>CALNHX010000011.1:0-600000 GCA_940337035.1 Agriotes lineatus
TCGCCAAAAAAATTAAGTAATTTGCATACAGATGCCGCCACTAATCGTATGACTGCATAGATAAAATAATACTTTTACCTATGTATGACTGTTCTGAAAGTTAAAGAGAGTGAGAAGATGAATTGAGACGGCCTCATAGGGACTTGTCCCTATAGATTTAGTTGGCCTTGATTGGTAGAACTTTGTGCTGCCATCTGATAGTGAAATTTAGAAATACCCCCCAAGTCACTGTCCCATGCACTCTAGACAGGTTTCAACATTTGGCATGAGTGTCTCTACTTGTTTGATTTATGTACGCTGATAATATAGACCACTGCAAGACAAACTTAGAGTCCCTGTATATAATTATATACAGGGACTCTAGACAAACTCTATGAGTAGCTCCATCCGAGCGACCTGGAAGTGCGGCTCTTTGAGCAGCCATGACTGTTCTCACTTTTACCCTTACAGCCGTATTCATAGTCGTTCGCCAGCGGTTCGCCGGCGAGTCGCCGGAGTTTCGTTATGAATAGTATGTTGGCGGCACTGTACGTCTATGTCAAATTCGAGGTTATCAGGTTAGGTTTTGTGTCAATTTCTGTCAAAACTGACGCAAAACCTAACCTGCTAACCTCGAATTTGACATAGACGTACAGTGCCGCCAACATACTATTCATAACGAAACTCCGGCGACTCGCCGGCGAACCGCTGGCGAACGACTATGAATACGGTTGTTAGTGTTTACATTTTATACCAGACTTGGTTTATTATTTCTCTTAGAAATTGACAGATCTTACAACAAATAAAATTCATTTTTTTTTCAAAACCTACCTGTTATTTTAATTTCATACAAGATCCATCATAAAATAAAGCATTATTACCATTTTCAGACAGCTATAACTCGTCATTTCGACTTATTTTGAGCTTATTGTCCATTCACAAAACTCGTGAACTGTCAATGTCAAATTTTTAAAATGTGTATTTGCTCAGTGTACCTAGTAATTACAGTTTTTTTGGGAATGTAATTCGGGCCTAGTGATTTCTAGTAATATTTAAAGTTAGGTTATGTTACATGTGTTTCAGTGCTGCCAAAATCAATAAGCAGAAGTGCCAAACCAGAATTTAAACAAGGTACCAACTTGGCAGCGTTTTGACAGTCCAAGAGCTTTATGAATGGCTAGTATGTGGTTAATTTATTTCTGCACCTTTTAGGGGCACCCTGTATATCCTGATAACTATTGTTTTGTGGATTTGTACAGGGAGTTTATTGTAGCGCGCAATTTGAGTATGTAAAAATATAATATATTCTACGGAGGAAAGAATTCTATTGATCAAATGGTATAAAGACTTCAGTTTACAGCAAGTATGTGGGTTATTACATGCCCTGTTGTTATTTATGATGCTTCATTTTCAATAAAATTAGGGTTCATATATTGCATTTTAAAATAAACGCATTTACACATGGCGTGGCGTAGCCTTACAGCCAGTCTTATAAAGGCCACTAATCTGGCGTTAACTTTAATTCGCTGTTAAAATAAACAAAAGCGCATCAAAATTTGTTTACTAATGAATAAAATGTCATAAGCACTATGGTATTGATGCGCTTTTGTTTATTTTAACAGCGAATTAAAGTTAACGTCAGATTAGTGGCCTTTATAAGACTGGCTGTTAGAAACCAATAGTAACAATCAAGTCCTCATGAAAACGGGAATATCATATTGCGCATTAAAATAAATTCACTGTATTACAAGAACGTGTGTAAAAGAATAATTGTCACTGCGAGTTTGAAAAAACGTTATCGAGAGGGCTTTGAACTACATTTTATCGTACGACTGTATGTCGGTGATAATTACATCACCCTACCCAGAATTCAGCGTGTTAAGTCACCTGAATTGTCAGTTGTCAAAGTGAGGTTACGTGCTTATACGCAAATTATAGGTTTGTTCGTTTGTTGCACTAGTTCAACATATTTGACACTTTCGGCACTAAATCTGTTCGTTTGTCAAATAGTGCTGCATTAACTTGAACTTATTTCTGTTCGTTTGTTAGAGTGCAGGTACACTAAACCGCACTTTTCACACCTGGTTTGAAGGAGGTGAAGAAAGTGCAAAATATAAGATAACAAAATCCTAACCTCTGAACTTGTAGGGTTGGTGGTATTAACCTAGAAAATGAACCCAGCCATTGTGTGTTACCAGTGCGAATTGTGCAATTATCGAAATGAAAATCGTGATTTGGTGGTAAACCACCTAAACACGCAACATAAGGATACTGTTGAGGAACAGAGGGAAAGTAGTAAGTTGTAATAGTGTAGCAACTGCAACATCCTGATCTTATTTATTTTTAAACTAATAAAATTAATTTACATTATCAGGTTTTTGGAAGGATGCACATGCTGTAAGTGTTTGTTATGATATAAACGAAGATACAAGTACCGCAACTACTTCAAATATAACATGGACTGAGGAAATGACAAAGCTTTTACTAAATCTGTACAGAGATAAAAAGTCTTTAGTAGAAAAAGGTAAAATTAGAACCTCAAAGTTAATGTGGAATCAAATATTACCTATTACTAACGCGAAATTTGCATCACCGTCCATATTTGAGGTTACGTTTCAACAAAAGCTGCACTAGAACTACACCAAAACTGTTCGTTTCAAATGCAAAAAATGAAGTGTAATGTAGCTGTCTCTTTCTTGAACTGACTGCACTCGTGACGTAAGAGAAGTGTAAAAAGTGTGATCAAACGAACAAACCTTATTACATCGTTTATAGAGTTCAACGTACTCGTTTACTTGAGTTGTCAGTTGTCAAAGTGAGGTTGCGTGCATACGCAATTCATAATAGCTAAATTATTGTAAAGTAAACACTGTCTTCCTCATAAAAATTAACATATATTTTACATGGACCAGATCCTGAATGTTCATAATAGCTATTTAACTAACAACGAATGTAAGGACCTATTAACATTTAAGGTAAGCAAGTACAAGCCAAGGCGAAGCCGCGAAAATGTTGATAGGCGATACATTCCGAGTTATCTTATTATATTTTTTCCACTGCTTATCGAAATTTTCCTAGATTTAAAAAAAAAAATGTTTGGTTTGTCATCTGTCTCCAGGATTAAATTTTTGTGAGTCATGTCACCTGTGAGTGTCACATATCACAGAAACACTTGCAATTATAAACAAAACCTTTAAATCTGCATCTTGCCTTGTTAATTTTATTATCCTAGTAACTTAATAATAATAAGTTTCGTTGTCAAGGGAAAGCAGCAAACAAATATAATCGCCGACTTACACGTTTTATTACTAAGGCTGTATCACTGACTTACATGCTCAACAGCGGGAAATAGTATATTACTTTACAAGGGATGTAGGTACGATTTCACTACCGAGGACCGTTTGATGCCTGAGTGAGCGCAACGAACGAGGGCAGCAAGGTGCGAGGTAGTGTAAATCTTCCTACATCCTGTGTAAAGTACATATTTTTTTTCACTACCAATATCTTCTTATGTAAAGTAAATGGTAATAGCGTAAAATTATTTTTTCCTGATTGAAACAATATTGAATAATACTGCCTTGGTTACGATATGTCATAACACACTAATATTTCCCAAGGGAAATATGAAACGCTCATATTGTCCCAAGGGAAATATGAAACGTCATATTTCACTATAAAAATGTTTTATTTTTTAATTAAACCAACAAAAATAATAAGAAATGTTTTATTTTTTAATTAAAGCAACAAATGAACTAACAAAGTCTTTGCATTTGTAACGCTACTTTTCAGAACCAAAATAGAAATTGCAATTCTCAAACCTTCCGCTAAAGCGATTACAGCCAGATACAAACGATGAAGAATCTGGTTCGCAATTCGTCGATGAGACTGCCGTTTCCTTACTAAAAGCATTCAGTTCAGTTGCAGTCTTCAACGATTTCCCAAAAACCGTCACCAAAGATTGTGATGACTGTGCTACATGCGATGCCATCATCGACACACCAGGTACCGTAACAGATGCTGCAGATGGCTCTCCCTCCACACCAGCTATCATCTTTGCTACCTTATTTTTCTGCAACATACTGTCAGCCAGATAGCCTTCTGCAACAGACGAACTTTTCCAACCACCGTGTCTTTTTAGTGTAGTCATTGAGGCTCCCGCATCGGCCACCAAAGTCGCAGATGTTCGTCTTCCACAATGGCCTGTATACGCCTTCGGATTATCCAAACCCAACCATTCAGCAACCTTACTCGGAATCTTTCCGAAGGTATTTTTGCCGACCGGCTGAAGAGTACACTTCTTATTTCGATAAGCCACGAAGAACCTAAGAACACCTTGCGGACGCAACGCCGAATATTCTCTCACCAAACGAGCAGCACCCAGATCTTCTTCATCAATAATTGTAAATTTCCTATTTACATCATTCTTCGTCTTTGAAACGTTGATTACGATCACCGACCCACGATCTTCGATATCGGAAGAGAGCATATTCACCAATTCGTTCGTTCTGCAGGCGCCAAAGATTTCCATAATTAAAGCGACCTTCAAAATTACGGATGTAACAATCTATTCAACAGAGGAGAATCACAATGAAATTTTTACCTTATACATCAAAAAAATTTCATTAGGAGCTTCTTGCAAGAATTTTTTGAGCTGTTCTCGGGACAACACTTCTGATTTTTTAGGAACGTATCCTCTATTTTTATTCTTCACAAATGCTTCTACTTCATCGAACATTTTAACATCAGTTTTTTCCTTTAAATGTAACATTGACCTTAGCATGGATAATTTTGGCCACAACGTGTTTGGTGAATATTTCTGCGACTACGGATAGAATAAATTAGTCATACATAAAAATTACAAAAATTATAGCAAAATACCAAATCTTCAAAAAACGCTAGCAAAATATTTTCGTCGACACCGTTCACCAAATTTTCTTTTCTCCACTCTTGAAAATCTTCATACACTTTAATGTAAGCAGCTTTAGATTTCGCCGGAACCAAACATTCACGGGCTTTCGCCGCTTGTGTTAGCACGTAGTTTGACATTTCATCAATTTTATTTATGACAGAACGCGAAAATCAAACCAGTCAACCATGATATTTACAAACACGGCCCTTAGCAACGTTACCAATCCGATAAATTCAAAAATTTACAATCCAATATTTTTCCATTTTCACAACAATATTGTTTCAATCAGAAAAAAACTATTGATTACAACACGGGGAATATGAATACATTTCCCTTGGTTGTCTATACATCCCTCGGGTTTCACCCTCGGGATGTAACTAGCCAACCTCGGGAAATATACTATTCATATTCCCCTAGTTGTAATAATAGCTATATATTTTCTAAATTCTAGTAGCCTGTTTCAGGAGCTTGGGGCGTAGTTTCAGTGCTGTGACATTTTGTTTGACAGTTATAAACGCACTTTGAAAAATGCGTGAATACGATTGCGAGTGCTGTTTTGTGTGCTTTGTGCTTGTATTCTGATTAAAAATGGACAATAGTACGAGTGATAATGGTTTTCTTTATGTTAATCAAATGGCAGACATGGCATCTCGTCAGTTATAGTAAATGCGGGATGTAAGTAATTCACTTCTCTAGGGAAGTAACTACATTGTCATGGCAACTCTAACAATTTTTGTAAATGTTTCCTACATCCTTCAAATCAGACAGTGCAAAGATCACTTACAAAGCTGGTAGTGAAAAATAGTATATTACATACCGAGGTGAAAAGTGTTTCATTCCTGTCGAGAGATTAAGTAGTTAACCGAGACGCGTAGCGTCGAGGTGAACTTTATCTCGAGACAGGAATGAAACTTTTCACCGTGGTATGTATACTATTTTATTCGCAACCACTTTATTCTAAACAATAATTGGAAAAATTATTATATTATGATACGACAGGTTGTGACGCACATGAATGGATCAACGAGATTCCCAGTGTCCCTACCTACTCAGCGATCGGGAATGGATCGCGTATGAATGGATCAACGAAATTTCCATTGTCCCTACCTACATAGCGGTCAGGAATGGATTCGTTTCCAACCGGCAATCACTTTTCCGACCGGTTGGAAAGTTACAAGTTGGGAATAGCTCATTTTCCAACTTTTTAAAAGTCAGTAATGATCTTATTACATGCATGGTTGCGAATAAAATAAGTTACATGACTTTCAAAAATTAATGTTTGACACAAGACCACTTGATAACGGTGTTCTTAATGTACTTCACCAAAAGATTACTATATGTGCACTAGGGTGACCACCCGTCCCGATTTACCCGGGACAGTCCCGTGTTTGATGACCAATGTTCCGGTCCCGAGTTGGTATCGCCCGGGACATAACATTTCCCGATTTAGAGGCTAAATTAATTTCCCCCCTTTATTTCATGTATTATACGACTTCATTTCGTCAGCAAAAGCAATAGCTGACAAAATTTTTAGCCCTTTGAAAAAGCGCAATCTTCCAAGTAATAGAATATCAGCATTGCCTGCAGATAATGCAGCCGTAAATTTTGGAAAACAGAACTCCGTTTTTAAAATACTATCTCTGGAAAATGGTAAACTCATAGCTGCACATTGTACAAGATTTTAAGATTCTTACTTCCTTTTACGAAAGGAAGTATTGGGTTCACCCCAAAAATTCTAAATTGAGTTTTCCACAGATTTAAAGTCCCCTGAACCCAAAATAAGTACATATTTTTGTTCATTGGTCTGTCATTCTGTCTGTGTATGTGTGTCTGTCTGTCTGTGAACAGAAAATCTCAAAACCAAAAAGAGGTATGGCGTTGAAACTTCATAAATAAGTTTTGTGTACTATCTAGATGCGACAGCAAGCTTTTGAAGAAAATTTTTCAAAAACAGATCTTAAATCGATTTTTTTTTTCAAACTTTACATGGTTATTACATTTTTAATGTATATTGATGTGAGATAGGTGATTTTCCAGTTGAATACCTCCAAAAAAAGTTTCGTTTGTTTTTTCTTATTTTTTTATTAACTCCTATTTTAAATAGAACATCCGGTGTATTATTAATTTTTGAATTCAGCTTAAAAGTTTAGAGAAAATTTGTCTCTTGAACTAACGCTCCATTTTGTAGGGTTTCTTTAGCAATTGTAATTTTTGAAAATGCTTGACAAATAATGCATAAAAATTAAAAATGAAATTTTTCGCTAATTATAAGATCACTGTAAAAGGAAGTTGTGTGCGTGTATCACACCAGATTATTTTCTTTTCGTTAGTAGCTATGGTCAATATAAATAAATAGGTGTCAAATGTCCCGAGTTAGCTTTTCCAAAAGGTGGCCACCCTAATGTGCACCCAAACTAAGCTAAGACTAAAAGCACACATTAATTGTAAGTTTAGCTAACCTCTCATAAATGGAACCACTTACTCACAAAACTGGAAGAGACATTATAGTATAATGACTAATATGCTTCGGTAAGCCATACTAAATAGATATACCTGTTCTCTTAAACGAATTAATATAAAATTCCACATGATGCAAACTCGTTGAGAGACAAATACACATCTGTAATAAAGTACATAGAAATGCTAGTTCTGTTATCAGAACCTTGGATTTCTGTGGAAAATAAATATTACAGAGTAATGTAGGATTGAATATGTGTGTGTATATACCATATATGGACAACCCACGGCCCCCTGGCTGGATCCGGCACTCCGCCAGCTTCAATCCGGCCCGCGAGAGATTCAGACATTTAAAATAACGCGCAAAAAATTTAAGATTTAGCACACATAGTTTATTTGTAATTACTGTCAAACAACAGTAATAATAAAATAAATATAAAATAAAAAATATTATTAAGCGTACGCAGTGGAACGCCACAGATCGAGTCAGAAATAGTCGTTAGAAAGAGACAAACAGATAAAGGTAAACATTCGGAAAGCCGTCCGATGACCTTGAAGCGTTATTCATAACGTTAGTCATAACAGTCAGCCTGACTGCTCGCATCGCATATTCGCGTACGATCGAGAGTATTCTAGTTGCTTATTGCGGGTAATATATAAAACGCCCAGCGCGCGTGTCAACCCATTACTTCTTAACAACCGAAAAGAAAAGACGCGGGAAATATGCAAGCAAATTCAGCTCATAAGAAAAAAGTCTATCGAGATGTATGGTTTAAAAGCGGAAAGTGGACACAGAATTGTTAAGTTTTACACAAGAGTTTTATTATGTCTTCCTGTACATACAAACTTGTTATTTTATAACTCATCTAACTCTATGGTAACATGAACAACCTACTGGATCTATATGTTACAAGAATGTCGTCAATTCCAAAACAAATGGACTGGTGAATACTTTTTTATCATGCAAAGTGATAAACGTTTGTTGTGCAATGAAACAATTTCTGTTTTAACAGAATACAATATGAAGCGGCATTACTCCAGCAAGCATTTCGCTCAATATAATTTACTTACGGGCCAGTTAAGAAAAGATAAAATTAAAAAACTCATTACCGATTTAGGGAAACGGCAACAAATGTTCCATCCACAAAGATTAAATCTAGACAGTGTTGTTAAAGCTAGTTTTATAGTTAGTTCCAAACTAGCGAAAATATCGAAGTCATGTTCTGAGAGACAGTTTGTTAAAGACTGCCTAGTAGATGTTGCCCAGAAAAGAAGAAAGAGTTTGAGAAAGTGAGCTTATCGCGACGTACTGTTGTTCGACGTATAGATATGATGGCTAGTGATATCAAAAAAATATTGACTAAGAGATTGGCTGGTTTTCAAGCATTTTCGATTGCTTTGGATGAGAGTACAGATTTATCCGACACAGCCCAGTTAGCTATTTTTATACGAGGTGTTGATGAAGAATTGGTAGTGACAGAGGAATTACTTGCTTTACGGCCGCTACAAGGGACCACTACTGGAAAAGATATTTTTGCTGAGGTGCAAAGTACTTTTGAGCAATATGGTTTGCGGTGGTGTAAAGTAGTTGGAGTGTGCACAGATGGTGCACCTTCAATGGTCGGTTCATGAAAAGGTTTTATCGGAATTCTGAAGGAAAGAGCAACCGCTATGAATGTGCAAGAATGTGATAGAATGTGATTTAATAATTCTACATTGCATTATTCACCAACAAAACTTGTGCTCTAAGTCCATTTGATTGAAGAACGTTATGGATGTGGTAATAAATACCATCAATTTCATTAGATCCCGCGGTCTTAACCATCGCCAGTTTAAAGCATTTTTGGATGAACTCTCTTCAGAACACGATGATGTGACATAATATTGCGAAGTAAGGTGGCTAAGCAAAGGTAAAATGCTAAAAAGATTTTATGACGTTAAAAAAGATATAGCTGATTTTATGGAAAAGAAAGAGAAAATTTGCCGCAAATTTGTGATCCAACATGGCTTTTTGACTTGGCATTCCTGGTAGACATCACAGGACACTTAAACGACTTGAACTTGAAGCTTCAAAAACAAGGGCAATTGGTAAATCAGCTGTACAATCATCTTAAAGCTTTTCAAAACAAAATTTGCTTGTGGGAAACACAAATGAGAAGTAAAAACTGTGTTCATTTTTTAACATTATTCAGTCACGAAGACATTGAATAGGGTCACAGCAATTCACTGATCGGTTTACCGATTTTAAGAATATGGATAGCACTTTCAATATTTTTGCAAATCCTTGTAAGTGTAATGTGAAAGATGCTCCGCTTCACCTACAAATGGAGTTGATCGAGCTTCAAGAAGACTCATATTTGAAGTTTAAATTTGATGATGTGGAACTAAGCGAATTTTACAGAACATACCTTTCCGAAGAAAAGTATCTATCCACAGCTGAGAGTTTTCGCACGAAAAATAATTTGCACATTTGGAAGCACATATAAATGTGAGCAGCTTTTCTCAATCATGAACATTAATAAAAATAAGCATCGTACTCGGCTTACAGATGTTAATTTAGAAAACACTTTGCACCTGTGTACAAAGCCGTAACTAGGTATAGGCCGAGTAGGCACCCGCCTACAGGCGCAAGCGGCAAAGGGCGCCAAAATGGCACTGAAAAAAGTAATTTCTTTCGTACTAATAAAAAACTAATAAACAAGTTAGTGGCCAATTTTACAAATAAACTACTTTCTAATATTAACGATTTTAGTCCAAATAATGCTAATTATAATAATGCGAATTGCGCCCAATCTGGTCGATACATTACATTGTCTTGTGCAATTTGCAAAGCAAATGTTATATGTCTACCAGATTGTAACAGCGTTTATTTTATAGTTCTCACCTGTATCAATCAAAACATTAGAATTATTAGCTTGTTAGCCCACTGCATATGTGGCCTTATTCTAATTATTAAAGTGTTTGCATTTTTAAATACATTCACTGCTTTAGGCTCATCGCTGATACACTTATCCATTGCAACAATCAGCAGAACACCACAGATCTATGTTGAGAGCTTACTTGTTCCACTACTATAGCATTTTTCGCTACAATCACTTTCCCGGTAGAATTTTGTCAATTTAAAACACTTCTGGGGCCCTGCACGATGCAGCTTCACTATTCAAGTATACTGATTATTATACAACAGTGAGACAGTGTGGCTGCCAATACAGGACCTTATTATACGTTCATATGTTACTACGCATAATAATATGTAATTATTTGTTTATATTGTATTATTTTAACATATCGATATGTCTTTACTAGCGTTTGAGCTTACCAAACAGATGGTCTTATTGTAATTAAAATAATGTTTGTATTTTTAAATTAAGAAAGTTGGAAAAGAAAATGTTTTCGACGTCTTTAATACAGAAAGAACGCTGCAGGAAAAGCATCTTTTGCTAGATCGAATTATGGATGTCTTAAAGATACTCTACAAAATAGGTAAAAAATACTTTAATGTTCCTAATAATACAGAAACACTTTAAAGAGAATTACATAAATTTGGAAATAAAAAAAACTGATAGATGCATATGCTTATCGTTGCGCTATAAATGACGCAATGGCATTCCGATTTTGAGTACGCCCTATGTTTATATATAGGAATTTGTAAAATGTTCTACTGACTACATAATAACATGTGCTTTTTTAAATAAGAATTGTGTTTTCTAATCGTGTTTTCTGTTCTCATTTGTATTTTCTTATTTTAACATTTAGTTGTTTATTTTTAAAATGTTTGAATAAATAATGTTGGATTTATTTTTGAATACCGAACTGTTTATTTGAATACATTACATCATATATCCGAAGATAAATGTAGAAGTCATATAGTGGCATTAGTATTTTTTGTCACATATATCGTTTTTGTACTGAAGGGCGCAGACATGTTGGCTTGCCTACAATAAAAGTTTGCCTAGTTACGGCCCTGCTGTGTACTAGTGATATTGACCCCAATATTGATCATCATCTGTTAGTAAATTTACGTATAATTCGGTGTAAAGACTGCAAAATAAAATTCCAACGGTATGCATTGGTGTAAGTGACACTTAACAAGGGTGTTGGGATCATAAACAGGGCAAGAAATCGCCTGGTAGCAAGATTCTTGCGATAAAAAGGTAGCGACCCCCTTTGCAAGCCGATATAAGACCGGAATTTGCTTGTTAAGCTGCTGCAAATCTAACAGCTGTGGCGCGATAACCGGCGAATTTTAGTGCAGTGATAGAAAGGTCGTATGGTACAGGTAAATAGATACGTGTTTATAGTTTGATCACGGTGTTTACAATAAATAAAACCGCAACGCCGATAAGAGTCAGGTCTACGACGGGTTGACTGGGACCTTGAACTTACGCGAGCGCGGCAAACAACTTAAAAAACGGGAAGGAACAGGACCGTATATAGGAAAAATGACGAGTGAAGGAGAATCAACGGATGATAAAAACAAGAGAAGAAGACAGTACGAGGACGACGAGGAAGAAGCGCAAGCATTTGGAAGAAGTAAAAGGATAATAAGATCGCCAGTCAAGGCACAAAAGAATAACGATGAACTAATATTAAAGGAGATTCGAAAAATGAGGCAAGAAATGAATGAAGGATTTCAAGAGAATAAAAAGGAACTAGAACAGTTAAAAAAGGAAATAAAAGAGCTTAAAGAAAAAGAGAAAATATGGCAACAAGAAAAACAACAATTGACTGAAAGAATGGAAAAAATGGAAGACATAATAGAAAAACAAGAACAGAAAAAGCGAAAAAACAACATAATAATAAAAGGACTAAAAACTGAAGACGAAAAAGTAGAGGAAGAGATTGAACACTTTCTAAAAAAGAAAATAAATGTGGAAGTAAAAATAATGGAAGCATATAAGATAGGACAAATAACAGAAAAAAGAACTATCATCGCAACGATCGAAACATTCAAACAGAAATGGATATAATGGCAAATAAAAGGAGACTTAAAGGAAAAACCATCTATATAGAAAACGACCTAACAAAAAAAGAAAGGGAGATACAAAGCAAGATAATAGAAATTGCCAAATAAGAAAAATAAAGTAACAATTGGCTATCACAAACTAACAATAAACAACCAACTGTATGAATGGAGTAAGAAAGATAACGAGCTCCAACACCGTAAAGCAAAAGAAGATAAACAACAAACAAAAAACTCATGTTAACCTTCATAACCCCGTGGTCAAAAACTTACATTAAATACCGAGTGGGGTCCAAATGTACCCCAACATTTTTTTGGCTTATTATTTTTTTAATGTTATAATTAGGGAATATTAAAAATAAAACAAACTCTGCTTATAAACAAATATATTTTTTACATAAAAAAGTTGTCAGCATTGATAAATAGATAAACACATTTTGAAAAAATAATATGAAATGATTAGAAATAATAAAAACAAAAATAATTAAGAAAAAAGAACAAGCAGTTTAGTGACATTTTACATAATGATTTAATTATCACACTTGTTACAAACTGTTATATTTTTTGAATGTTCTGCACATACGAACTGATTGCACCGACTACAAAACTTTCGAGGTTTCCTGTCTTTACTTCTGTCGCATAAGAAACATCGCTGCTTTCTGCCAATAACGGGAACAGGTTGTTCGTTCCTTACGTTTAATTCTGGCAAAATGGTTAACATGGATTGTTTTATATTGGAATGTAACCACTTGTCATTTTGGTATCTACGAATTATGTTTTTCTTAATTAATTCTTGGCCCAACTCCAACGAAAACATTCTTCTCCTATCCAAGCGATTTTTTTTCCAATCTGGATTTTTCAACATCCAAAGTTTATAGGCGTTGATGCCACCAATGTCCAGCAGATGAAAAAATATTGCCATCGGCCACCGATTACTTTTTCTTTGTGTCGTGAATTCCTTCGCCAATTTATCTGTTGTGTCCACTGCACCCTTTGTTTTATTGTATTGTAAGATAATGTCTGGTTTGTAATTAGTTTCTTCTGCACTTATTTTGTCATCGTTATATTCTGTCGATAAAAGAATAACTGCCGCATTTTTTTTTGGTACGTAGGAAACTAAGGTTTTATTTTCCATAAAAGCAAACATGCTTGAAAAGTCCTTTTTATATCTTACTGGAAGTAGTTCTTTTGGAATATAAGGTTTATTTTTACGCAGTGTACCACCCAAGGTAAGGTTTTTATCTAAAAGCATATTAGCTAACTCAATACTGGTAAAAAAGTTATCAGTAGTTATTCCATATCCTGAAGATAAATGGTTTACCAGGTCCATCACTACCCTTTGTCCTTGGCCTTTCTCCGGTTTGTTTCCTATTTTGCCTAAAATTATTATTCTGTAATAAAAATCTACATTTTTTTCATGAAAAACTTACCTAAATAAGGTTGCATATTCGCTGTATATGCCGAACTACAATCAGCCAGTGCCCAAATTTTTAAGCCGTACTTGTCCGGCTTACTCTTCATGTAAACCCGAAAAGGAGCCTTGCCTCGGAATGGGACTAACTGCTCATCCACGCACAAGCGTTCAGATGGATTAAAAGATTTCTTGCAATTTGTTACAAAACCATCAAAAACATCTCTGATTGGGGCAAATTTATCAGTGCGTTTTCTTTCTTCTCTTGTTTCAAAATTGTCGAATCTTAGAAAGCACATAATCTGTTGGAATCTGTTGCGAGACAAGGCAGATGATACTAGAGGCCGACATAAAGTGGGATCTTGGCTCCATAGTACACATATTGGCTCTTTAGCAGCGTGCCAGGCTCCAAAAATAATAAGCAAACCAATAAATGCTTCCAGTTCTTCTTGCACAAAAGGAGAAAAGGGCTTCTCATTTCTCGCATAATATGATTCGGTTTTTCTATTCGTCTCCGATAAAATCACATCCATAATATCTTGTGAAAAAAATAGTTTAAAAGCTTCTTTTATGGTGGAAAATTGGGAACTATATCTAGTCAAACCTGATGAAACCTTTTGAATATTACATTTTCGTCTCTTGATCTTCGTACTAAAAGGAACCTTTGCCCACACACTACCATCTTTAGACAAATAAGTTGGATGATCGGTATAAAAGTTTACTGACGGGCCTACTTCATCTGCAGAATCTGTCGACTCATTTTCCCTATCACTAACTTGTAAAACGTCATCTACCTCATCAGTTTCAGTCACTATGTCAGTCTCCTCAATATCACTTGCACCATCCTCTAGTGCTAAATCATTAAAACAAGTGTCGTAATCGTCCGTTTCTAATATCGCCAATAGTTCTCCGTCAGTTAGCTTATTTTTATTTCGAAACTTCCGTGGTTCACTCATTTTTATAAACGCGTACTCGACAATCACTGTAAACGTTATTAAACACACTAAAATTATACTGAGATAAATACGTGCACAAAGCCGCTATTAAATAAATTGGGAATCCCCGAGAGCGTTGACGCCAAGAAACGGGAAATCCCCGTCGATTGAAGAATTTGGGGTTTATTTGTACCCCGGTTGGTTTTTAACGTAGGCAAAATTTGTACCTGTCGTTACATACCGAGCGGGGTGCAGCTGGACCCCAAGCAACAAAGCTCTTTATAATTAGTTACAATAAAAAGCAATTTATTCAAAATTTTGTATACCAATTTAGTTATATATTTAAGAAACATAGCTCGAAGGAACTTAAGTAAAAAAAATTATTTTAGAAAATATACCCAAAAATTCATGTCTGGGGTACAGCTGTACCCCGCTCGGGTTTATGAAGGTTAAAGAAACAGGGATGGGCAAATTGGAAGACGACCAATGCAAAGAATACGGATATGAATACAAAGCAAATGAAAAGAAAAAACAAGAACAATAAAAAAAATGATCATAGCAACATGGAACATAAGAACAATGCTGACACCCGGAAAGATGATGGAAGTGGCCAAGGAACTAAAGCGATACAAAGTGGACGTAGCAGCCGTGCAAGAACTAAGGTGGAGAGGACAAGGGGAGATTAACAAAAAGGAATTCACAATGCTATACTCAGGGGAAAGAAACCAGGGTAACAATGGCACCGGATTCATTGTGAACAGTAAAATAAAAATTATAGACTTCAAACCTATTAACGGCAGATTATGCTATCTAAGAATTGAAGGAAAACCTTTAAATGTATCATTAATATGTGTCTATGCACCTGCAGAAGCCGAGAGACAAGATGAAAAAGATAAATTCTATAACGACTTGGAGAATGCACATGAAAAAATACCTAAGCATGATGTATTGCTGATCTTAGGAGACCTGAATGCACAGATAGGGAAAGAGGACTACATAAAGGAGGTGGCAGGGAAACACACGTTACACGAAAAGACAAATGATAACGGAAACAGGCTATGTAACTTTGCGATAGCATCAAATTTGGAGATTAGCAGTACTAAATTTAAGCACAAGAGAATACACAAAGAAACATGGATGGGGCCAGAAAAAACAAAGGTAACCAGATAGATCACATATTAATAAATAAAAAACAAAATAGGACAATCACGGACGTAAGATCACATAGGGGACCAAATGCAGACACAGATCATTACATGGTAACCGCAAAGTTGAGACAAGAATATAGGAACAATAACGAAAAACAGGGAAACAAAAAATGAAACACCGAAAAACTACAAACAGAAGAAGGAAGAAGAAAATACAGGCAAGAAATCAATAACAAGATAGATAAAAGGGAGAATGACGTAGATATAGAGAAAGAATGGGCGAATATCAAAGGAATAATTATAAAGAGCGCAGAAGAGACAATTGGATACAAAACAAACAAGATTACAAAACAATGGTATGGTGAGGAATGTCAAAAAATAATTAATAGAAAGAACGGAATGAGAAAAAGTGGTTACAAACAAACAAGCAAGAGGACCTAGAAAACTACAATGAATTCAAGAGAGAAGCACAGAGAATATGTAGGCAAAAAAAGAACAGCTGGATGGAAGAAATGATGAACGAGTTAGAACAAAATTATAAAAGTAACAACACAAAAAAGTTTTACCAAGAGATAAAGACCCAAAAGAGAAGGAATCCAATAAAAACAAGAGGAATAAAAGACGCATACGGAAACATAGAATACGACGAAAAAAAGAAGAAAGCTATATGGAAAGAATACTTCAGCAACTTATTATATGAAGCAGCAGAAGAAGACAAAAAACGAGAACAAGAACAACAAGGAATAAACGACGAAGAAGACGACAACAAAAACATAACAGAAGAACCAACGTATGAAGAAATGAAAGCAGTAATAAGAAAACTAAAGAATGGAAAGTCACCGGGGTGTGACCAAATACACGGGGAGATGCTAAAGTATGGAGGAGGGAAGCTACATAAAAGAATATATAAGTTGATACGAGAGATATGGAAACACGAGAGAATGCCGACAGAATGGGAAAAAGGAGTAATCGTAACAATATCAAAAAAAGGCGACTTGTAAGAACTACAGGGGAATCTCGCTGCTAAACACAACATATAAAATTTTTACTACCCTCGTCCAAAACAAACTTGCAACACATGCTGACAAAGAAATCGGGGAATACCAAACAGGGTTTAGGACAGGAAATTCAACAACAGATGCTCTGCATACAATACTACAAATATTGGAAAAATTTTATGAATATGATATCGAGCTACACATACTATTTGTAGACTATAAGCAAGCGTTCGATAAAATCAAAAGAAGTTCTCTAACGCAAATACTGAGAAGAATGGAGATCCCGAGAAAACTAAGAAAATTCATCGAAATGACGATGAGGAACTCAAAAGCAGTGGTAAAGACAAGAGAAGACCAAACAGAAGAATTCAACACTAACAGGGGGGCCGCCAAGGAGACACGCTCTCAACGACACTTTTTAATCTGGCACTGGAAGACGTAATAAGACGATTAGATATACAAGGAAGTATAAGAAGCAAGGAAGCACAAATCATCGCCTATGCGGATGACATAGTCATCATCTCAAGATCATGGAAAAAATTAAAGGAGATTTTTATAAGAATGGAGAAAGAAGCAGGTGAAGTAGGGCTGACAATCAATCAAAGTAAAACAAAATATATGAAATGTCAAAGAGGAAAAATAGATGATATTACGGAAGTAAAGATAGGAGAATATACCTTTGAAAAAGTATGATCCTTCAAATATCTGGGAATCCAACTATCATATAATAACGACCGTAGTGAAGAGATCAGGGAGAGAATTCAAATGGGACATAAGGCATACTATGCAAATAGAAACATACTGAAAAGTAAAAAAGTGAAGATGAAGACTAAAATACGAATCTATAAGTGCTTAATTAGACCAGTAGTATTATATGGCTCAGAAATAATGTGCCCTACGCAAATAGAACAAGAACAATTAAGGATATTTGAGAGCAAAGTATTAAGAACGATAACAGGAGCCATGAAAATAGAAAATGGAGAGCACAGACAATACATGAATCACGAGCTACTGGGGATAATGGAAGGAGAAGACATCGTGAAGATAATGAAAGCCAATTATTATTATTATTATTATTGATCATCTTGTTTCTCAGCTTCAAACTCAAGTTTCTCATTAATTTTCATTTGATTTTTCTATTTTGTTTTGTTAATTTGCTCTTCATATGTTTAATTATGCTATTATAATTAATAAAATAAATGTGTGAATTTTTATCGCTTTTTTATTCACTACTACCTACTTATTTCTTGCCTACGGCCCGCGACCTGATTAAGTCCCGAAATTACGCCCTCAGCTAAGCAAAGGTTGCCCATACCTGGTATATACAATCACAGAACACTTGGTGTGAACTGGTTTTATTTTCATTAAACAGAGTATCAGTCACTTAACATAAGTAACCAAAGGACCATAATTGTTTACATACAGTCTATCCACAGATTGATGTTACAAGAGATACAAAATAATAAAATAATAATGCTTTATTCAAGTACAATTAAAGGGTAACGGCTCAGGAAAACCTCGTTCATCGCCTCGAACCGTAATATTTACAACAATATTTAATACATAAATATAATATAATTAAAATAACAATCAAGGAGGCTTTAACAGTAGACAAAATATCATTAAAAAGTGGTCGAGAATGTAAAATTATGGCGCTCCACAAAATTTTAGAAAGATGCGAGTACTTTTACGAAATAGTTATTTTTCAGGTAAATTAGTTTCAACACGATGTAAAAAATTTGTTTGTCGGAAAAATTTATTCTTACTGTTGGATCATGGTTACTATGATAAATAAAGTGGATTTCTTAAGATGGCACCCATTAATGAAGGAAATTACAGGTTTAATCTTTTATCTACGATCATGTAAAAAGTGTCTACTTTCTACACCGATTTTAGTACAAAAAGTTAACGTTTATTACACTAGTGTTATAAAAATTTTATTGCACGTAAATTTAAAAAATACAAAATGAAATGCATACTTTCGTAAAAGATTATGATCGTAGATAAAACGTTGTAATAGACTCTTGCAAAAAGGCTCTTTATTGCACTCATAGGTCTTAGAATGCTCGCTAACGCTCGCATTCTAATTTGACCTATTCGTGCAATAAAGAATGCCTTTTTGCACTTGTATCTTAAATAACTATTGTATAAACTACAATGACATTAAACACTTTATTCAATGTAACTGTCACAATTTCTACACATATTTTGAGGCATCAGAAATCTCGAAAGCTGTTTTGAATATTCACTAGGGTAGGGGTATCCAAAGTGGGGTATGTGAGTCAAAGATTAACAGATATTAACTTGCATTTTTAAATTAAAAGAGAAATTGATAGCAGCGCCACTATCTATTAACTTTTAAGGTTGCTACACTTAGAGGTTATAGGGTGCGTCAAAACATAAAAACTTTGCACCCTCCTAAAGAGGTTAGAACATTTTAATGGACAATAATTTGATTATACAAAAGTATGTACCAGAAATCCCAATATATTATAACAGTTATTCAGAAAAATGCATTGCATCATGTATTTATGTTTTTACATAATAGCTATTTATGATACAAGTACATAATGCCTTACTTTAGTGGGCACCCCTATTTAAATGGATGAGCGACCGTTAGAGTGCGAGTCCATATAAAGAGGCAAGCACATTCTGCATTATTTACATTTTGTGTAGACAGAAGAGGTATTGTTTCGGTAGGTTAACTTGTGTTGTGTCAGCCACATTTGCAAGTGTTCTTTTATTTATGTATTAGTTTGGCTCTTTTGTTGGATTTAGATACATTTTATGCGTTGTCGTGTGCATATGTAGTAATATTAAGGTAAGTAAATTTGTGACCTTTTAAAATGATGTGCGAAGAATCTGAGTAATTTATATTTTGAGGTTTTAGAGGTGTTCGTTACTCGTCTGCTAAATATGGTTAACACTTTTATATATTGAAAGATAAACAATTTGCAAAATGTAAAGTTTGTCCCAAGAAAATTATCATAACCAGAGACGGCTTGACGAAAGAATTACACAAGCACTTTGCAGTTGACGTAAAAGCAAAAGATGAAGAGTGACAGACATTTTTAGTAGGTACCAGACACAAGTAATGAAGTTGTCAACGAGCACCAACGCAGCTCATTACGAGCACAGAAATACTTTATATAACTTAAAACACTTGTTTTTCTTTGGAATTTACATTGGGAAATTTCACCTGAACATTATTTCCTTTTGGGATCATTTTCGAGATCTTCAGGACTAGGCCCAGGACTTGAAATTTAGTTCGTAAGTCCCGAAAAAGTTTTTCGTCCCAGGACTTGAAACCCTACCTCGCACAGCAGGTTTTCATGATTCTAAGAAAAAACAGACGATTTTGATATTGCATATTACGAAGTGCACCGAAGTGTATAACAGTAAGCACAATACAGCATTATAAATACTTTTTTCTGATAAAACAATTTCATTTTTCTTAGAGAAACTTCTATTCCTAACAATTTTAATGATACAGCTGCAACAATGTTGTGCATTAATTTCCAAACCATTATGAGGGTCTGTTATTGAACAATACGCAGTCACATATGCCAAATATAAATAAATACTTGTGTCAAGGCATCCTTGATAAATGACTAAATGTCTTTTCTTCCTGATCTTTAAGAAGCTGTAAGTTATCAGTGCTACAACTTTGTAATAAGGTATGTTTGGCTTAATTTTCTTGTTTCAACTTAAGGATTCACTTGTATCATTTAGGCTACTTCATTTGAAAATACCCTGTATATAACTGAACTACATTTTTTTGCTGTTCCATTTTCACCCGTAGAGCAACTGTTAAGGTTCCTCTCTAGAATGTATCTTCATTTTCTGTATAACTGAACTACATTTTTGTGTTGCATTGAATTAAAAAACAAAGCCACTGTTATTAGCCTACAGGCGCGGACTGGGACTAAAAGGCCCGGGATGCTGGGTGTCTGAGGGGGCCTGCTCGAGGTTGTGCGGTATACCTCGAGGTTGAGACGAAGCCCCAGCCGCCGGAGGCAATATCGCCGAAGCCGAATTTTTTTTTCGCTGGAGCGATACATTTTATGGCCTAAAACGCTATTTTAGGACGCGATTAATAGGCGCCAACTAGTTACAACCACCTACTAGTAACACTACCCGAGCGCGCAATTCAAATCTTGCGAAAATTATATTCGACAAAGGCCTACGACCAATAATGTAACTCGCAAGTACCAAATTGGCACTCGCAACCAGCAAGCTTGTGAGTGGATTTGGCAAGAGGCAAGGTGGCGGTCAGCGGCGATCTCAATGTACTGAACTATAATATAATTCCTTCTCGCAGCGTTCTTACAATTAATATCGAACCTCAAATTGTAAGTCAAAATGTAATAGCTCTCTCTTTGAAGCACTATTACATATCAAATTAAATATACCCTTTTTCTAATTATCACAAAGAAGCAGTATCAGGTATAGCTCACTTATGTACTTACCTTACTTCTTAATGTAATAAATAGTAATTGGCGCATCTCATAAATCAATTTGACATTTAAAATGATGTCATATGATTATGGTTTTTTCAAGCCTCGACTAGTAAGCTTTACAAGCAATGGGACTCATAAATCCCAGCTGAATGGGTTAATCTTCAACTAACAACTTTCTCTTGTAGTTAAAGACTGAATTACTTTCAAAATATAATAACTATTTGATTGAATCAAATATAAGTTTCAGGCACTACACAAAATTAAATTCGTACTTTCAGTTTGTTAGTAGCACATTGAAGTTTGATCTGACATTACAAAATAAAACACAAATTGTCAAAAACAATTTAATCGAATATTAAGTATGTCCAAACTTGATTTAAATTAGAATTCTAAAATAACCTAATTCCAAAATGTAAATTTCAAAATATAATGGTCGAAAAACATCGAGTACTCGAATCCTATTAAATTTAGAAAAATTATTCTTCTAAATTAATTTCTAAATACTTATAATTACAATTATCTTAATAATTAGCCGCACCAAACTTGCTGTATAACTTCTTAATATTTCGTAATAAATGGGCACTAACCTTCCGATTGTCTATCTTGTACCTGAATACTCTATCTCAGCTCCTAACTGGATAGATTCTAGTCAGCAAACACCTCCTCGGGTTGTTCCCGACCAAATCAAAGCTCGTTGTACCTCTTTGAAACCTCTATTATTTGGATAGACACAACATACCATAACACTCACTTTCACTGGTTTTACTGGCTTCGTAGTAAAATACCACGTTAAATGGAATCAAACGATCTTGAATTTTATATTTGAATAATATCTGTGACTTAAAGTCAAATTTGATCATGGAGAATACTATATTGCTACCACGTATCAAATCATCAATTATTCTTCTTCACAATTAATGGGAATTTAACCCTTAACGTGACTGTTTCTCGTAGATTATCAATTCAAGTTATTTTATTACTACTAAATATAAACAACCCTCTGGTTGCCCTTACAACCGCACCAGTTAAAACATACAACTGTTACATCACATGATATACATTAGAGATCTGGATATTATTTAAATTAAATGTGTCATTCATACGGTATGCTGCATTACAGAACATTTTGATTGGATCATGCACTGCGTAACTTTTTAATAATCATCTTATTGAATAGGTACATATATCTATATATATATATAAAAATCAATCGCCGTGTGTTAGTAACGCAAAAACTCGAGAACGACTTAACCGATTTAGATAATTTTTTTGTTTTGTACGTCTTACTCTCGAGGTGGTTTAGCAAAAAAGAAAATTCGGGAAAATTCAAAGAGAAAGCTGGAAAATTGGAAAATATCAAAAGTGTGTTTTTCTATACACTGTACGAGTTTCTATTTGCAGTCATACTTTTATGATTCTGTGCTTAATGGTTTGAGGGGTTTTCCCCATCATGTCATAATCCAAAACAAGGTGTGCCGTTTCAGCTAGTTGATATATAAATTATATTTTGTTGCAGTCTTTCGTGATCCATCAGTATGTTTAAACTTGATTTAAACACACATACATTTTATTTTCTAAAATTTACGAAATCCAGTCGCACGTTTTTAAATGCAATTCTGATTTAATAGCAAGAAATTTTTAATGCCGCAATCGCCAGTCTTTGCTTTATTTAATATGTTTAAATTAGATTAAACATATATAAATTTCAGTCCAAATTTGCGGAACATTATTCATAATTTAAAAGCCAGTGTTATTTCGCAATCAGACGAGTTAAAGACCAGGAAAACTGCAGATCTGCACCTCATGCACAAAACCGAACTACAGCGGCAGGTTCAACGGGCGACCTTCGCTCCAGCAGGAAATAAAACCGCTGAATTGCTACGTTGTTATTTTGTAATTGTAAACACTTTGTACCAGTAAACTGTACATTTGAACTTTGATATTGTTACTTCGTTAAGCATTCTTGTTTTGTATAAATAGAACATTTATTTTCGTAATAAAACAATCTGCATTTAATGTTTGATTCATTCACTACCCCAATACCAAGCCATAATACTGTCAAGACGTGAGGTGCGTCTTATGGGGTAGTTTACTGTCGTCCCTTTCAAGTACCATTGACTACATTGGTTTAAAACGTAAACACAGTCTTGTTTACGTGCTTGAGGGATAGAACTAGCGCAAAGCAACGAATTCCTGATTACAGCCTCCAGGCAATTCTGTTCAGGTATTAATGCTTTTAAGTTTATGGTAATTACCACACAACAAACTACTTTTTATTTTTCTTATCTTCTACGTTTCGAAAGACTAGGCTTCATTCTCAAGAAGATTAGGGCATAAAAACAGAAATAGAATCATCAAAAATAGTTCTTAGACAAACAATATATAAATATATATGAATGAAACTATATATATCCTCATTGTGTAAGTAACATCATTTTGTTTATTAAAATTTAGACTGGGGTTCACTGCCAACGCAAGCGCTTGTTCCCTGCTTTCTCGTTGTCAATCGCGGCACGTGCTATTTCAAATACTAATCAGGTGGGGTTTGGGGTTTTTTAGCTATACACAAAGAAGTATTTACATCAATAATATATTTCTGGTGCTGTGGGATTTTGGGGCCCCTAAAGAGCTATTTTTAATTACATTTTCATAATACATGGATTACAAATTCATTGCGGGGCGGGAGTCCCGGGGCCAAAATGTGCCTGTGTAAACGTGCTAGTTGCGTTGCATTTTAGTTTAAAGCCTGCGGGCCCGGACGGCCCAAGGGCCCAGGATGCGATCGCATCCTGGCATCCCTAGCCAGTCCGCCCCTGTTAGCCTATATGTGTTTTCATATGTCTAACTAAATTACTTTTCTGTTTTGCTTTGAATTCACAAACAGAGCAACTATAAGGTGTTTCCCCGGTGTGTGTCCTCATATGTTTAACTAAACTACTTTTTTCTGTGGCTTGGTATTCACAAACACAACAACTGTAAGGTTTTTCTCCCGTATGAGTCCTCACATGGGCAACTAAATGACTTTTACATGTCGCTTGATATTCACAAACAGAGCAACTATAAGGTGTTCTTCCAGTATGTGTCCTCATATGTCCAACTAAATCACTTTTATGTTTTGCTTTGAATTCACAAATAGAGCAACTATATGGCGTTTCCCCAGTATGTGTCCTAATATGTGTAACTAAATTACCTTTATATAATGTTTTGTAATCACAAATAGAGCAACTATAAGGTGTTTCTCCAGTATGTGTCCGCACATGTGCAACCAAATGACTTCTCTGTGTTGCTTTGAATTCACAAATACAACAACTGTAGGGTTTTTCTCCCGTATGAGTCCTCATATGTGCAACTAAATGACTTCTCTGTTTTGCTTTGAATTCACAAATAGAGCAACTATAAGGTGTTTCTCCAGTATGTGTCCGCATATGTGCAACTAAATGACTTTTACGTGTTGCTTTGTATTCACAAATAGAGCAACTATAAGGTGTTTCTCCAGTATGTGTCCGCATATGTGCAACTAAATAACTTCTCTGTTTTGCTTTGAATTCACAAACAGAGCAATTATAAGGTGTTTCTTTGGTGTGTGTCGTCATATGTCTAACTAAATTACTTTTTTCTGTTGCTTGGTATCCACAAACACAACAACTATAAGGTTTTTCTCCCGTATGAGTCCTCACATGGGCAACTAAATGACTTTTACATGTCGCTTGATATTCACAAACAGAGCAACTATAAGGTTTTTCTCCCGTATGAGTCCTCATATGTGCAACTAAACTACTTTTTTGTTTTGCATTGAATTCACAGATAGAGCAACTATAAGGTGTTTCTCCGGTGTGTGTCCTCACATGTTTAACTAAACTACTTCTGTCTGTTGCTTGGTATCCACAAACAAAACAGCTGTACAATTTTTCTGCCGTATGAGTCTTCATATGTACAACTAAATGACTTTTACATTTTGCTTTGTATTCACAAACAGAGCAACTATGAGGCCTTTCTTTTGTATAAGTCCTTATATTTGTAACTAAATTAGTACTTTCAATGTTTTCTTGTTTGAAGTATAACTTATCAGCACTTCCATTGTTATCCATGTTCTGCGATATGCACGATTCTGTTTCTTTAGAACTACAAGATATACCATCTGTAGTTTCTTGTTTGATGTTCGTTATGTTTGTTGACATCGGACTTCCTCCTAATGGTACGTCAGTGAATGGAATTTAAATATGTTCACACCTACAACAAAGATTATCATTAACCGCCAATAAAATTAGCAATATGGCTGCATTGAGCATTGAACAGTAATATTTTTATTTAATTTTTAACCCTTCAGTACCCGTTTACGGTCTGTGGGACCGAGCAAACACGTGATGCAGTATATTACTTAATGTTCTAGCGTTAGTTTACCGCCCATTTTACTACCTTCCTATATATTGCCATTGAAGATCCGTATGCAGTTTTGAGTTCGTGCGTGCAGTGGTTTAAAAGTTATTTATAATTTCGGTTTCAGAGACCGAAGCGGGTACCCGAGTTGTTTTTATTTTTACCTTTGATATTCGACTAATGTGAGAAGAAGGAAGTATTTTCTGCATTTTTAGTAACACTGTTATACTAAAACGTTATTATAGTCATGGCAGATTTTATGAGAAAGAACAGGCGCGGCTAGAACAGACGATGCGAGATATAATAGCGGAGGAGGATGTCGATAACGCGTTTTATGATGATCTGCCATCGTCTGACGAAGATAATTTATTGAAAACTAGGGAAATGAACACTGACACTGAACATGATATATCTGATTATGAAGACGTTAGTGAACAAGAAACTAATGCCATAACATATCTCATTATTTTTATGGAGGTGGCAGAGGGTGTCGGTCTGCGAGACCGGTGCGGGTATTGATGTCTTACAATTTTGAACGGGTACTGGAGGGTTAAGAGCTCTTTCATATTTTGTTACGTTCTTGTAAAAATAAAATACTGATTACAAATAGACCTCATATGACAAACAAATCAAGCCCAAATGGTTACGTTCAATTTTATAAGTAAACTTGTGCTTAGTTTTGATATTTCATTCTAAGAAACATTTCTAAGTCCTGCAGTTTGCACTGGTGCATACTGTAATGGATTGCATATAAGAAGATTAAGTTAATTTATTTATTTGATCCTCACTTGTAAACATCAATTTATCAAGTCACTGTATTCACCTTGAAAATGTTTCTTAACTGGCTAGCCCGTAAATTTTTTACTGGCTAGCCAGTTATATTTTACAAGCGTGCTCATAGATAAATGATAGCGTGCAAAGCCAGAGTTGTCTTCCTTAGTATGTGTCATATTGATGAATTTAGTTGCTTGTCAATTTGACATTTTGAATAAATGGTAAATTTCTAGTTATTTACAAGTGAGGAACAAATAAAACAATCAACAATACACACCAGGTAACCATTTTTACTGGCTCAAGGATATGACAGGCTCGCCTAACGGCTCGCCAGTCATCCCAATCCTATCGCCAGTAAAAACTGTTTTACCTGGCTTGTAATGTTAAATACTATAATGCAAGACAAGGATTTGATATTATATAAAAAAATTATTAAAATATTTTACTATTAAATTTACAGGCATGAATTTGAATATAATAATAGGATATCAGATTTATTAACATGTATTTTGTAAAATAATGGAATACTTTGAATTCAGTTGAACAATGAAAAATAAGGAACAGATGGTTCTAAAATGATTTAAAAGTTATCTGAAATAGAGTGGTACATTAATAGGAAATACTTATTTGATAAATGTTATTTAATAGCAGATGTTACTAAATGTGATAGTAAAATATAGTGTTGAACTGTAAAAAATATGCAAAAACGATATCACTAAGGAGATATAAATTTTATGTACACAATATAAAATTTTGATAGAAAACATGTAATAATTTTGTAAGAAGCTGGCATTTTGAAAATAAACCCTTTTCTAATATGATTTCTTAATCTATTTTGGTACATGAAAGGGTTTAATTATAATTAAATTATTGAGAAGAGAAGAAGTGTAAATTTTAAAAATAAGAGTTGATGAAGTTATGTAGAAGACGTGTATGATAGGAAGAACATAATTTAAAATGCTACAGGCTATTGGCTTAAGCGGTATTTACTGGAAATAGGACACCGCAGGATTTTTGGAGTAAAAGTCTTGGGAATTGGAAGTGATTTTCCATCTGATGGAGTTGAACCTTACTGAACTTTTGTTGGAGTAACATTTTGAGATTGGCACAAGTTGAGGTGACATCCTGTGGTTTCTAACAGATCGGGATTCGTATGATTTGGATTGTCAATATTTTATTTGGAAGGGATAGCGTGTTCACTGCTGGAGTATTTTGTCGAGGTTTGTGTTGCTGAATTGTATGCTGATTGAGAATTGGAAGGAGGCATCTTCCGAGGGTGTTTGCAGTTCTTGACAGTAGGATGGGCTTGTACTGAGGTTACTCAGTAGTTGGTATACATTTGGATCTTTGAAAAGGCGGATTAAATTCTATGGACTAGCTGCAGCTAGAGATCCTGTATATAGTTTACTAAGAGTTGGGCAAACAGCCTGATTTTACATACATTTTTGATCCAAATTAGATATTTGACATATGTCGAACAAAGAGGTTATGGGAACCAACCTTGCTAACATGCCTTTGATGGGAGAGTTTTCAGAGTGTTGATCATTCTTAGGATATCTAGAACCGACTATTAGGAATATACGGCCAATTTAGTTAAGATTTAGATTTGTATTTGTGAAACTATCAGTCGTAACATGTTACAAAATATGCAAAAAACGGCACTTTTATCACACATTCCTTGCAAAAAGTGATCCAAACCAATCAAAATGTATCCCGTTGTTTGCCCAACTCTTAGTAACCTCTATACAGGGACTCTAGCTGCAGCCACAGGTATTTATTGAGCAAACTAAAATAAACAGTAAATGAGTGAAGTGTGGTAATTAATAAAAGGGCTGCTTTCTATTTCATGTTTATTGAATGACAGGTAGTGTAATAAGGAGGTATTTACGATTAATATTCCATGTACATAATTTGAAGCCACACTGATGCTCATTGGGGTTGTCACAAATACTTGACATAAGTTTTCATTAAACAAATGATTTTTCAGAAATAATAAACAGTCTTGATATTGCATAAGCCGACTTGTTTTGGGAGTAATCATGTTCTACCGAGCTAGAAATATTTAATAACTTAATATTAACGATTCATATTAAAGGAAATCAGAAATACTTGAATTTATCTTAATTGAGAATTTATTTAAAACTAAAATAGAATTCGTAGTCGAATGTGACATATAAAGAATATCAAATAATTGTTGTAATGTAAAATAATTACATATCCAACCCATATTGTACTAGTATAGTCAATCAGTGCATAATTAGACGCCGCAACATAAGGCTTTAAAAATAACATTAGGTGTGACTATTACAATACATATGCAAATTATTATCAAAGAGAATTTTAAATAGTGCAAGCACGGGGTTTAGTTACAAAAATGTTTCGACATTATCATTGTAAACACAAATAACCAACAAAAAAATAAAATATGGAGCTAAATTACAGAAATGAGAACAAAACCTAACAATAGGCTTCTTGCATAATTTTCAGATTTGTTCTAAACGAGTTCAGAACTGCGTGTTTTACTATTATTCAAAATATTTTTGCTAAATAACTGTTATTATTATAGTTATTAGCGAAATAAGTTTAAATAATTATTCAGGCCATTGAAACGCTTTTGCGCTTGCGCGGACGGCGTGACGTCACAGGGCGTATAGCATTCTTGTACATGGCACTTGCCCTGTATCATTAGCAGGTTATGGTGTTGCAATTTCGAGTTTGTTTTAATTCTACGTTACCACGTGTTTTGCTTTTGCTGTTTGTATTTAAAAACAGTCTTTTTCAAGACTACAGAAGCAGAAGGGATTATAAGAAGGTACATTTTGAATTATTAAATGTAGGCGTGCTTATTAACTCATTTATTTGTATTTTTAGTAGATTCGCTCTTTTTAATTGCTGTGGAAATGGGAGACAAAGTGCAAGGACGCTTTTGGTGCATAGTTCCAGATTGTGTAAGCACGGGAAGAAAAACTCCAAACAAGCTTTTCTTTCGTGTCCCCACTGAAGCAAAAAGAAGGAAGTTGTGAATAAATGCGACACGACGAAACTATGCAGATCTTGCGAAAACTTCATGCTTGTATGTGTGCGAAGATCATTTTAAAGTAAGTAGTACCTATAATAACAAATGTAGGTATATTAAATATTTTAAAACTGCAAAATTCAAAAAAATATACCACATTATTTATTATATTTATAATAAATATCTACTCATAGTAGTATGTAATTATTTTTGTTTCAGCTAGAAGAAGATATGGACAACTATGTCAAATTCAAACTGGTGGGTGGCCTGAAGAAACTAAAATCGCATGTGGTACCACACATCTTTGCCTGCCAACATGATCGAAGTCGAGCCGGATCTAGCAATCCTCGACAGCTTCAAGTAAACGTTCCTGTAAACGAGTAATTGACGAAATTTTAAGTGAAGCTTGTACCAGCTCCAACAACGAGATGTGTGATTTTACTGGCCAAGACGGTATACAAACTTCAGAGTCAAGTACTACTACGACCACACTGTCCCCAAAAATATTTCCCGTTTCACAGTATACGCAAACAGAATCTCCACCAAAGAAAAGGTACCGTAGTAAGAAAGTTCAGTGTTCCACAGCAACAAAAAGTGTAGCATGTTCGACAATGGAAACAAGTGTCAATCCTGCGACTTCTTCATTACCACCGGTCACTGTGATGGCTCCTTCAAAAATATTAATTTTTTCAGACTCTACAAATAGTGACATTGATTCCAGCGAAGGAATGTGTGAAAGCGATTCTTCTGATTTTTATTTGGAATCGGATTGTTTAGACACCAACACGGACGATGAAGAGTCACATGTGTTGATTAATCGATTAAAGAAGCAAACATTAGAAACAACCATGCATTTAATTTTATTATTAATTTATTGCAAAAGTACATTCCAGCACCGGTTATGAATATTTATATAACATTAAAGAAGATAAGGATGGATGCTACATTTGCTAGCCTTGCTGATGATTTCGGCATCTCGAAGAGCAGCGTTAGTAGGGCATTTTCAAACACCGTAACACATTTGAGCGGTAACCTGAACACATTTATTAAATGGTATCCTAAACAAGAACTTAAGAAATTGCTGCCGATACCATTTATAGCTTATTACAGCAACGTTGAATCTATAATAGATTGTTTAGAAATTGAAATTGAAAAACCTAGTAATCCGATTCATCAAAGTCTGACTTGGTCAGAATACAAAAAGGCAAATATGTTGAAGTATTTAATATCGTGCACTCCAAATGGTATTATAAATTTCATATCTACAGGATTTGGGGGAAGAGCGTCTGATGTAATAATAGTTGAAGAAAGTGGTTTTCTGCAAAAACTTCCAGCTGGAGCTGCCGTTATGGCAGACCGAGGTTTTAAACATATTGAGCACTTGCTAATCGAAAGGAAATGTTCATTGATACGACCACCTAGTGTAGAAATGTGTAAAAAAAGCTCTAAAGCTGATGTTTTAGCTACTAAACAAATAGCTAGCCTACGAATACACGTTGAGAGGGTAATCCGTCGACTACGAGAGTTTAAAATACTTCGACCCCACTCTTGCATGAACAAAAACATTATACGGTACACAGATCACATGATCGTTATTGCATGTGGATTAGTAAATTTACAAACTTCATTAATAAAGTAAGGTATTGTTGGTTTAATTAAATAGCTATTAGGTACATAAATAAGTTACAGTGTAAGACAACAATGTTGTAGTTATTGTTGTAGTTAAATACAACCTAGAATAAATATATAAATAACTAAATATTATATAACCATTCTATTGAATACTACACTGCAGTAACAGAGGAAACAAATAATTAAAATACCTACACATTTTTATTTAATAGCAGACTGCAATAATACAGGAAACACATATTTTTCCCAAAAAATATCTGCTTTTAACATGATTTCTTCAATATAATCTTTGTCATATAATACAGATATATTTTTTAATTTTTTGTTTTTTTCGAATTCTGGATCGGCTACAGAAAAATGCAACTTTTTTTTGTAAAATGTGCATTTGGAGCTGCACTGGTGCCTTATATCTGGCTGTTATTTTTCCGTCTACAGTTAAATAATTTCTAATAGTTTTGGTACTTGATGGGCACTTCACTTCCACTACATGATCACCAAAAACTGCATCAGGCGATGCTCCAAAAATTGGATGCTGATTTGAGAGCCTGATGCCAATATAATTAAACTTGCATTGTAGCTGTTCTTCTAGGCAACGTAACACCTGCTTTTCCAATTTTTTACCTCTCTCCATTGCTTTTGTCTCCCTTAGTTTTGTAGCGCCAATAACTTGCTGAACAAATGTCCCATCCTCACTGTGGCAGTGTGCAGCGGTGTACAATTTGGAAGCCGTAATTCTTCCATATCTTAAACGATGCCACAAACTATCATCTGCTTGAGATGGTGTGCTTACAGCAGCTTCGTAGCAAACATCTTCATGCATCTGTTGCTGGCAAAACTGAATAAATTGTTTATATTCGTTTCCATTGCCTTCCACAAATTTCAAGAGCAGTGTATAAATACTATGGCAACTATACTTAGGTTCCTTATAAAATTTAAATATTTTGCCTTCTGCATTACTTTGCAAGCCTAAAAGTACAGCTTCTTCGAAGAAATTATTCTGGGGTTCCTCAACTGGGACTCCGCCTAATGCTGCCACAGTCATAAATTTTATTGACGTGCCAATTTTTGACAGTTGTGACTTCTTCCAGTAACACTGTACTTCAGTAGGTGCAGAATCTTCACTACGTCTATGGACCCACAGAATTAATGCTACTGCATGTTTAAATCCACCTGTAAAAAATAATTGCTTTAGCCTATATTTTTCAAACAAAATCATACATTTCATGGAAACAACTTTAATCTTACAGTAGTTGCTTGATAAACGCATAAGTAATAACTGTCGCTTACGCGTGAGGCTGATTCTGGAATCGCACGATAAGTTAACATGCACGTTAAGTCGATCACGTGACAGATAAGGTATGGTTTGTACACTTGCGATCATTGAAAATGAACAGGTTATGCATTTCAAATTGACTTAACCGAGGTTTTTGCAATTGCGTGCAAGGTTATTTTATTATTACGATGGGTAGAGAGTTAGAACAGCACAATTCTACTTTAGAGATTAGGGGAATACAGAAAACGTAATCAACTACTGTAATGTTGGTTGTATAGCCCTGTTCATTTTCAATGATTCTTTGTGTACCGTTGCAATTGGTGGTCGACTGTCAACTATTCTACTCAACGCACACGTGTAATTCGAGAATCGACCCCCAGGTCTGAACTAACGTCATCGGTTATTATTCTTTACATTAATGTCGGTAGAGAATAAAATTTAATACAATACACGGTGCATACGTTTCTACTGGGGCTCTGACGCCCTTGAACACCTACTTGCCCACTAAAACTTACTACGCATCTTGGACTGTAAATACCGATTACTAGTTATTTGTTGTTAAAGAATCTACATATTATTACTTACCAGCAGAGGCAGCGCAATCCAAACATTCCACTTTTAACACTTCTTTCTTCTTTTCATCCACTTGTAGTACAACATCGTAATTTCTGCCTTTTACTCTATGTTCTGGGCAAATCTTGCATTGTACTGTGCAGACACTACCATCTCTCCGTACTTGCACATACCCCACTGCAGAATCACCGTAGTTTGCACGGGTAACTTTGAAAGAAACATGATAAAATGTACACCTATCCCAAATCAGTACTAGGAATTTAAATTTAAACCTGAATCAATATTAATCAACAAACTTTAAAAATGAACGTACTTATGCTCTTTTACTCCACGAACTTCGGGTGCAGAATAGCAGTCGCTGGTAGAAAAATATCCAGCAACCATAAAATTGTTCACTTCCGGTAAGTTGGCAGATTGTGCTCTAACAAACCCTTCTTCGACTTTTCGGGCCATTACTAACAGGTCAGTGTTGCAGCAAAGGTAGAAAGAAAGTGGTGTAATAAGACAGATACTTGGATTCCTAAATAAACAAAATTAATTGCTAATACAAATAAATGTTATAATTGCGTTAATAGTTTACCTTTTTCCGTGAGTTTCCTATTGCATATAGTCTTGAAAAAGACTGTTTTTCTATTAATGCAAGAACAACCAGTAAAAACCACCATGTAACAAGACGAAACGAAGCAATTATTATAAACAGACGATGAAAACAAGCCACTTGCCAGCACAGCTGACAGTCTCATACGCACTGTGACGTCACGCCGGTTGGCGCATGCGCGTTGGCGTTTTGCAAGCGGTTTAAAATTTCATAATATCGCTAAGTTTTAATTTAGTTTTATTCCATATATATACACTTATGTCGCTCAGAAAAATTCCTACACTTATTTTAGCTATAACAATTTCATATTATAGCCAGTTTAGCTAGATTTGTTTTATGTGCAAGTAGCCTATTAAATATATTAATGGAACGCCAAATATAATAATCATTCAAAACGCAAAAAACTAACTAGTTTTATATGCACAAATAAAAACATGCAATGTAAATAACTATTAAGATAGTCAGATCGATACATAGTGCCTAAACACAACCTCTAAATTTGAAAGTTGTTTTGAGTATACTGGCCCGAATTTTGTAAATACTAATTTCTAAATATTTTGTAAACCCAATATTTGTCAGTTTAAAAGAGCATTCAAGAATTTCTGTGTAGTGAATAACGTTAAACACCATTTAACTATCATTTTTTGTTAATGTTTTCGATTAATGTACTCTCAGGGAAAAGTGAAAAACGGCTACACAGATCTTTCTCCTTGAAACATGTTGTACAGATTAATAATATAATATAATTTTAAGTTTGGAATTATACATTTTTGTTACATGTTTAATAAATATCTTTATTATTATTATTAAGTGCGCTTAAAACTCGTAAAACCAATAGAAAACCTAGGTAAATTATTTCTAATACAATTATTTATATGATGCAAGTGTGGCAAGAAAAGCTTCATTTATTACTAGCATTGCTGAATAATTTATTGCATTTTTATTTCGATTGGATGAATTTTTGAGAGTGAAAATAGTCTTCGTATTTTGCCTGATCAGCAATGATACCGTTAATTGCTGTGGTGACTTCTTTAAATGCAAATATGTATGCAATATGCTATAGTGGACATTCCAGGATATACTTTATTTTAGGCGAGGGGATTACAGTGTTCTAAAAGCTTTCATAAATTATAAATGAAAAAACACTGTAGATTTTCCAGAATATGAGCAGTCATGGACAGAAAACAATGTTAATAAAACGTCTTCTTTGTTAGGCACAATGTTTAAAATTTGAAGGTTTATCGTGCTGAAATTATTTTTACTACCAAAATACAAATTTAGTTTCTTGGTTTTACTCCAAACTAATTGTTATATAGAGTGGTAATTCAATTATGAAAGGTATCTGTTTCAAACTTCATGTAATTCACTGTAATTATAAACAATTCATAACTTTTATTAGGTATGTACTTCGACATAGAAGCTAACAGTCACATGACAAAAATATTATATCATTTTGGCAACCCATAAAATATTTTTGTATATCAAACGACTTAACCAAAATATTAATGTGGAAAATTTTATATAATTTCGTAATTTCAGCACTGAAGTTTTTTTTTATCACTCATGTTGTTATTTACAGCACATTCGCGATAAAAAAACTAAACTTCAGCGCCCAAATACACAATAAATTATTACTGTTGAGAAACAATAGTGTAGGTATGCAATATAAGTATTGTTTTAGAATGGAGTTATTCTAAACGCAAAATAGAAAACATTTTTATTTTTTAATTTATAAAATGGTATCAAGCGGCAAAATAGAAAAAATAGTATAAAACACTCGTTGCAGAAGGTCCTTCAAGCACTCATTTGTTTCTCAACTCGCCGCTATGCGGCTCGTTTTGCAATTCCAAATTCGTGCTTAAATAGATGCCTTCTACAACTTGTATTTTAATATACTATTCTTCGGGAAATTACCGATTTTATTTCACGGTATTAAAAAGTGCTAGCTAATACACTTTTTCGTAAAACTACTATGAAAGAAAACATCCCCGAAGCCTCGTTTATATGTATAACGCATATTAAGCATTTTTTCGGGAAGTAACCTATTTGATTTTAGAGCATTAAAAAAGTCCAAGTTAAGAACGCCAATCGCTGTTCGAATGTGCGTAAACATATTTTCATGAAACCCCTACTTTTTCAGTCAGCATTCTAATTTTAAACACCATCTCAAACTTAAGCTTTGAATCGTAAGATGGCGATAATATAAAAAGCAAGGTTAAACCAAATACTCTTTGGTTAAACTACAGCGTTGAGTGAACAAGTACTTGTTCACTCAACGACTACAGTAACGGTAACGAATACTTTGCAAGTTGATATCCGTTACTTCGGATCTTGTCGGGTAACGAGTACTCGTGTAATGAATAGTTACTTTTTTGATATTACTTGTAAGCATGTATAGCGCTTGATGCATTTGAAAAATTAAGCAATTTGATTTGCAGGATTTTTAACTTATAAAAAATAATTTAATATTAACCTACATCTACATGCAAACCCAAAATAATTTTTAAATTCCAGAATGGCAATTGGCAATTTGCGCTAGTGCAAAAAATGCAAAATTTGGATGTCATTTCCATGTGATTGGTGAAATATTTTTGAGAGAAATTACGAGTAATATAGTAGTGGCCCGGTAATTCGACTCAATTAAAATCAGCTCAGTTGAAAAAATGGAAACATCTAGATTACTGTATCATATAATAAGCTGAAGTATCTTGAGTTAAATATACAGCAATTAAGAGTCAAAATATTGGCGTCAATGCCTCAAAATCTGATATCTATGTTTCTGGTGTTAAAACTGGATGAAGGTTTGAGTTCACAATTAAGTGCGTGATAAAATAGTAAATATGTAAGTTCTAAAAGTACGAGTAAAATGAAACGTAAAACGTATTTTATTAAGAAAGGAATGGAATATACAGGGTGTTAAAAATACGGGTAACAAACTTTAAGGGGTGATAGTACTTTGCAAAATGCGGCACAAAGTTCCTAATAACTCAGGAAAAGCGTTTTAAGAGAGCTAAAGCACTGAGAACAATAAAAAATAAGAATTTCATTTACTTAATCAAAATAATAAAGTTAAAGCAAATTTGGTAGAATTTTGCATATCTATGTGATTTATATAGTGAATTAGAATTTGAATAAATTAGTGTAATGTTCAGAAGGTAGTTCATGCGAGAGTGGAAAAATATTTTTCATCATAACCTTTTCGAGTCAACATTTTAGTTAATTTTGGTTATATATTCGGAAAGCTTGGACTTTTTTACATACAAGAGGTACTCTTGTTTAGAATCGCTAAAAGCTGTAGTTTTTACGAAAAACAAACCTTGAGATTGAAATTTACTACTTCAGGAGTAGCAATGTCTTTTCCCTTCACCTTTCTCACGGCTCCCTTAAAACGCATTTTCGTATCCATGCTTACCCAAACTTTTTGTCTTAGTTTGATTACTATCACCTTATCCAAGTTTGTTACCATTTTTGTTTACAGTCTGGGTGTTGCTATGAGTAGATTAAGCTCCTGAAGTAGCAAATTTTAATCTTTAGTTTCGCTTTTCTCAAAAACTACTGCTTTTAGCGATTCTAAGCAAGAGTACCCTTCTTATATAGAAAAGTCCAACTATTCCGAATATCTAACCAGAATTGACTAAATTTGTTTTTATGAAAAACAACTGAATGTTATACAAACTAATTTCAATCTCATCTAATTCAGCATATAAAAATGTGCAATTATGACAAATTACACCAAATGAGGTATGTCTGTATTATTTAAATTACATAAAATGTTTTCTTATTTATCCTTTTCAGCTCCCTTAAAACAAATTTCCGAACCTATGTTTATAGCAACATCTTGTCTTACTTTAATGAGTACTATCGCCCCAAGTTTGTTGTCGTTTTATCGCTTACTTGAATCCTGTGCAGTAATCTGCAGAATTAGCCAAGACACCTCGTCGATATTGTGCCGGATACTATACTTGGACTTTTGCTGTGGTTCTGGAAGAAGAGAATATGTCTGTTACAAATACTTGCTGCTTGCTGAAATATAAACACTTACAAATATTGTTAACGGTAGAAAACACAAGAGGTTGTTATCTAGACCTACAGCGTTTGAAAAATGTACCAAATCTATTAGATGCATGTATTGCACCCCATTAATAAGTATGTAATCGACGAATTACGTTCGTAAAAGCGTCTTTAACACATTTTGGGTTACTTTAGATATATAGCAAATAAGTTCTGAAATTATCTATTCGAATTTGTATCCATCCACCATCTGACTAACGCCTGGCAAATGATAAGATATTTAACTGGTTAATTTTCACAAATGCGTAATATTAACAACAATATTAAAACACGGACTAATATTTGTGTAGATTGGAAATGCAAGACGCAAACTACACAGACAAGAAAGAAAACTACTTCGCCATATTAAATTACTTCTACCGTATTGATCTACTCAAGTGCAAAAGACCTATTCTATAGACGGAAAAAGAAAAAAAGAAGTCTGAAGCATTCATGACCATAAACACTGCCCCCTTCACTTACAAGCCATGCTTTAGGCTTGTTAACATTGCATTTCTGGTAGTTGGTAGTCCTAAATTACAGTACTTCAATTTGAAATAATTTTGCTTTATATAGAGGACAGTTTTTACTCTTTATCATATGTTACTCTGAATTAACTAAAGATAGATTCTGTAATTGTAACAAATGTATTTACATACTCAAGTAATACAAACATGTAACAGTATATTTATAAAAATAAAACAACTTAACCTATGTAACCCATGGATAAAATAACATTTTTCACGTACTGTAGGGAAATGTACTGTATTCCTAAATACAAAATCGTTTAGAAAAGTGATACTTTTCTGCATAGCAACACTTTTCTACATAGCAACGCATAAATATAGATAACACAAAAATTAAAAATTTAATTATCAGCAGTATGGTACACATTAATCGTACAATTACTTAAATTAGAAAATGTTATTCCATTAGATTGTAAATTACTGCTGATTGCTAGCGAATCAGTGGAACTGGCCGGTGCAAAAGAAAGCATCGAAGATTGAAGTGGAAAGACGTTCTGTCCGAAAATTCGCCTGGACGTTTTAATTTTATTGCTAATGCTGTCTTCCACATATCCCTCTGCCACGTTTGTCGAACGGCATCCCCCATGACGCTTCAACATCTGTATGTCAGCTCCACTGTCGGCAAGAAATGTTGCTGACGTTCTGTGTAGGCAATGTCCTGTGTAGTTCTTACTATCTGACAGCTGCAGGTATTCTGCAATTTTTCTTGGAATCGCAGCAAAACTTGTTAAGTCATTTTGCTGTCGCAGATGCTTAATCGCATTTCACGCCGTTAGTTAGGTCATTTTGGTATTTTGAATAGCCGCCTAAGTTTAGAGCAGCGTGCCCGTATGCTAAGCCCTTTTAGCTCTTTATTTGGCTCCATCGCCTAATTCCAGAATCACGATTTCGCACATAGTTAGCTCCAAAAGCAGTATTTTTCGTCGGTTGGAGCTCTCCTCTGATGGCGTTTTTCTGAATTCTGAATAGCACGCTGTGGCGGCGTGATACCAGCGTGGCCCGCATTGGTTGGTTTCATTTCATCGCCTTGCGATTCGCTGTGGTTTAGTCACGTGGGGACGCGCGCCAAGGTGACCTTTTGCCAACGCTTCCCTGGGCATTCAGCCGAGAGCCGTCGATCAAGCAAGTGGTCGCAGAGGTTGTGCTTTCGTGCGGCGCTTCCGCCCTTGGCGGGGGCGTCAGCCTTTTTCCCGTCGAGTGCTGTTTCAGCGACTTTGTGATATACTGTTTCGCCTTAATTGGCAGTCTTCCGGAGCCCGTTGCAGAGAGCGCTTGTGTGTGGTGGTGGTGATTCGAAATTTGTCGAGTGGCCTTCGGCGTAACGTGGGTGTTTTGGAGCCCAGTTCCTGCTACTATTAGTGAGGGGTCGTGCCCCCTTCATCTCGACCTACGAGGATTTGGTTCAGCAGAACGAGTGAGGCCCCCATTATTTTCGTCGTCCCGTTGTACGCGTCCTGACGCGTCTCCCGTCGCCATTGAGGCGGTTATGCATTCACCCCCTTTCGCCGTTGTAACACCGAAGGTACCTACCACCTACGATTGCAGCTCGTCGCAGCTCAGCTGTACCAGGCTCCCTCGCCGCCTACGCATTAAGGTATGTGCCTTTAACCTGATTACCGCTGTGAACGCGAGTGTTACTCATTACTACTCATTACTACGCTAGTGTATTCATTCAGACTGCAGACAGTTCAGGCCGTGAAGACTAATATAAATCGTCGCTGCCCTTGCATAAGGCAATGTGTATCTTTGTACCTATTATTGCTGTTCACTAATGTTCGACATCTGTCGTTAAGCTTAGAGCGCGCGTGCCAGCTGGTGCCCTTAATTATAGATTAAGGTTAGATACAGGGCGACGCATCCTGCTACCCCATTGTAACTCGAAGTGAAATATATGATTGGTTAGTTAAGGGAACTGTTGTTTGTTTCGGCTTGTGCATGTTCTGTTACAGATAGACGCCCCTTTATTGTACGAGTTATTGTACGACGGTCCGAGGTAGCCGTGAGCGTGCAGGTGAGTGAGACAGCTGCGTAGTCGTGGGCGGATGGACACCTAATCACAATCCTTGCTTAAGGCAATCCCGAAATTGTTGTTTGACCTCGCAACTCTTGAATAATCTTATTGGCGGAGTATTTTTGCATGCTTCGCTCCCGTCTAACCGTCCAGGCCCGGTTAGCCGGGTTAAGACAGGCTTGGTGGCGCCCTCATAATTTCGACATACCCTGTATATATTATGCCACAACGCGCTTGCCCAGAACGTATCGTGTGACTCACGCCCGACTCCCTGAGCGTTCCAGCCGTGGCCTATTAGCCTATTTCGAACCGATTTCAGGGCAAGTGTGTCATGTTTTCAGGACTGATTCCGTGGTGCGATGCTCACCTTGGGTGGGTGTCGTAAAGTCCTTTTTATACCGTAACAGGCTAATTTTGGCTTCCCAACGTGTGGGCCTGTTCTTTTCCGATATTCGTCTTCCCGTCAAGCCCCTTCGTTGTACGTCTTAATTTTGGCTATTCCAACGTCTGAGGCCTTGTATGTTTGTTTTTCTTATTAAGCCACCCGTTGTGCCTTGATTTTGGCTATTCCAACGTTTGGAGCCTATTGGTGCACGACAACGCTCGACCTCATTTTGGGGTTTTCCTTTTTTTGCGCTGTGTGTCTTAATTTTGGCGCGACAACGTGGGACGTTGATGTTCAGTGTTGTCTGTTATCATTTATTTTGATGTCGCAAATGTTTTTTTTCGTCATTTCGAAGTGGTATGGACTGGCAAACCGTTTTTTTTCTTAGTAGAATATCTTACCGAGCTTCTTTTCTTGTTTTCTATTTGTCTTTTCCTGTTTTCTTCTGTTTTCTATATGTATTTTTTTGTCTTTTCCTGTTCTTAGTTTATTTTCATTAGTTTTCTTGATCGTGTATATGTTTTTTCTTAGTTGTCATTTGTCTTTACGTTTCTTTTCTTGTTTTCTATATGTTTTTTCTTGTCTTCTCTTATTTTCTATTTGTAGTTTTGTGTTTTGTTGTTGTTTATCGCCTTTTTGAATTTTCTTTTTGTGTTTTTCCATGTCTTTTCATATTTTGAGTATCTTTTTCGTCATTTTTACCGTCGTGTTTTGTTTTTCTTAGCCAGTTCATACTACCGAGATCTCTTGTTGCATTTAGTGCCGATTTTATCCCGTATTAGTCGGATTTAGTACCAGATGTTGTTGAGTGAAGGTACCGACCTTGTTTTTTTTAAGTCTTTTCGAAGGCTTAGTTGGGAGTTTCGATTCCCTGTCGTTTACATTGTTTAGCGTTGGGCTAAGTTGACACTTTTGTTGTACCGAACTGACGTTTATCGATTTTGACGTTCACGTTAGCGAGGTTTATCGATTTTGACGTTGATGATTACCGATTTTGACATTTTTTTTTTCCTATCGCTTGGTGTTGTGCCGCGTTGATTTTTGGTGAGCAGGTTGGAATTCATTTTCACCTTCATGACCGTGTTTTGGTTTGTTGATAAGTTTTGGTGTGTTGTTGGTGTGCTTGGGGAGATTCGCTCGTGCGGTTATTACGTCCCTCAGGCCATCTTCTTAGTTGGTTTGACGTAGTTATTTTCGTTTGGCCTTTATCTCATTCTCATTATTATCATGTACCGCCCAACCTTGTTTACCGACTTCTTCGTGGACACCCCTAACAGTCATAGTAGTGTTTTGTACACTTTCCGTTAGCATTTAACGAGTTTTTGCCGCTGGTCGGAATGCTTCGTACTTGTTGACGTTTTGTTGTCATTTATCGTACCCTTTTTGTCTGATGACGTCATGTTGTCAAGTATCGTGTTCTTTGTGAACAGTTTCGTTGAAGCTTTTGAGCTTTGTGTGACACCAGGGCCCGGTTGTTCGCATAAGGCTTCTTAAGTGTAAAGTGTTTGAGTATTTAAAGGTTTTTGACTTTTTTTTTTGTAGTGATGCCCTGTTGTTTTCGTGGCCTAGCGCTCTTTTACCGTACCGTTGGCCGTCGCCATTTTCAACCACCTATGTGGGATTACATAAAGAGAGCGTGTTTCTGGTCATTTTGTTTCGTGCGGACCCTGTCGTCGTAAGGTAGTCCCTTTGGGCCGCATGGATTTCTGAAAAGGATTTATTGGGCATGCGTCATCGAACGCCTACACCCTTGGAGACTTGGTTCTTCCGGATTTTCTTTTGGTGTTCGGTGTTGGAGTCACTTTCGAGCTCGCGCTTTGCGGTTTAATAGTCGACTTGGCTCCGGCATCGGCATTGATTGAGGATTTCGGTGGACTGAGTTTTTCCTATTACTGATTATGACTATATTGACAGTTTCTGTCACAACCATTTCCCTTTTTTTTGGTGGTTCATCCTCTTCTCTTGGGTACTCATACCAGTTGTGGGATCCACACAATGCGCCGATCTCGTGACGCGCAGCGTGCCCTCTTCAGGTAACCCTTGGGTGGGACTTTGGACTTCCATTTCTATACCCCCCCCCCCCCTCCCTGTGTTCTTTTGGAACGGTTGGTCGGAAGTGTCCACAGGTGTAAGACTTATTTGTACCCCATTTAGACCCATATTTTACCCGATTTCGACCCAAACAATTTACGTATTTTCTACTGGCGTATCCAGTCTTTCTTCTTCCTCTTCTCTCTTCCCACCTTTGCACCCTATCTGGTGGCCAGTGTGCGTAATCCCTTTGGGGGTGCACTCTATCGTATCGAATGTTTTTTGTTTTGTTCGTTTTTCGTTGTTGCGTTTTCGTTTGAGTTCTCGTTACGTTGTCGCAAAATGCCTCGTTGTTTTATAAGAGACTTCGGGGAACTCTCTTTCAAGTAAGGGGAGTGTTAAGTCATTTTGCTGTCGCAGATGCTTAATCGCATTTCACGCCGTTAGTTAGGTCATTTTGGTATTTTGAATAGCCGCCTAAGTTTAGAGCAGCGTGCCCGTATGCTAAGCCCTTTTAGCTCTTTATTTGGCTCCATCGCCTAATTCCAGAATCACGATTTCGCACATAGTTAGCTCCAAAAGCAGTATTTTTCGTCGGTTGGAGCTCTCCTCTGATGGCGTTTTTCTGAATTCTGAATAGCACGCTGTGGCGGCGTGATACCAGCGTGGCCCGCATTGGTTTGTTTCATTTAGCACGCTGTGGCGGCGTGATACCAGCGTGGCCCGCATTGGTTGGTTTCATTTCATCGCCTTGCGATTCGCTGTGGTTTAGTCACGTGGGGACGCGCGCCAAGGTGACCTTTTGCCAACGCTTCCCTGGGCATTCAGCCGAGAGCCGTCGATCAAGCAAGTGGTCGCAGAGGTTGTGCTTTCGTGCGGCGCTTCCGCCCTTGGCGGGGGCGTCAGCCTTTTTCCCGTCGAGTGCTGTTTCAGCGACTTTGTGATATACTGTTTCGCCTTAATTGGCAGTCTTCCGGAGCCCGTTGCAGAGAGCGCTTGTGTGTGGTGGTGGTGATTCGAAATTTGTCGAGTGGCCTTCGGCGTAACGTGGGTGTTTTGGAGCCCAGTTCCTGCTACTATTAGTGAGGGGTCGTGCCCCCTTCATCTCGACCTACGAGGATTTGGTTCAGCAGAACGAGTGAGGCCCCCATTATTTTCGTCGTCCCGTTGTACGCGTCCTGACGCGTCTCCCGTCGCCATTGAGGCGGTTATGCATTCACCCCCTTTCGCCGTTGTAACACCGAAGGTACCTACCACCTACGATTGCAGCTCGTCGCAGCTCAGCTGTACCAGGCTCCCTCGCCGCCTACGCATTAAGGTATGTGCCTTTAACCTGATTACCGCTGTGAACGCGAGTGTTACTCATTACTACTCATTACTACGCTAGTGTATTCATTCAGACTGCAGACAGTTCAGGCCGTGAAGACTAATATAAATCGTCGCTGCCCTTGCATAAGGCAATGTGTATCTTTGTACCTATTATTGCTGTTCACTAATGTTCGACATCTGTCGTTAAGCTTAGAGCGCGCGTGCCAGCTGGTGCCCTTAATTATAGATTAAGGTTAGATACAGGGCGACGCATCCTGCTACCCCATTGTAACTCGAAGTGAAATATATGATTGGTTAGTTAAGGGAACTGTTGTTTGTTTCGGCTTGTGCATGTTCTGTTACAGATAGACGCCCCTTTATTGTACGAGTTATTGTACGACGGTCCGAGGTAGCCGTGAGCGTGCAGGTGAGTGAGACAGCTGCGTAGTCGTGGGCGGATGGACACCTAATCACAATCCTTGCTTAAGGCAATCCCGAAATTGTTGTTTGACCTCGCAACTCTTGAATAATCTTATTGGCGGAGTATTTTTGCATGCTTCGCTCCCGTCTAACCGTCCAGGCCCGGTTAGCCGGGTTAAGACAGGCTTGGTGGCGCCCTCATAATTTCGACATACCCTGTATATATTATGCCACAACGCGCTTGCCCAGAACGTATCGTGTGACTCACGCCCGACTCCCTGAGCGTTCCAGCCGTGGCCTATTAGCCTATTTCGAACCGATTTCAGGGCAAGTGTGTCATGTTTTCAGGACTGATTCCGTGGTGCGATGCTCACCTTGGGTGGGTGTCGTAAAGTCCTTTTTATACCGTAACAGGCTAATTTTGGCTTCCCAACGTGTGGGCCTGTTCTTTTCCGATATTCGTCTTCCCGTCAAGCCCCTTCGTTGTACGTCTTAATTTTGGCTATTCCAACGTCTGAGGCCTTGTATGTTTGTTTTTCTTATTAAGCCACCCGTTGTGCCTTGATTTTGGCTATTCCAACGTTTGGAGCCTATTGGTGCACGACAACGCTCGACCTCATTTTGGGGTTTTCCTTTTTTTGCGCTGTGTGTCTTAATTTTGGCGCGACAACGTGGGACGTTGATGTTCAGTGTTGTCTGTTATCATTTATTTTGATGTCGCAAATGTTTTTTTTCGTCATTTCGAAGTGGTATGGACTGGCAAACCGTTTTTTTTCTTAGTAGAATATCTTACCGAGCTTCTTTTCTTGTTTTCTATTTGTCTTTTCCTGTTTTCTTCTGTTTTCTATATGTATTTTTTTGTCTTTTCCTGTTCTTAGTTTATTTTCATTAGTTTTCTTGATCGTGTATATGTTTTTTCTTAGTTGTCATTTGTCTTTACGTTTCTTTTCTTGTTTTCTATATGTTTTTTCTTGTCTTCTCTTATTTTCTATTTGTAGTTTTGTGTTTTGTTGTTGTTTATCGCCTTTTTGAATTTTCTTTTTGTGTTTTTCCATGTCTTTTCATATTTTGAGTATCTTTTTCGTCATTTTTACCGTCGTGTTTTGTTTTTCTTAGCCAGTTCATACTACCGAGATCTCTTGTTGCATTTAGTGCCGATTTTATCCCGTATTAGTCGGATTTAGTACCAGATGTTGTTGAGTGAAGGTACCGACCTTGTTTTTTTTAAGTCTTTTCGAAGGCTTAGTTGGGAGTTTCGATTCCCTGTCGTTTACATTGTTTAGCGTTGGGCTAAGTTGACACTTTTGTTGTACCGAACTGACGTTTATCGATTTTGACGTTCACGTTAGCGAGGTTTATCGATTTTGACGTTGATGATTACCGATTTTGACATTTTTTTTTTCCTATCGCTTGGTGTTGTGCCGCGTTGATTTTTGGTGAGCAGGTTGGAATTCATTTTCACCTTCATGACCGTGTTTTGGTTTGTTGATAAGTTTTGGTGTGTTGTTGGTGTGCTTGGGGAGATTCGCTCGTGCGGTTATTACGTCCCTCAGGCCATCTTCTTAGTTGGTTTGACGTAGTTATTTTCGTTTGGCCTTTATCTCATTCTCATTATTATCATGTACCGCCCAACCTTGTTTACCGACTTCTTCGTGGACACCCCTAACAGTCATAGTAGTGTTTTGTACACTTTCCGTTAGCATTTAACGAGTTTTTGCCGCTGGTCGGAATGCTTCGTACTTGTTGACGTTTTGTTGTCATTTATCGTACCCTTTTTGTCTGATGACGTCATGTTGTCAAGTATCGTGTTCTTTGTGAACAGTTTCGTTGAAGCTTTTGAGCTTTGTGTGACACCAGGGCCCGGTTGTTCGCATAAGGCTTCTTAAGTGTAAAGTGTTTGAGTATTTAAAGGTTTTTGACTTTTTTTTTGTAGTGATGCCCTGTTGTTTTCGTGGCCTAGCGCTCTTTTACCGTACCGTTGGCCGTCGCCATTTTCAACCACCTATGTGGGATTACATAAAGAGAGCGTGTTTCTGGTCATTTTGTTTCGTGCGGACCCTGTCGTCGTAAGGTAGTCCCTTTGGGCCGCATGGATTTCTGAAAAGGATTTATTGGGCATGCGTCATCGAACGCCTACACCCTTGGAGACTTGGTTCTTCCGGATTTTCTTTTGGTGTTCGGTGTTGGAGTCACTTTCGAGCTCGCGCTTTGCGGTTTAATAGTCGACTTGGCTCCGGCATCGGCATTGATTGAGGATTTCGGTGGACTGAGTTTTTCCTATTACTGATTATGACTATATTGACAGTTTCTGTCACAACCATTTCCCTTTTTTTTGGTGGTTCATCCTCTTCTCTTGGGTACTCATACCAGTTGTGGGATCCACACAATGCGCCGATCTCGTGACGCGCAGCGTGCCCTCTTCAGGTAACCCTTGGGTGGGACTTTGGACTTCCATTTCTATACCCCCCCCCCCTCCCTGTGTTCTTTTGGAACGGTTGGTCGGAAGTGTCCACAGGTGTAAGACTTATTTGTACCCCATTTAGACCCATATTTTACCCGATTTCGACCCAAACAATTTACGTATTTTCTACTGGCGTATCCAGTCTTTCTTCTTCCTCTTCTCTCTTCCCACCTTTGCACCCTATCTGGTGGCCAGTGTGCGTAATCCCTTTGGGGGTGCACTCTATCGTATCGAATGTTTTTTGTTTTGTTCGTTTTTCGTTGTTGCGTTTTCGTTTGAGTTCTCGTTACGTTGTCGCAAAATGCCTCGTTGTTTTATAAGAGACTTCGGGGAACTCTCTTTCAAGTAAGGGGAGTGTTAAGTCATTTTGCTGTCGCAGATGCTTAATCGCATTTCACGCCGTTAGTTAGGTCATTTTGGTATTTTGAATAGCCGCCTAAGTTTAGAGCAGCGTGCCCGTATGCTAAGCCCTTTTAGCTCTTTATTTGGCTCCATCGCCTAATTCCAGAATCACGATTTCGCACATAGTTAGCTCCAAAAGCAGTATTTTTCGTCGGTTGGAGCTCTCCTCTGATGGCGTTTTTCTGAATTCTGAATAGCACGCTGTGGCGGCGTGATACCAGCGTGGCCCGCATTGGTTTGTTTCATTTAGCACGCTGTGGCGGCGTGATACCAGCGTGGCCCGCATTGGTTGGTTTCATTTCATCGCCTTGCGATTCGCTGTGGTTTAGTCACGTGGGGACGCGCGCCAAGGTGACCTTTTGCCAACGCTTCCCTGGGCATTCAGCCGAGAGCCGTCGATCAAGCAAGTGGTCGCAGAGGTTGTGCTTTCGTGCGGCGCTTCCGCCCTTGGCGGGGGCGTCAGCCTTTTTCCCGTCGAGTGCTGTTTCAGCGACTTTGTGATATACTGTTTCGCCTTAATTGGCAGTCTTCCGGAGCCCGTTGCAGAGAGCGCTTGTGTGTGGTGGTGGTGATTCGAAATTTGTCGAGTGGCCTTCGGCGTAACGTGGGTGTTTTGGAGCCCAGTTCCTGCTACTATTAGTGAGGGGTCGTGCCCCCTTCATCTCGACCTACGAGGATTTGGTTCAGCAGAACGAGTGAGGCCCCCATTATTTTCGTCGTCCCGTTGTACGCGTCCTGACGCGTCTCCCGTCGCCATTGAGGCGGTTATGCATTCACCCCCTTTCGCCGTTGTAACACCGAAGGTACCTACCACCTACGATTGCAGCTCGTCGCAGCTCAGCTGTACCAGGCTCCCTCGCCGCCTACGCATTAAGGTATGTGCCTTTAACCTGATTACCGCTGTGAACGCGAGTGTTACTCATTACTACTCATTACTACGCTAGTGTATTCATTCAGACTGCAGACAGTTCAGGCCGTGAAGACTAATATAAATCGTCGCTGCCCTTGCATAAGGCAATGTGTATCTTTGTACCTATTATTGCTGTTCACTAATGTTCGACATCTGTCGTTAAGCTTAGAGCGCGCGTGCCAGCTGGTGCCCTTAATTATAGATTAAGGTTAGATACAGGGCGACGCATCCTGCTACCCCATTGTAACTCGAAGTGAAATATATGATTGGTTAGTTAAGGGAACTGTTGTTTGTTTCGGCTTGTGCATGTTCTGTTACAGATAGACGCCCCTTTATTGTACGAGTTATTGTACGACGGTCCGAGGTAGCCGTGAGCGTGCAGGTGAGTGAGACAGCTGCGTAGTCGTGGGCGGATGGACACCTAATCACAATCCTTGCTTAAGGCAATCCCGAAATTGTTGTTTGACCTCGCAACTCTTGAATAATCTTATTGGCGGAGTATTTTTGCATGCTTCGCTCCCGTCTAACCGTCCAGGCCCGGTTAGCCGGGTTAAGACAGGCTTGGTGGCGCCCTCATAATTTCGACATACCCTGTATATATTATGCCACAACGCGCTTGCCCAGAACGTATCGTGTGACTCACGCCCGACTCCCTGAGCGTTCCAGCCGTGGCCTATTAGCCTATTTCGAACCGATTTCAGGGCAAGTGTGTCATGTTTTCAGGACTGATTCCGTGGTGCGATGCTCACCTTGGGTGGGTGTCGTAAAGTCCTTTTTATACCGTAACAAACTATTAATGCCTACAGGCTGCACGGAACATTTGCCCTTATTATAGTAGATGAAGAATCTTGGATGATTAGTATGTTTCGGACGTAAGTTCAAATACTTTCTATACAAATCAATTCCATTAATTCCCACCGGCGCTTCTGAAGTTACAGTGAAAACACGTTTCTTCATTGTCTTTGTATCACGCAGTGTAATAACTAAAGTGGACCCAGTGTCTTCGATATCATTAACTGACAGGTTACGTAGTTCTTCCCGTCGACAAGCACCATTAAGCCCAAATATTAATACGACATCATTAAAAAGGATTCATCAGGAGCTTGGGTTAAAAATGTTATGACGTTAGCCATTGTCAAAATTTTAGACTTTTTTGCCTGATATCCATCATTTTGACATTTTAAAAATGCGAGCATTTTTGAGTGCTTTGAAATATCTACATTTTCCTTTATATTGAGCGTACACTTCAACATTGAGTAGGTTGACCACAACGTCGAGCTTTTCAAAGACTTTGCCTGTACAGAAACAATATTGGAGTGAATTATTAAAGACAATATTTATTAGATATATAATAAACCTTTTCAAAGAAGTATGCAAGCAGGACGTTTTCACTTGCCCCATGTGCTCCTTTTTCTATCCGCCATTTAGAAAATTCATTGTAGCTCTTCTCGTACTTGTCTTTCGACTTGGCTGGCATTAAATTTACGATGGCTTCAGAAGCCGCAGCCAGAATATCTTCGGGTACATCCACTTCCATTGCTAATCACTTTTGGAAATGGACTTCAAAATTTTTGTTGGTTGTTTATTTACATAGCGTAACCATGCTTATTGTTACTATGGTAAATGGCTACCTAACACCTACCTACTATTTTAATTTTTGCACAACCTTTCACATGATTTTTCATATTTTTATATCAAAATTTGTAGACATTTCCCTACAGTACATGAAAAAATAGCATGTACAACACGTGAGAAAAGTGTTTTTCCGTGCTCGGCGCGATTTTAATCTCGGCTTCACCTCGATTAAAAATCTCGCGTCTTGCACGGAAAAAACTTGTTGTACAATATACTATTCTGTAACACCTAATTATTTTAAACTTTGTAATTTTTTATACACTACTGCTGATTGAGAATACAACATATATATGCAAAAATTATGGTGGTGCTACTGTAAATAATCTTATTTGAACATAATAAACTTATCTGCTTGGTAACATCTAAATTTGTGTGACGTAAATTGTTCCATAAAGTTCGAAAAACTGCTGATGCCCTCATTTAAAAACACTTTCACTTTTTATACATGTCTTTCCAATATTTTAAAGTGACCACACGCCCGATTTTGGCGGGCCAGTCCCGCTTTTTGGAGGACAGTCCCGCGTCCCGCCGATTTTTAAAAATGTCCCGCTTTTTAGAAAATATCTGCATTTCTTATTTTAAATGTACTGTAAAAATATATTACCTATTATTTATTAAGTATTATGGTGAATATAAAGAAATAAAAAATACATTAAAAAAACACATAAAATGCATGCAGAGTAAACTAAATTAGGCAATGTACCGAGTTACGTCTCGGCTTAATTCAGATAAGTGCAGACAGTGCGGGCTGCCGTTAGACAGTGCGGTTTGTTGTTTTCAATTTGACGTTCGGTTTGACTCATTATTTGATTGACGAAGGTAGAGCAATAGTCGCCACAACGTAACGGTCAATAAGGTAAAATTTAATACTCTTTTTTAGCCTTTGTAGTACATTTTTTATTTATTTCTAGTCTAGTATTTACCCACAGAATAAAAGATGAGTAAAAAAAGAGAATGCAAATTTAATGAAGAGCTAAGCAGAGAATTTCCATTTATTAAAAAAACCAAAATAGACTATATGGTACGGTGTGATAAATGCAATGCTGAATTTTCGGTCTCACATGGTGGAAAAAACGATATTACTAAACATCTAGCGACAAAGAGGCACAAAAGATTTTTGAATAATGCCGCTTTCTCGTCTAAAATGGAACAGTTCGTCGCAAATGATCAAAACATTATACGACAAAAATTTTGCATGTGCAAGGACAAAAACCGAAGCAATTATTTGTAATGTTTTTTCACCATATTCGTTTTCACAATTGCAGAAAGAATTAGAAAAATGCGCATTTATATCCATATATTCTGATGCTTCCAACCACAAAGAAACAGGAAACAGGAATTAAAATTAGAATATTAGATTTTGTTTCATTGCCGGGTGAAACTTCACAAATAATTTTTGATTCCATAAGTACTATTTAAAAAAAGAATAATAATGGTGAGGCACTACTAACACCCCATGAAGGAGCTTGGCCTGCAAGGCGGAAGGAAGGTTAGAGCTTCCGTATCCTCGCTCTCACACCCGGCTGTTGCGTGTCAAATTCATGACACGTGGTGATGTGGTGAGCACCACGCATTAGACAGCCGCATTATTACCCCTTGTTCTTTCGAACGCAGGTTCCCAATTATTTAAAGCGACTGGGTAGGCCGCCCGCCAGGCATCGATCTGGGATTTGAACTCCAGACTTCCGCGCCGCAGTCCGATGCTCTAACCATCTGAGCCACGCTGGCGAAGAATAACTTGAACAATAAAATTATTGCCTATTGTGCGGATAACACTAACGCAAATTTTGGTGGAAAAGCTAGAAGAGGCATCAATAACGTTTTTACGAAACTTAGCGAACATTTGAACCAAAAAATTATTGGAGTAGGTTGTGCAGTGCACATTCTACATAATACTATTCAAACAGCATCTGACTTACTTCCAGATGATGTTGAAAATATTATTGCAAACATTTATTCGTATTTTTATATATATACTGTGCGCGTTGAAAGTTTGAAGGATTTTTGTGAAAGCGCAGAAATCGAATATAAAAGAATTCTTGGTTACAGCAAAACACGATGACTAGTTCTTTTACCAGCTGTAGAAAATATTTTAAAAATATACGAACCATTAAAATCATACTTTTTATCACAAGATAAATGTCCAAGAATATTGCAGCTCTTTTTTGAAAATGACACATCACAAATTTGGCTTCAGTTCATCTACAACCAAGCTACATTATTTCACAATGCTGTGAAAATTATTGAAGGGGACAAAATTTCAATTACGGAAGCGTCAAATGAAATCAATAATTTAAAAACAAAATTACGAGAAAGAATTGATAACGATTACATTCCTTTAATTATTCGAAAAGACATCACTAGGTTGGAAGAACAAGGTGCCATTAAACGACCTGATTTTCTGAAACATGTCAATTTTTTTATAATAACTGCTTGGAATATCTTGAAGAATGGACAGTTCAATTAGAAGATATTAAAAATTATCATTGGGTAACATTAAAAAAGGAGATTTTATGGGAATATGTGGAAAAATCTTTTGAATATATTAGTAACCATTTTCCGAAAAATAATATTTGCGAAAATGATCTTTTTGATGAGGTGTCACTGGTAAAAAGATATGTTACAGATGAAAAAATCTGGTGTGATACACTCACACAACTTCCTTTTACAGTGATCTTATAATTAGTCAAACTTTTCATTTTTAATTTTTAAAAATTTGTCAAACATTTTCAAAAATTACAAATTCTACAAAAACGGTACAAAATAAAGCGTTAGTTAAAGAGACAAATTTTCTCTAGAATTTTAAGGTGAATTCGAAAATGTAATAATATACCGGGTGTTTTATTTAAAATAGGAGTTAATAAAAAAATAGAAAAAAAAACAAAAGAAACCCACTTTAGAAGTATTCAACTGGAAAATCACCTATCTCACATCAATACACATTAAAAATGTAATAAAAATGTAAAGTTTAAAAAAAATCGTTAGAGCCGTTTTTGAAAAAATCGAAAAAAATTTAAAAATCACAAGAGTAAACACCTACTTCCGGTTATGCGATTTTCTTCAAAAGCTTGGTGTCTCATCTACATAGTACACAAAACTTATGTATGAAGTTTCAACGCCATACCTCTCTTCGTTTTTGAGATATTCTGTTCACAGACAGACACACACACAGACAGACAGACAGACCAATAAAAAAAATCTGGTGTGATACACTCACACAACTTCCTTTTACAGTGATCTTATAATTAGTCAAAAATTTCATTTTTAATTTTTAACCATTTGTTAAAAATTTTCAAAAATTACAAATTCTACAAAAACGGTACAAAATCGAGTGTTAGTTGAAAAGACAAATTTTCTCTAGAATTTTAAGGTGAATTCAAAAATGTAATAATATACCGGGTGTTTTATTTAAAATAGGAGTTAATAAAAAAAATAGAAAAAAAAACAAAAGAAACCCACTTTAGAAGTATTCAACTGGAAAATCACCTATCTCACATCAATACACATTAAAAATGTAAGAAAAATGTAAAGTTTAAAAAAAATCGTTAGAGCCGTTTCTGAAAAAATCGAAAAAAACTGAAAAATCACAAGAGTAAACACCTACTTCCGGTTATGCGTTTTTCTTCAAAAGCTTGCTGTCTCATCTACATAGTACACAAAACTTATATATGAAGTTTCAACGCCATACCTCTTTTCGTTTTTGAGATATTCTGTTCACAGACAGACACACAGACAGACAGACAGACACACAGACAGACAGACAGACACACAGACCAATGAAAAAAATATGTTTTTTGGGATCAGGATACTCTAAAACGTGAAGATCCGTTGAAAACTCAATTTCGAATTTTTGGGGTGAATCCAATACTTCCTTTATAGTAAAAGGAAGTAAAAATGTTTTTTGGGTTCAGGGGACTCTAAAACGTGAAGATCTGTTGAAAACTCAATTTCGAATTTTTGGGGTGAATCCAATACTTCCTTTATTGTAAAAGGAAGTAAAAATTAAATGTTGGTTGTCTGCAAATGTGGAAACACACGCCCACATCTTTAACAAAGAAGACAAACCCAAGTGTGAAACCTGCATTACATTTCTCACAATCAAGCACATCATCGTGAATTGTACCAAATACACCGCATACAGGAACAAACACCATATACGAAACAACTTAACGGAAGCTCTAAGTAAGGACCCTTACGAAGAGAAGAAAATTATCACCTTCCTGAAAGACATCCAACTGTATGAGTCAATATAGTAAATAGTCTTAGTTCATCTTTCATTACATGTTTTGTATTACCGTACCGAGCGCTAATAGCCTGCGATTCTGATGCGCTCTAATCTTAATAAATAAAAAAAATGTGAAAACAGACAAAAAATGGACGGAGTTATTCCTTCATTTTAAACAGAATAATATTTCTTATCAAAATATTTTGAAAATTGTAGAATTCGCGCTCTCCCTTCCAGGAACAAATGCAACAACAGAACGTGTTTTTTCTAGTATCAATAAAATATGGACAACTGAAAAAACGCAGTTGAACATTAAAACTTTAAAATCTATATTAAGTGTAAAATATAATTTGACCAATTCATGTGAAATATTTCACGACATTTTAATAAATGATCCGAATCTATTGCAAAGTATTCACTCGGATCAAAAATATGACCGTGAAAGAAAATCATATTTTTTTTTAAATAAAAAATTTAATTTGATTACAAATCATGATCAAATTATTATTTTTTACAAATATTTTTATAGTTACCAATAATTAATAATAAATACATTTTTGTGCAAGTATATGAATATATACAATAAAATATATATAACTAAATTGTAATTCTCATTTCATCCCATTTGTCGCGCTTTGTCTCAATGAAAATGTGGTCACTTTACAATAATTGTTTTTTTCTACATTCAGGATTTGTCCCTTCTTGAGGCGCTTTTGACGACAAATATGCTGGTAAATTTGGAAATACGCTTGGGACAGCATTGTCAGCTAATCGAGAATAATGCAGCATCGGTTTCTGCAGTTCCCCATTCTTATTTCTAACGCTTTTAAATTTCTTTTCCATTAAAATGTATTTCACACACGACAGCACTTTTTGTTGGAGTTTAATGTTCTCGTGGAATTGCACGAGGCCATGTTTTCTTTTGGATCTTGTCCATTGGAAAAGAAAACGGTGTTAGAGTTTGCATACGATTTTCTTTATGGTACTGTCGTAGTTGGTACACAGCGTCTTCTTGGAATTCTAACTATAAAATTAAAAGTCAGAAGAAATGTTTTCTCGGTTGTATTTCAGTGGAATATTTACTAAAAATCATTATAAAGAGAAAATATTCTCTTAAGATAACGCGTGGCACTCTAAATTACACATCCATAATAAGACCAATCTTCACATATGGTTGTAGTGTGTGGATCTCAACCTCCAAGACCAACAAAAACAAGCTCCAAGTACTACAAAATAAAATACTGTGCATTATATCTAATGCTGAATGAGAAACAATCAACCGCATTGGAAAACTGGCATTCCTGAAATTCAAGAATATGTTATTAAACTGACTAAATCCTTTTATAATAATATTACCCTCTATGAAGGTGCGGTACATTACAGCCTATGAAAAAGCTCGATTCATGCTAGACTCAAAAGGAAGTTACCCATAGTAACAAACAGTGATGCTAATCATTAATCAACAAACTCAACATGGCACACTAATAAACAATCTTGTGACCAAAATAAAGTATAATCCGGCATATTTAATGTTATTGAAAAAACTTATGTATATTAGCGAATAGTGATGTAACGTACAAAAATGTAAATATTATCCGTACCATGTATAGCACAAAGTGTTATAAAAAACTTACTAAACCCATACATACTAACAGCAATTTTACATTCACTTATCACGAAGAGTACAGTAATATAATAGTTATTTACTATACAAGTGGGATAACAGCATCATTAATATACGTGTGTGTAAGCACACAAGTATATTAATGATGCATTATCACACATGTATTGTACAAAATTTTATCTACGACTGAATAAAATTGAGAAAAGTGCATTAAGAGAAATGGCAGATCTGTCATTTTCAAAAATATTTTAGTAGACAAATGTCATTATGTCATTCATTTGACACTATTTCAGTTACGTAATGAAGTCATTACACAACTCAGTTGCGTAATGAAACCATTACATAACTGATTGGTGTAATGAGCTTAATTACCTAACTGAAATAGTGTCAAATGAGTGACGTAATGCGTTACTTATCCCACTGGAGTAGATAAAGAAAATTGCAAACTTTAAAATAATTAGGTGTTACAGAAATGTTCTTTTGGCAGCCAAGGTTGGCCAAATATATAAAATCTAGTTAGGTTAAACATCTGCACAATTTATTGGACACCTGTTGGTCATTTTTGTTGGTTTTTTATTTACAAGCAATGTACACCAATATAAGTTACTAACATTATCTAGTTATTGTTTAACAGTCTTGATCCTATCTTGGATGTGAATATTAATTAGTTATAATAATAATATCCTTTATTGCCAACAATATCAATAAACACGACAAAGCAACGTCACAAAAAGATGGAACAAGCAGGTGGCTTCCTAATAGTATAAATATAATCAATAACAATTTTACACTACATTGATAACAATTACAAAACATGAAACTACAATTCAAGATAAAATAGTAGAAGTAGAAGCATTTTTGGTGCAACCATTGGTTCAGCATTTTTTTAAAATCTGATTATATTATTAGGTTCCCTAATAATTACCTAATGGACAACCTTATATTTCCAATATTAGCCATTAATATTGGTACACTATTGTCAACGTAATTAATTATATAATTCTAAAGAAAATAACCTTAAAAGGGTCGTTTGTTTTTTCTTTCAATCTTAAAATTTTCATACGTCTAGTTAGGAGACTTAGTTGCCATAACTTTTGTTTTAAACAAGAGTATATATTTTTCCACGCTTGTGTTTTTAATAGTGTATTGCTCTATTAATAAAACTATAATAAAGAGAAACGGTAGCGAGTCTACAAATATGAAAACAATATACTTTTGCTAAAAGCAAAAGTTATGGCAAATAAGTAACTAAGTAACTATATAGACATATGAAAAATTTAAGAACAAAAAACTAAAAAAACGACCTTTTAAGGCTATTCCTTTATATCTGTACACTGTTGTTTGCAAACTAGAAATAATGCTAGTAATTCTTTAATAAACATTTTTATACAGGGTGATTTATAACGGGCGGACCACACTCCAACAGTTTGTTGGGGAGGTCATTTTGAGTAAAAAATGTTATATGGACATAGATCGTATTCCATTTAGTTACCTAACTACAAGAGATTAATGTTTTATTAAGGGGCGGGTAAAGGAAAAACCGCTCAAAGTAGCCAATGTTTTAAGCGTCATATCTACTACGTATGTGGGCCAATCATATCAAACTTTTTTATGATAGCCTGTTTTATTTGTCAAACGTTTTCCTCAAAAACGACAAAGAAATTTCAAATTCTGTTTACGCCAATGTCCTAGATTTCTTACCTAAGCAAATGAAATAATTTCATAAAAATCATACAAAGGGAACTTGACTTTTTCAAACTTATTTTATTTTTGAAATTTTTTCAGAATTTATTCTATTTTTTATCTCATGCACTAGAACTGTGAAAAAGAAAAACAATAATTCTGATATAAAAAAGACTAAGATTGGACAAGCCGTTTGGGAGAAACGCTCTTTGGAGATAAACTGCAAGGTGTTTGTTAAATATTGTTTTAATGACCTTCCTACCAATAAATTGCCATGAAATCAATATCGTTTGACAGATAGGGGAGCCTGTCCTAAAATGACATACCCTAAACAAAAATCATTCCAGTTTGGTTATTTTTTTAATGAATAAAATTCTCGTAACATACTCCTTTACTGCAAAGAGGTACAGATCTACTACTGCACAAACATTTATGAAAAAGTTATTAGTAATAATTATTTTTTAATATTAAACAAAAGGTTTGGTGTGTCATTTTATCCTAGTTACTATGGATAAAATGACATACCCTATTTCCCACTGGCAAAGTTCACATACAAATGTTTTTGTTCTAGCAGGTAGTCTCGCACACTCGCTATGTGCCCACATGCACTTCCCATGACCTAGATTGACTATAGAGTCAATTACAGTATAAGCAAGCTGCATCTTGATCACCATCATCCTCATCTGCATAATTTATTATTAGACTCTTGATTCAGTATAAACATCCTTAGAAAATTAAAATATTTAAGTTTCATAATAGAAAGAATGGAAAAATCTGCATTTAAACATGTAAGAAATGCTGCTCGGGTAAAATGACATAGTGTGTCATTTTATCGGAGTGCGACGTATGTCATTTTACCCGCATTTACACAAAGAGGTTAATAATACTGATACATTTTTATTATTCAATAAAAACAAAAAATATATACTAGATATAAAACATAAATATATACTTTCTCAATGGTATTTCATTTTCTAAGGTCAACTTAAACATTCACAAATTAGCTAAGGATAATTTCTTTGCGACACAAAATTTTTCGGCGTACGTTTTCAAAAAACCGTTCGATGTAAACACGAAACGGCAGTTAAATCAAAACCCGTTGGAAATAAGTGTGATATGCAACCAAACAAGCATGGCAGGTGACTCGTTTGCCGACATCTTCCAGAGAGCTAAGAAATAACCGGAGTATGTCATTTTACCAGAGTATGTCATTTTAGGAAAGGCTCCCATACAACTACAGGCTAACATACAAAAAATTATATGATTGGCCCACATACGTAGTAGATGTGACGCTTGAAACATTGGCTACTTTAAAGTGTTTTACCTTGACCCGCCCCTTAATAAAACTTTTATCTCTTGTAGTTAGGTAACTAAATGGAATGCGACCTATGTTCATATAACATGTTTTACTCAGAATGACCTCCTCAATATACTGTTGAAGTTTGGTCCGCCCGTTATAAATCACCCTGTATAAAATTACAATATAAATCTAATATTTTTTCGTAAAACTATACAAGTATAAACTTATACATTATTTTGTCGATCTATTTTCCTCCTTCTTCGACGCCCATCACGATCTTTCGCGGTACACAAGAAGGTGCCCACTCTCTCCTTGAATTCGGCATCCGTAACACTTGGAAATGTTTTACGAATAGCTTCTGTAAATGAAAATGTTATTTTTTAATTTGCTACTTTTACTTTAATTGAGAAACACTTTACACATTCCATATACTATAGTCTGTTCACTAAACATAAAAACACAAAGTGGCCTTTGATTTCTAAAATTTCATGAGTGTAATTCTAAAATGCATCTTTTGTTTAGGAATGTACTTACAAAAAGTTACTAAAACAAATAGGTTAAGAGTGTGACATTTAATTAGCATCTGTCATAACTACTTTTAAGGATGTTAAACAAACACTGTGTTAGATACTATTGATGTAGCATTTATTAATAATCATTTTTATTACATTTATTAAAAGTTCAGGCAAGAATTTCCAGAATAGTATGTACTTTGACACTGAATTAATGATATGGAAACCTTTGCAAAACAAAATACAAAATTCCTAGTAGCCAAATTTTACAAATATGCCAACTTCAAAAAAAATTATATGTTTTTGTGTTTACTGAATGGCCTATACTATTTGCTATAACAGATATTTTGTAAGCCTACTACTATTAATAAGATGATATAATAATAATAATAGTAATACATAAAATAATATGTTTTGCGTAAATCTAAAATTTGAAAATACACAGAGTGTAACAAAATTCATGGCCGCTATTTACAGGACCTACAGTAGGTATGCCCGCTGCAATTCCGAAAATTACATCAAGATTTTTATTTTACGTTGCATTGGTTTTCTATGAGCAGGTGGGAGGGAAGTTGATGAAATCTGTAGAGGCAGTACTAAGCATTTCTCACAATCTAAATATGACGTTCTAGTGCCATAGAAATCGTATAAGGTGCCTCTCGGGATTTTTCAAATTTTGATTATATTTTCAACAAATACGTTCAATTTAGAAAAAAAATTCTTACACAATTTTGATCAGAGCAAGCAGCCGTTTTCCTGTCATTTCAAATTTAAATTACAATTAATATGTACTTGCAAAAAGCAAAATTATTTCAAATCCTTTACTAAAAAATTAAAAATTGTTAAAAAAATTTCTATCGTCTAGGCTCAGAAGAAATACTAAAAATAAGTATGCTAAGTACAATAGTTTTTTTAATTAGTTCTTAAAAAATTAGAAAATAAAGAGGAAGGTTAGATATACATTAGTTTTTTTATTTTTTCTTTTTTCTAATTTATCCAGGAAATACTAAAAATGTATATTCACTATGCCATGTGATCTCTATAGATTGGTGTCACGTCCAACTCTATTGAATTTTTTTTTTGAGGTAAAACGTGCCATAATTTTTCTTTCTTGAAGTCAACTTTTGTTCAAACCTTTTTTAAATTTCTTCATATAAAAGGGTTATAAGCATTTGAAAAATTCGAATTAATTTTTTTTCTTGTAGCTCAAATAGTGTATTCTCTAGATTGCTGTTTTTTGTTAAAAGAAGGCCCTTACAATTAGCTAAACATTAGCTCAATACTAATATCAATAGCGAACATATTTGGAGTCGTCTGTTTAAAAACATCCTATACTAAATGAAGGAGTAATTTTTAGTTTATTGAAAACGAGAAATCACACACACATTTTATTTTTCTTTCTTCTGATTTTAAAAATATTAGCTCATCGAAATTATTTTTTGAAATTGTTCAGTGTTTCTGTACACTGGCCTGAGGTGACATTCAAAAATAAAGCAAGCATTTAAGAAATTAAGAATCTAAAAAAATATTAACTTTTAAGGGGCAACACATCCGCAAATCTTAAAAGATTCTTTACTGGCCGCCTCGTAATTTTTCTTCACCAGAGTACTGGATTGCCACTTCGGATATGAGGAGTTTTTTTCATGCAGGCGTAGATTGTACTCTTATACCTAATTTTCGCCACCCACTAAATATAAGACATCGACCTAAAAGCATTTTTTCATTTAAAACAAATTTTTGATTGGCAGTTAAATAGTAACTATACCAATAAATTTAAAAAATCTTTTGCTTCCATCACATCTTCAAAAACTTGAAACGCTTGTTTAGATGTTGCGAGAAGAAAGCAATTTTTTCCTTGGGATCGCTGGTTCAGCAATATTGTTTTCTCTAGCTGATTAAAAATTCTTCAATCTGGAGAGGAGTTTTACTAAATATTTTTCAGAATCTAAAAACATTTTAAAATTTTTTTTAGCACATGGCACATAGCTGTAAAGGGTGGTACCCTACTCATTAATTTACATTTTTGCATTGATTGGAAAACAGTGTTTTTGTGTGTTGTAAAAATGAAAAATTCATTGTTTTGCATGCAAGAACGTATTGCCTAGTACATACTGTGGCAAAACGCTACAGTTTTACATAAACAAATAATTTAATTGTCATTTACATCAAATGCAAACGAAGTTAACGAAGCCGTGAGTTTCATATGTGAGCGATCAAACGTCGAATGGTAACAAACACTAGGAATTTTTCTTATTACTTGTTAAAACCACCGGTCCATCCATATTTGCAATTTCTGTACCAGTTAGCGTCCACCAAATCAGCAGTATCTGGCAAGTTAAATTGTTGCTATAAAACAGTGAATTCATTCGAATTACAATCGATTACTATATAGCTACAAATTATAGTTAAAATAATAGATCATATTATTACTCTAATACTTTTCTAAATGGACTATGTTAATCAGGATATATAAATGATAATTTTTTTCGTACAGATTTCAACCAATCAGAAGGCTGGATTTAGTTAAGTTATCTAGTATAATTTCGATTATACAAAATCGATTATACTATAGTAACTTCACTAGGCAACGCAATACATAATTTTTGTCAACTTGATATTGTTTTCATGGAGATGACTTTCAACTAGGTTAATACAAACAAATCGAGCTGCCAATAAAATATTTATTTGTTCCTAATATTAAGATTTACTCAAAAAATAATCAAATCGAATACAATGCGTACTTCGAACAGGTTATACGTCTCAAACTTCCTGCACAATAACAAATCGTGTCAGTTTGACAGAATAAACCTCCCGCTGACGCGGTCGGACTATTTAACCTGTCAAACTGACACTCTTTTATTATTGTGCAACAAGTTATCGACATATAACCTGATAATATCGAAGTACTTATAGTATTCTTTCTGAAAATACTCGGGTCATTAAAAACGCAATTATTTTTAATTTAAATTGATTATTTTTAGCAATCATCTCAAATAATTCAATGCGAACCATGAGCCACCAGCTTTCGCTAGTATTTCTTGTTTTTTTAAATAATAGTATATTATGATACTAGTGTATAAGTACGCCTTTAAAGCACGTGCGTCGCTAGTGCTTTAATGGCACTTATACACGTGTATCATACGCTATTTTTCTACGATCGTAACAAAAATATAAAAACTTAGTTCGGTGACTCTTTTTCCGTCACATTGTGTTAGATATTCTACGTTATGTTGACAGTCAAACTTACGTCAAAGCGTATTTTAATTTAGTATTAAAAAACGCCTCCAATGACAACGTGCGAATAAGACGTATTTAGGGCGCTAATATTAAGAGTGCTACAAACGTCGCTTTTGACACTAGAAACATCGATCGTAGAAAAAATTTCATTGTTTACAATTACAGTAACTATATTGTATAAGTAGGGAAGTAGATGATGTCAACTACATATTATGGTCAAACGAAGATGGAGGAAACCTGAAAAGAGTGGACCTACCAAAAAACTAGCAAGGCCGATAAAGAATGGACACGGGATAACGGAAACTGGTGCGAAACTGAACAATGTAACAAGGAAAAAAGTATAAGAAAGGAAGACAATACAAATTTAATTATAGGTACCTACCTGGAGCGTACAAGGGCTAAACAAAGCAGGCAAATTCAAGAAATTAATTAAAGAAATACAAAAATACAATATAGATGTTATGGCTACACAATAAACAAACAGCAAAGGAATACAGCAATTCAGAATGGAAAATTATATATGCTTCAATGGAGGAGAAAGAGAAAATAAACTGGGAACAGGCTTCTTATTAAAAGAAGGACTGAAGAAAGCAGTGATAGATTACAAAGTTATAAACGAAATATTAAGTACGATAAGACTAAAAACAAAATACAGAAAGATAAGCATAATAAACATACATGCTCCAGCAGAACAAACGAAAGAAGAAAAAACAGAGTTCTATGATACTTTAGAAGAAACAATCGATATGATCCCCAGATATGATATCAAAATGATCGCAGGAAACATAAACACAAAAATAGGTAGAGACGACAAAAACAAAGAGACTGCAGGCAAGGAAATCCTACATCATCATCATCATCATCATCATCATCATCAATCAGCTCATCTGCGTCCACTGCTGGACATAAGCCTCCCGTAATTTAATCCATTCTTGCCGATCCGCATATCGCAGCAGAGGACGACCACCAACAAGATGGTCCGACGATATCAAGAGAATCCGGACAAACTAGATGAACACAGGAAAGCCTACACGAAGGAACAAATGAAAATGGACAGAAATTAATAAATTTTGCAGACACTAAAGAAATTGTAATTAAAAGCACAATGTTAAAACGGAAAGGCATACATAAAGCAACATGGATCAGCGCAGACCAGAAGACAAAAAACCACCACCTTTTGTTCAAAGGATTTACGCGTGCAAGGTGGAAAATGTAAGAACATATAGAGGGGCAAATGTGGGATCAGACCACTTACTGGTGTTAGCAAAAATAAGACAAACAATCACAGACGCTAAAAAAAACAGAACCTCAAAGAAACAGATGGAACATTGAAGCATTAAAAGAAGAACAACAAAAACAGAAATACAAACTGTGTACAAAAAATCTAACAGAAAAACAATCTCAAGAAAACAGTATAAATGACGAACGGAGACAAATACAAAACGCACTAACAAAATATGCCCTGCAATTAGGAACAATAATGAAACCAAAACAAAAAACTGATTTGACAAGGAGTGTAGGAAAGCAATAGAAGAAAGAAAGAAGATACGAATAGAAATGCTGAAAACAGAAACCGCTGAACTAAAAGAAAAATGCAAACAAGCAAGAAATAAAGCACAGAACATAAGTAGAGAAAAGAAAGAAAAAATGGAAAAACTCAAAGAAATCAAAAAGGAATACCAAAACAAAAATACAAGAGTCTTCTACAAAAACATAAAAGATGAAAACGAAGGATTCAAACATCAAGCCACAGGCCTAATAAACGAAAAAGGAAATCTATGTATGGATGAGGATAAGAGTATTTTAGCAGTTTATTAGATATTATTATAATATTGGCTTACATAGTAAAGTCAATACTATATACCGGGTGACCCAAATCCAATGTAACCCCCTGCATTTCTGTTATTACTAACGATAATGATTTGATATAATTATGGTACTTACGTTATTGTGTAAAATCGTATTAATTTTCAAATATTTTGACGTTTGTGCTACTTCCGGTTTCACCGGTAGTACAACTGACTTTTTTATTTGACATAGGAAGTTGCACCTTTTTTGACAGTATAGTATTCACTTTAAAATTCCATTTTCAATGATATACCACACTTATACATTTGTTCCACAAAATACTTTAGTATTTAGATTTTTTCGAAAATTCGATTTTTTAGCATACCCCCCGTAAAGAATATTTTTTAAAAGTTACTTAAAACAGATATTTATGTATTTTCGATATAATAAAAAACTATAAATTTAAAGCTTCAAAATACATATTAAACGTAGTGGGTGGCTGTTTAAAAAAATTACTTTTCTTAATTTAAAAAATTTTAAATTGCAATTTAAACAATGTTAGAAATTTTTAGTATTACACCAATTTTGCTTCGTAATACAACGCTATTTTATCGACAATTTGTAACTGATTAACTTTTCATGGCTAACTCTTCCAAAGAAAATTCTTTACGGCGTTATGCTAAAAATTCGAATTTTCGAAGAAATCTAAATACTAAAGTATTTTGTGGAACAAATGTATAAGTGTGTATATCGTTGAAAAGGGAATTTTAAAGTGAATACTATACTGTCAAAAAAAGTGCAACTTCCTATTTCAAATAAAAAAGTCAGTTGTACTTCCGGTGAAACCGGAAGTAGCACAAACGTCAAAATATTTGCAAATTAATACGATTTTACACAATAACGTAAGTACCATCTACCAAATCAGTATCGTTAGTAATAATAGAAATGCAGGGGGTTACATTGGATTTGGGACACCCCGTATATATATATATATAGATATATATATAATATAGTATGACTTAAAATTATTCAAATTAAAATGTATACAATGCATTTTCATGGTTCGAGTACTTAATTCTCTTGAGTGAATACAGCGCAACTAAAACACGAATACAATATAACGTTTTATCCAACAACTCAACAAATATCGAAAAAACATTTATTTTGTATTGACAGCCGTAAAAAGTAACGTATGTCTCATAATTTTTGGCACAAAATTTCAAGGGCCTCAAATGAGATACCCATCCAACTTATGGAAATGGCTTTGGAAACAAAAGTAACTTTGTTTACTAGGCTTCAGTTTGACATATGGCTATCGTTAATCAGTTTGCGACAAATGACATACGAATTGGAAATTAGAAAAAGTATTTATAATTTAGTTGGGCAAATGCCTAAAGTTGAAAATAGTGAGTATTTTTCGAAACCAAGATATATTAGCTAGGACCGTATATCGAACTATAGCGGAATGCGAACAGGGTATCCCTTGTACGAACCTTCCGAAAAGTGGAAGACCAAGGCTTTTCATCCCCCAGCAGTGCAGAAGAGTGGTAAAAAGTGCTAAAAATAAAGTTGGTGTGAAGTGAGGAAACTAGCCAGCGCGAATCGGACTTGAGCCACCACTGTCTTTAGAATTTTGGCCAGAAGTGGTCGAAAATACCTCAAACGACAAAATTTTTAAAATAAACCCTTAACCAGCTAGCCCGAATACCCCGCTGTTGCCGTAATCTTCAGCGTATTCATTTTGCAAACAACAAGTTGATTGTGATGGACGATGAGAAATACTTTACCTTGGGGAACTCAGAAATAAAACGTAACGACGGATTTTATACTGATTATACCACTCCCTCTAACATCAACCAACGAAAAACGGCAAAATGCATAGTTACGCATGTACTAACTTTAATAATGTACATAGCAACTGATAATCACATACCTGCCTGATTAATAGGTGATAATCACACGCCTTCACAAACATCACGTTACCTGTCACTACAATTGTCATAACAACCACATTAACTGTACTTTTACAGCCAGTCTTATAAAGGCTACTAATCTATATGGTGGTATCACTTAATTCTGTATTGTTGGTAGCACTGTCAGGTTATGTTAAATTCGAGATTAGCAGGTTAAGTTTTGCATCAGTCTGTGTCAAATAACAAACAAAACCTAACCTACTAACATTGAATTTGACATAGACTGACATTGTCACTAACAATACACGTCAGTACTGCCAACATGTAGTTAAATGCTAATAAAGTATCGGTATGTTATTTTTCTTAACAACATTAGTGTTGTTAAATGCATCTTAACGCAACTCGTTGCTAAGGAGTTATTATCATAGTATCTAACATAATAGGATAAAATAAAAGAATAATTGCCACTTACCGTGCTTTAAAAAAAAGTTATGGAGAGTGCTTCGAACTACATTTTGTCTTACGACTGCAGGTGATTGGTGATTATTACATCGCTCTACCCAGAATTCAACGCGCTCGATCGCTTGAGTTGTCAGTTGTCAAAGTGAGGTTGTGTGCATACCCAATCCATAAAATAAGTTACGACCTGAATTTCAAAAATTAATGTTTGACACAAGACTACTTGATAACGGTTTTTTCTTTTTAATGCACTTTACCAAAATATTACTATACTAGCGTTCTGCACCCAAATTGGGCGCGAAATAATTCATTTAATGCAATTTGTACAAGAGTGATCCAGTTTGTGTGTCGAGTGAATTTTGAGGTTAGAAAATCCACATAAAAAAGTCACTTATAAAAATTTGAAAACTCTACTACTGGCTTACTTGCGTCGCTCTGAGTCGATTGACACCAAAATCAGCCAATTCGGCCCAAGGGTTCGCTCTCAAAGTGGCGTCAAGCAAGCAAGCAAACAAGCAAGCAATGAAAATTATTATGTCGGATGTGCAGTCTAACACAAGCAACCAACCACTGTTAACACTAACAGACTGCTAATGGTAAGACTAGAAGCACACATTAATTGTAAGTTTAGCTTACCTCTCATAGATGGAGCCACTTACTCATAAAACTGGAACGGACATTATGGTACAATGACTACTGTGCTTTGGTGAGCCCTACTAGACATACCTGTTAATATAATGTTTTTACTTTGCAAGAGCAATGTTTTTTTATAGTTATTATTTATGTACAAATCTATATTGTAATTACTATACAGGGTGTTAATTAAGTATGTAGACAAACTTTAAGGGGTTATTTCTTGACAAATTCTAAGATAAAAAGTTTATACAAACATGGGACCTAAACGGCTTCGTTTCCAAAATACAGGATGTTGAAGTTTAAACAAAAAAATTTTTTTTCAAAAATTTTGAGAACGCCTGGAGATATTCTAATGAAACTTGGTGTAGGTTAGTATTTCATAAAGTGGCATTGCTTGGTCAAAATAAATTTAATTTATTTCCACTAGTGGCGTGCATCTTCAGTTACCCTATTTTAGAAAAATCTGGTACGCCACTGTTTTTAGCCAAAAGTTTTGTAGCTATTGTAAGATGGTTAGTTATTAAATAATATTTTCTAAAAAGTTCTATAAACTATATTTTTAAAAAAGCCGTTTAGGTCGCATTAACTTCCAATGAACGAAGCTACACCAAGTTTCATTAGAATACCTCTAGGCGTTTTCCAGTTTTTTGAAAAAAAAATTAATTTTTGCTTAAACTTCAACATCCTGTATTTTGAAAACGAAGCCGTTTAGGTCCCATGTTTGTATGAACTTTTTATCATAGAATTGATCAAGGAATCAACCCTTAAAGTTTGTCTACGTACTTAATTAACACCCTGTATACCGTGGATCACTTAAATATCTTTGTTTCCCTCCTTTCCACTATTTAAACAAGCATAAATAACCGTCACAGTTAGATTTCTCTTGAACAAATTAATAAAAAATCCACATCATGCAAACTCGTTGAGAGACGAATACACATCTATAATAAAGTACATAGAAATCTTAGTTCTGTTATCAGAAGCTTGGATTTCTGAGGATAATAAATATTACGGAGTAATGTAGGATTGTTTGTGTGTATATACACAATCACAGAACACTCGGCGTGAAATGCTTTTATTTCTTTAACAGAATGTCAGCTACTTAACATACGTAACCAAAGGACCACAACTGTTTACACACAGTGTATCTGTTACAGGAAATGTATGAATGAAATGTATATAATGCCGAGCCAATTTAGGAAATGTGTAAAATAATTTGTCAAAGGTTCTTTAATACAAGGAGCTTTCAAATGTGAGTGAGAATGAGTTTAGAACATCTCTATTATCAAGGAAACAAAAACATGGTAGATACTATTTTCAACGTAGTCCCCTCGACTGCAATACACTTGCGCCAACGTCCTGGAAGCTTACGTATACCATTTTTTAAGAAGCTGTTTGGTTGTGTGCGTATCCAGTTTTGCACAGTTGTAATGGGTTCATCATCACTTTTTCAATGAACAATCGCCTCAACATTACCCACACTTATGCCAACTTTTTCTGACAATTTTCTGACAGTTATCCGACGATCAGCCCGAATAAACTGATCAATCGACCCAACATTGTCAGGAATCACGGATGTTTTCGGTCGTCTCACATGGGGTATGTTTTCTACGCGATCCCGACCTTCTCGAAACTTTTTCGCCCAACCAAACACCCTTGCCTTGGACATACATTTATCCTCAAACTGTGCTTGAAGTCTTGTAAAAATTTCAGATGGTAACACATTTTCTTTCTCCAGAATTTTAAAGATTATGCGTTGTGCAACAAAACACGGCACTTCTTTATCTGACCCGCTAATTATTACTGGCGGTGTAATGGAGAAGAATTTTATTATTAGTAATCGCAAGTCGGAACATGTTGGAACATGACACAGAATGCTTGTTTCCATCCATCGTTTTCATTACTCAAGGCAACTAGATTCTCACTAATATTTGAACGCTCCTCGTACATACATTTCCTAGGAAATGGTACTAGGAAACGTATCAAAATCAACATTCTACTGTAGAATTTGTGAATGAATGAAAAATAAAACACAAATGAACTGAGAATCACAATCATTTTTTGTATAAAGGCTCTCAATGCCATACTCAGGTCACAATAAAAAGAGTAAAAAATCTTCCTAAGATTGTGATTATTAATTTTACTTCAAACTTAATAACTTATTTATTTTTGCAGGGTAAGCTGGAGTGGCATTTAGAATTACACATTTTATTTTTGAAGCACAAACATTTCGATCAACTACAACCCTTCTTGCAAAGGCACTTTTTGAATCCTTGCCCAGTTCCAGTTGATTGGAGATTTGCATAGTGAAATTTCGGTACTAGATACATCCTTGATTTCCAGAATATCTTTTGGACAAACATTGAATTGAGATCTAGAATACAGTTGTTTTATGATTCCATTCTTTGTACCAATTTCATAAAGCTCGTCATGTGTTTTGTCCAAGACTACACCTATAATATTTCGTGCATAGACACGTCCTCTATCGACCTCTGCTACGGAAACCCTTACAGAAGTGCCAATAGATACTGGAGGAAACTTCTTGTCACTCGTTTTTAACATTTTTTTCTGCCTGTTGCTGTAGGTTTTCCTTAACAGTGTGATGATTTTTTAGTGCTACTAAATGTTTTGAGCACAATGGGCACAGCACTTTAGACCCACATCCTTCATCGGTTGATTCTTCAGCAACAGCGCAAATTGAGTGGATGGCACATCCGCACTCTTTACAAGCATGAGCTCCAGTAGTTTCTTGTGAACAGACGATGCATTTTTTATCTTGCCCACTGGCTGGGGGTTGCGTGCTTGTTTCACACCGTTCCAAATTGTTATTGGAAACTTGGCTCGGCTCTTTATTTACCTCAGAGAGTTTAAACGTAGAAGCCTTGGGATCCGCTTTATTTTGATCAAGGTCCTGTATGATTTTCTCCAAGTATTCTTCAGTTTCGACGCTTTGCGTGAAATCATTTGGTAACGAAACACCCACTTTTACTTTACATCCAAAAAGGGCGTCATAAGAGTTTGCTTGGTGCCGGTGTAAAATGCCCTGTTTTTCATGAGTTGCACAAAAATTATACCCTCACTCCAATGTGAATTATCATTGTCTTGCATCCAAGTGGTCAACATATTTTCGATGTCCCGGTTCGCCTTTTCTACACTTCCCTGACTTTGCAAATGCCTGGGCTTACCGTGGATAATTTTTAAAGTAGGCCAATACGTTTTTGAGTTTTTGGTAATTTTGTTGCAAAACTCTCTGCCATTGTCGGACTGCAGAATGGCAGGAGCACACAGTAGAGTAAATATGTCTAACAAAGTATAAGCCACTTCCTCAGCTCGTTTAGATTTGAGAGGTCTTAACACAACAAATTTTGTTAAATGGTCTTGGTAAACAAGTATGAACTTGTTTTGACCGTCGGGCTGAGACTGAAAATCTATCAAATCCACTTGGCATCTGGAGCTGAACTCAATACCCTTTTTAATTCCCTTTTGCTTTTGTTGACATGTCGGCTCACAAAGTTGAATATAGGTTTCTACATCCTTAAGTGTTGTTTTTGTAGTGACTCGACACCTCTTTCATCATGTGATCTCTTCCGCCGTGTCCAATTCTTATATGCGCTTCGTGTAAAACGTCGAATAACTCGCTGTCACATATGTAGTAAAGTATATTGCTTCCAGTATCTTTAACAGGAAAAATAAGCATATCGCCGTAACAACCAATAATCGCGAGGAGTCTTTCTTGCTGCTGTTTTTGCCATAGCGACCTCTTCCAACAACATTTTGTAATGTTGATCTTCAATATAAACAGTATTCTTAGCACTAGTTAAGTTTCTGGACGTTGCTAAATCGTAATAAAATCGATCTTTCATAAGCTCGACGCGTGACTTGGACGCCATAATGAACGTCAATGTACATAAGTAAATGTTCAAGCGACACTAACCAATCGGCGGCCCGCTCCACGATCACGCGAGCGGATGACGCAATAGCGTAACCCCCGCTTACCTCGCAGTAACCCGCCGACATGACATCCCGAATTTAACACATTTTCGATTCCAGTTTAGGAAATGTATAAAATTCCTAGGAAATGTGTACAATAAAATTTATTTCACAAATTTCCCGGCGATTTTAGGCATTATATACATTTTCTAGGAATTCTATATAATGACGGATTACATACATTTCCGGTAACATATCCACGGTTTGATGTTACAAGAGATATATAATAATAATAATATAATAATGCTTTATTAAAGTACAATCAAAGGGCAACGGATCAGGTAAACCTTGTTCTTCCCCTCGAACCGTAATATTTACAATATTTGTATTATAATACACTATATATTAATTAGGATAACATTTTTAAAATTTCAATAGCATATTTGTAGATTAAGCCTTGCTTGGCTTGAAACTAATTTTAAGAATATTTTCGATGTTTTCAAATAAGGGGGCTTTGACAGTAGATAATTCATGGAAAGATTTGAGTAGTTTTACGAAATAGTTACTTTTCAGGTAAATTAGTTTCAACACGAAGTGAGAAATTGTTTTGTCGGAAAAATTTATTCTTACTGTTCGATCATGGTTACTATGATAAAGTGGATTTCTTAAGATGGCACCCACTAATGAAGGAAATTACAGGTTTAATCATTTTCGTATAAACTACAATGACATTAAACAATTTATTCAATGTAACTGCCACAATTTCTACACACATTTTGGGAAACCATAAATCCCGAAAGCTGTATTGAATATAACTACTAGGGCAGTGATATCCAAAGTGGGATACGTGAGTCAAAGATTAACAGATATTAACTTGCATTTTTAAATTAGATGAAAAATTAATTGCAGCACCCTATCTATTAACTCCAAAGGCTACCATGAACCCTCCAAATTGTTACCTTAGTGCGTATTGTAGAGATATGATGATGATAAATAAATTAATTAATTAACTCCCTACACATCCTATGTTTTATTATTTAAATCAAATTTTGACTGATCAAAAGTAATTAAATAACTGTATAAATGGGTTCATTGATTGTAGTGTTTTGCCCTTTATAGTAATTCGCACATCTGCAAGTAAATTTAATTTATGGCTAGCTTTCAGTAGGCATAAATAACTCAAAGTCTGCAAGTTAGGTTCACCGATATGTTCATATTTAAATTCCCGTGTTACGCCACTGGGCTGTAAAATTGAAAACAGCAACGTGCAGAATCACTACGCTGTCAATTTTATCTATCAACAAATTGATTTTCCGTGCAGTTCGTTTCTGTGTATTTACAAGTGAATTCAAAAGCAAATCTATGAACAAATTATCAGGTAATTCGAATATGGCGCTTTATTAAGCGTCAGTAGCTATGTTTTGTTTTAGATCCTGTTCGGAAATAAACCGCGCTCGATTGTTTCAATCCGCGTCGGTTCCAATGAAAAAAACCTAACCTCAATCTAATTTTGATAATTTCACAATCAAAGGCTTATGTTGGGCACTAAATCTGCCTGGAATCGGGTGTTTGGTAAGTTTCACGCTTCCAGTGCTAATATTTGCTTCCCAACTAACCTTGTAAAAATTCTTGCAGGCTGCGCTCGATGTTCGGAAGAGGCAAAAGGGGCCAGATCTTCTCTCGGCGTGCAGGTCTCGCAGGAGCTGGACAGGCTTGCAGCGGATGTACCCTCGTGCTCAGGAACCTTAAAAAATGCCTGTGGCTGGTGATCGGAGCTGGAACTCAAGCTGCGGGAGGTCGCTCGGATGACCCGATGATGAAAATATTGTATATAAGTTGAGGGAAACTTGAACCCACATTTCCCCAGATGCAGTGATAATTGCTCGTCACAATGGTGCACCCTTATTTGATTTATTTTAATATTTACTGTGGAAAAACTTAATTTTATTGAAGATGCAAAGACCACTGTCATTAAATTAATTTATTCAATTGTCTTCTTCCTTTTAGTTAACAACAAAAGCCTATCTAGCTTCATAAATCTGGATGTTAACTGTGTACAAATCAATTACTTACATACTAAATTTCAACTTATTTTATTAAAATGTATAAAATCTTAATTCTACATATAATTGTTTGTTCATGTTCTTATTTAAACTAGGTTATAGCGCCACTCACTATGTTTTATTTGGATTGTCTGTTCACTTAAGTCATTCCACCGACTCATTTTTATAACACAAATCTCGTTCATTTCCTGTTGTGTGAATTTCTTGCATTTTATAAAACTTGTCTGCTTTTCACCATTCTTCGAATATTACCGCTCCATTCCTTTATAGCCTTATTTGATCTAGTATTGTGCTCTCTTTGCACTGTATTAAGAACATTCTGTCCTTCTTACCTTTATTTAAAAAGTTCATAGAACTGTACTTATTCAATTAAACTGACATGTAAATTTATTTAACACGTATGTAATAAACCCTTTGGTGATAGATTTGTTGAATTTTTGATTGGCTTTACTTTGCACCAACCTCTTAATTTATGCTAATTGATATTTCTGTGACTCTAATTTACAAATTGAGCTCTGCCTTATTGCCATATATTCTGAAGTAATTCCATTTAATATCGGCAATGCTTTACCAATGTAGTTATGAATTGAATTTTCTGATGTAACTTCTCGCAGTTGCCTGCTTACTCCAGCTCTATGCTTTATTGACTTGCTTTAATTATCTATGTTGCAAGCAGAGTTGAGTAACGGGCTAAATAGCATCTCAGTATATCAAAGACATGGTGCTACACTTAGGGAGGTTATAGGGTACTTCAAAACTTAAAAACCTTTCCTTTTCTTTTAAATCCCTCCCTGCTGAGCTATACCCTCCTAAAGAGGTTAGTTATATTAGAACTTTTTAATGGACTATAATTTGATTATACAAAAACATGTACTAGAAATCCTGACATATTTTAACAGTTGTTCAGCAAAATGCATTGCATCATGTACCTATTTCATATTTTTATATAATAGCTATTTATGATACAAGTACATAATGTGCACATTTACTTGATAGTGACATTTCAGTCCAATTTACTTTAACATTATTGTACTAGTACCACCTGTGTGTTTGAGCCACATTTGCAAGTGTGCTATTTATGTATTTGTTTGGCTCTTTTGTTGGATTTTGATATATTTTACATGTAGTCGCATGCATATGTAGTAATAATTCTTCTTCTTAGGGTGCCTTCTCCTTTCACTGGAGGTTGACGACCATCATTTGGAACTCCTCTCTATCTTGTGCCAAGTGTATAAGGGTGCCAGCATGTCTGATATTGAACCAGTCGCGTAAATTCCTGAGCCACGAAAATAATTAGGTAACTAAATTTGTAGACTTTTAAAATCATGTGCGAAGAAGCTGAATAATTTATATTTTTAGGTTTTAAAGGTGTTCGTTACCTGTCTGCTAAAGCGTTACAATTAGAACGAATTACGATTCCCAACCTACCTTCATTCTACATAAAAAAAATTTGAAGTCGATATGGCAACACTTTTATATATCGAAAGATAAACAATTGGCAAAATGTAAAGTTTGTTCCAAGAAAATTATCATAACTAGAGACGGCTCCATGAAGGGACAAGCACTTTGCAGTTGACGCAAAAGATGAAGAGGGGCAGACATTTTTAGCATCATACGAAAGTAATGAAGTTATAGACGAGCACCAACGGAGCTCATTATTGGCACAGAAATGCTTTATTTAACATAAAACACCTGTTTTTCTTTGGAATTTGCATTCACAAATTTCATCTGAATACTACTTACCTTTTGGGATCTTCGGGACTTGGAATTTAGCTTGTAAGCCCCGAAAACGCTTTTTGTCCTGGAACTTGAAAACCTACGTTTTGTAGTTTCTACGAAAAATGAAATTAGTCATTTCGTTCATCAATACGTTTCATCTTAAGAAATTTACTTTATTTATAACAGTAAGCACAACACAGCATTATACATACTTTTTTCTGATAAAACAATTTCTTATTTCTTAGAAAAACTTCTATTCCTAACAATTTTAATGATACAGCTGCAACAATGTTGTGCATTCATTTCCAAACCATTATAAGGGTGTTTATTGAACAATATGCACTCACATACTTTATGCCAAATATAAATACTTGTGTCAAGGCACTTGATAAATGACTAAATGTCTTCCTCTTTAAGGGGCTGTAAGTTATCTGTGCTACAATTTTGTAATAAAGTATGTTTAGCTTAATCTTCTTGTTTCAACTCAAGAATTCATCCGTATCATTTAGGCTACATCATTTGAAAACACCAGGTATATAACTGAACTACATTTCTTTGCTGTTCCGTTTTTAGCCGTACAGCAACTGTAAGATTCCTCTCTAGTATGTATCTTAATTTTTTGTCTAAGTAAACTAAATTTTTCTGTTGCATTGAACTAAAAAACGGAGCAACAGTTTTTAGCCTGTTTGTGTTGTCATATGTCTAACTAAACTACTTTTTTGTGTGGCTTTGTATTCACAAATACAACTCTAAGGTTTTTCTCCCGTATGAGTCCTCATATGTCTAACTAAACAACTTTTATCTGTGGCTTGGTATTCACAAACAGAGCAACTGTATGGTCTTTCTCCAGTGTGTGTCCTCATATGTCTAACTAAACTACTTTTTTGTGTGGCTTGGTATTCACAAACAGGGCAACTATAAGGTGTTTCTCTGGTGTGAGTCCTCATATGTCTAACTAAACTACTTTTATCTCTGGCTTGGTATTCACAAACAGAGCAACTATATGGTCTTTCTCTAGTGTGTGTCTTCATATGTCTAACTAAACTACTTTTTTGTGTGACTTGGCATTCACAAACAGAACAACTATATGATGTTTCTCCAGTATGTGTCCTCATATGTCCAACTAAATTACTTCTCTGTTTTGTTTTGAATTCACAAACAGAGCAACTATAAGGCGTTTCTCCAGTATGTGTCCTAATATGTGCAACTAAACTACTTTTATGTTTTGCTTTGAATTCACAAACAGAGCAACTATAAGGCGTTTCTCCAGTATGTGTCCTAATATGTCTAACTAAACTACTTTTATGTTTTGCTTTGAATTCACAAACAGAGCAACAATAAGGAGTTTCTCCAGTATGTGTCCTAATATGTGCAACTAAACTACTTTTCTGTTTTGCTTTGAATTCACAAACAGAACAACTATAGGGTGTTTCACCAGTATGTGTCCTCATATGTACAACTAAATGACTATAATGTTTTGCTTTGAATTCACAAACAGAGCAACTATAAGGTGTTTCTCCAGTATGCGTCCTCATATGTGCAACTAAACTATTTTTATGTTTTGCTTTGAATTTACAAACAGAGCAACCATAAGGTGTTTCTCCAGTATGTGTCCTCATATGTACAACTAAATGACTTTTACATTTTGCTTTGAATTTACAAACAGAGCAACTGTAAGGTGTTTCTTCGGTGTGTGTCCTCATATGTTTAACTACATTAATTTTCTGTGTTGCTTTATATTCACAAATAGAGCAACTATAGGGCGTTTCTGCTGTATGTGTCCTCATATGTATAACTAAACCACTTTTTTGTGTTGCTTGGTATTCACAAACACAACAACTATAAGGTTTTTCTCGCATATGAATCCTCATATGTGTAACTAAATTACTTTTTTGTGTGGCTTGGTATTCACAAACAGAGCAACTATAGGGTGTTTCTCCAGTATGTGTCCTCATATGTGCAACTAAATTACTTTTATGTTTTGTTTTGAATTCACAAACGGAGCAACTATGAGGTCGTTCTTTTGTAGAAGTCCTTATATTTGTAACTAAATTAGTATTTTCGATGTTTTCATTGCTATCCATGTTCTGCGATATGCACGATTCTGTTCCTGTAGTACTACAAGATATACCACCTGTAGTTTCTTGTTTTATGTTCATTATGTTTGTTGACACCGGAATTCCTCCTAATGGTACGTCAGCAAACAGAATTTAAATATGTTCACACCTACAACAAATATTATTATTAACCGCCGATTAAATTACAAATATGGTAGCATTGAGCATTGAACAGCAATATTTTAATTTTATTTTTAATTTTATGAGCTCTTCCATATTTTGTTATGTTGTTGTAAAAACGAAATATTGATTACAAATAGACCTCATACGACAAACAAATCAAAGCCCAAATGGTTGCGTTCAATTTTATAAGTAAACTTGTGCTTAGTTTTTAATTTCATACTAAGCAAAATTTCTAAGTGCTGCAGTTTGCACTGGTGCATACATATGCAAATTATTATCAAAGAGAATCGCACAAAAAGGGTTTGATTAGAAAATTTTTGGAACAGTATCATTGTAAACACAGATAACCAACAAAAAATATAATATGGAGCTAAATCACAGAAAGGAGGAAAAAAAACAAACAATTATACAGGGTGTTTCGGGAGGAAATGGAAATATTTTAAGGACATGTCTAGAAAGCCAAAATAAGCAACATAAGCTCATATGTTCAAGTCCGATTTTTATTTGTTGCAGAGATACTTTGATTAATTGTGATTTATGAACTAAAGAAAAACCCATTACAAAACTATCAAAACAAAAAAAAAATACATAAATTGCATTAATTTACAGCAAATTTTCGGAAACAGCACCGCCCACCTCGATACACTTATTTGCACGTTTATAAATTAAACTAATAGCATTAACCTTTTGGCGGGCGCGCTGTTGTAAATAGTACAACAGTCGAAAATTTTCGCAAATTGCATGCATAATACGCAAGCGACGGGCAGTAAACTTTAGGTATTCCTTTATTGGTTTGTCTACCAGCAGGACATCCGGTCAGTACAGCCTCTGAAACTGATTTCGACGTATTTCTCATCAATATAGGCTGACGGATGTACAAGTTGCATATTTTACAACGCGCGCCGCGCCCGCTTGTGTTATTTATTGTGAACAGATTGGTTATTTGAATTAGTGCAAACGACTTGTGTTCATAATACAATGCAACAACTGTTTTATGATCAAAAATTGTTTTCATCTAGTATGGCAATGGAATACTTCCTAATTTATGAATGCAACTATAACTCACAAAGCAAATCTCAAATTTTTACTACTTACTTACTTATCCCGACCTCTTCTACCGCCACGCAGTGTAGAGGTTACCATGATTCGTTCGGATATAAACTGCCATCCTAGAATATTATTTTTAAATTTACTGTGTATTAGACATGCGACTCCGGCTTTTGCTCTTCATTCACTACTACACCGCTATAAAAAAGTAGGTGTCCATCTTTCATAATATTGCATCCTTGGCCTTTTTTCTTGGTTTCAGTTAGCCCCAGTATGCTTACGTTGCTTTTGATAAATTCGGCTATCACTTCCTCTTCTTTAGCCAAGAGGCTTCGCGTGTTCCACGTTCCAATTCTTATATGATCTCTAAGTTTTTTATTTTGTTCCGTTTTTGTTTTTGGGTGTAATTTATTCAAAGTCATGTCCATAATCATAGCCTTTTTCGTCGTAAGGTCTCCCGGCTTAGCGTTTTTTAGTTTTTTGCTTCAACTAACCCGTTTTCTTGATTACTCCACACAAACTTCTTTCCATCAATTATCAGCTGGTTGTAGCCTATTTTGGTTACTTTGTTCTGCCTTCTTTCCTCTCTCGCTCTGTTCCTTATTTCTGCCTGCACTCTTTGTTGTTCCACCGTTAAATCACTGTCAATATAGACTTTTTTGCCAAATAGTTTGTGTTTTTGTTTGAGCACTTCCATTTTCTGCCCAAAATCTCCTAACTTTGCTACCACTATCTTCTGATTTATGTTTTTTCCCAATGTGTAGGCTACTTCCACAGTTGTTTTTAGGTGCATTTCATCTTCTATCAGTTTTTGAACACTGTGTTTCAAATCCCCTTCGAGCTGTGCACCTTTTATTACAATGTTATTTTTCCTGCTGCTTCTTTCTTGAGTTTCTAGTTTAGCTTCCAGTTTATTGATCTTTTGTTGCATTTGACATTTTTCATTGTTCCATTCTACTTCCTTTTTTATTAGTTCCTCCTTTATGGCTCTAATTTCTTCACCGTATTTCTTTATCACTTCGTTATTATTTTGAATATCGTTTCTGGTGCTTTTTACTTCCTCTTTTAATTCTTTCATGTCCTTTCTAAGGCTTTCAATCAGCTTTTCAATTTTCTCCATTTCTGGGCTTTTGCTGTCTTTTTGGGTTGTTGCTTCTTCCTTCGTAGGAGATTTTGGTCTTAGTTTGCTTTTCTTGCGTGTTTCTATTCCTTCCGGCGATTCTGCTTTTTTATTTTCCCGTTTTCTTTTGAATAGCTCCTCCAAAGATCCCGTGCTTAATTTGCGTTCTTTACTGGAGCTAGCAAAATTCATCTGGTCAAATTTTTACATCATGATGTATAAACGTAGTTGCATTCATAATTTAGGAAGTATTCCATAGCCATACTATATCAAAATAAATTTTGATCGTACTTTATTTCTAGTAAATAAATTTCAGAATATTTTGTCATACACAATAAATTGCATGAATTTGGAAAATAACTAATACCCCCCAAATACTGTAGCGACCGAATACTGTAGCGAAAAAAAGGAGTATAACAGTCATAACTAGTAATGTAAAATTACCCTTAATTTAATAATTAGCAATATGCCTTACAACGTTAGAGCTTTCCTTCTTCTTCTTGTAGTGCCTATCCTATCGGATGTTGGCGACCAATAAGGCTATCTGCACTTTAGACACCGCAGCACGAAATAAAGATGTTGTAGATTTTTTATACCAGTTGCGTAAGTTTTTCAGCCAGGAAGTACGTCTGCGACCAGGACCTCTGGTTCCTTCAATTCGGCCTTGCAGTATAAGCTGCAGCAATTCGTATTTTTTCCCTCTCAGCACGTGGGCCAGATATTCCAACTTCCGCTGTTTGATAGTGGACATAATTTCAAGAGAACAATTATTCATTCTTTCTAATATCTCCGCATTGGTCACTCTGTCCGTCCATGGTACCCTCAGCATGCGTCTGTACGCCCACATTTCAAAAGCATTGATCTTATTACATAGATCTTCGGTTAAAGTCCAAGCTTCCATTTCGTACAGCAGCACCGAAATCACATAACACTTTAAAAACCGCTTTCTTAACTGTAGATTTAAATTGCGGTTATGCAATATGGGTTTTAGTTTATTAAACGTATATCTAGCTTGACCGATACGACTTCTTACGTCCAGTTGTGGTCTTCCTTCACTACTGATTATGGTGCCTAGATATTTATATGTGGTTGATAACTCTATTGTTTTGTTGTTTACTATTATTCCCGCCAGTCTCAACTGTTTTTTTATAATTATCATGTATTTCGCTTTTTAAGAATAAGATAAACGCACCTTATGATCTAGGCCTTCAGACAGATCATAAGTTACGTTTTAAAGACCATATTAGCAATTGCCTTCAAAAAGCTTACTGTAATATTAAGACGTTGTTCAACAATAGAGATATATTGAGCACTAAGATGAAAATATGCTTATGTAACGCACTTGTACTTTCACAGTAATTACATACAAAGTGTGTAGCGCGGTGAGGTTTAACCTTCCGACAGGCTTTTATAACACGAGCCGGCGCGTGTTGTATTTTTTACAACATATACAGTTTGCAATAATTAGAATATAAATTTCTACAAGATATCTCAGGAACTTTGTTTATTGCATTCTAAGCAACTAATATTTATAATTAGAAATATATTAATGAAGTATAATGCACTGTTAAAACAATTTCAACTCACTAGTACAAGAGTTGTGAAAAATTATAATATTTATACAGTTACTGCATTGAAAAAATAACGCGTAATACAATATTAATTCGAATAAGAAAAACCTTAACATTATAAGGCATATTGCTAGTTATTAATTGAAGGGTAATTTTACACTGCTAATTACGACTGTAATACTCTTTTTTAGCTGCAGTATTCAGGGGGTATTAGTTATTTTCCAAATTTAAGCAATTTTATTGTGTATTACAAAATATTTTAAAGTCTATTTACTAAAAATAGTTGCATTGTATTATTAACGCAAGTCATTTGCACTAGTTCAAATAACCAATCTGTTCACATTGAATAACATGAGCGGGCGCGCGTTGTAAAATATGCAACTTGTGCATTCGTCAGCCTATATTGATAAGAATTACGTCGAAAGTAGTTTCAGAGGCTGTACTGGCCGGATGTCCTGCTAGTAGACATAACAATAAAGGAATACCTAAACTTTACTACCTGTCGCTCGTGTATTATGTTGATTAATTTATATGTAACTGAAGAGAAAATATCGATTATTTAAGAAAAATAGTAGTGTAATGGACAATTTTAGGCAACCCAAACACCAATGATAATTTTGCTAATTATGCTGTGACATTTCGTGATGAATAGTATAAGGGTTTACCATCAATTAGCATCCACCTAGAAAGTTTAAGTGAAACCTAATGCTTTCTTTGAAATGTTTAAAATTTTAAGGCTTATCGTCTTGAACTTATTTTTACTACCAAAAAATAAATTTAGTTTCTTGGTTTTACTCCAAAGTAATTGATATCTAGAGTGGTAATTCAATTATTGAAGGTATCTGCTTCAAACTTCACGTAATTCATTGTAATTATAAACAATTCATAACTTTTATTAGGTACCTACTTTGATAAAAAAAGTTAGTCAATTATAGAATACAAAAAAACAGTGAAGTAAAACAAAATGAATAGTGAAATAATTATTTTGATGCTTATAAAATAGTTATTAATGCAACAAGTGCCTAACTGAAGTATTGTTTTATGAAATAAGTGTGAGAAACACGAGTTCTATAAAATATACCTACACTATTGTTTCTAATCAGTAATAATTTATTGTGTATTTGGGCGCTGAAGTTTAGTTTTTTTTATCATGAATGTGTTGCAAATAACAACATGCGTGATAAAAAAGAACTTCAGTGCAAAATCGCGAACTTATATAAAATTTTCCATATTAATATTTCGGTTAGGCCGTTTGATATATAAAAATATTTTATGGGTTGCCAAAATGATAATATTTTTGTCATGGGACGAAAATGGTCGTATAAATAATAATTACATATGTATCAAGGGCATAAAAAAGCGTATATGGTCCATGCCGTAAAAATTAAAGCTCAAGGCATAATCTAACAGGACAAGGACCATAAAAGCTAGTTATGCACAAGGTACATAATAGTACAAGGTGGCCCGGAAACAAATGCACTTTTGTTTTGTTTACAGCTTTTAACAAAGTGACAGAAAGTTCTGTACATAGTGTCATTCGTGAGAACGATTGTGGGAAATTTTATCTCAATGTTTCGGTATACGGGAGAACAACGTGCGTTTTGTGTGTTAAAAGAAATGTTTCCACAAAAACTCATTTCCAAACGAGGCACCATAGAATGGCCACTACAGAGCCCAGATTTATCCGCACCTGATTTCTTTTTGTGGGGTTATCTCAAAAGCAAATTTTACATAAATAATCCACAGACAATACAACAACTGAAAGAAAATATTGCTCGCAAAATTAACGCTGTTCCTCAAGTAATGTGCAGACCAGTTATCCAGAACTTTAGCAGTAGATTAGAAGAGTACCGCTATCGTAATGGACGACATCTTGATGACGTAATATTTAACATAATTTTCCCATTAATTAGCTAAACGTTTACATTAATAAAAGTTATGTTATACAAATAAAAAGTGCATGTTTCTGGCCACCCAGTATATTATGTATGTTTTATAAACGTCACTTTAGTCACGAGTGTTTAATAAACGAGTGTCTAGACGAGTTTATATAATGTGTTACATACTATACTTTTGCTACAACAACAAATTTAGACAATATAACACCATATGATTTCATTAAGATTTTGAATATTAGGTTATGTTAAATTATGCTCGACAAAAGTCAATGTTGACTGTTGAAAACTAACTTGATTTTAGTTTTGGCTGTGGCTAATAAAGCAAATACTGTTTGAACCTAACTTGACCAAAACATCGTTGCTAACTTCAGTCCATGACTAAGAGGTTCTGTAGTCACAGGTTAATGAAGGCGTGATTAAAGGTCACTTAACGACGTGTATGTTAAATGGCATTTTTGTTACAGGAGTAGACAAAAAATGTTATGTGGAAACCCAAATATTCGCAGTTAAAAGTAGAGTTATACAGTGTCCGCCAAAAAGTCGGCATTATATGGGAAAATTTTTATTTTTGATTTTTCCAAAAAACTTTTTACGTCAATAATTTGTGCTTGTCTAAAAACCTATTTAGCCCCTATCATATATACCGAGTGATTTTTACTTATTTAGAAAATGGAGTTTCTCGAAATGGTCAAAATCGGAAAAATGGTATTTTTCAGAAATTAAGTAAGATTTTATTGATATTTTTTTAGAGTGAGTTACTTTTAGCTAACTGAACAATCTCAAGGCCAGAAAACCCCCAATTTTTTTAAACTTTAGCTAACAATTAATTTTGTAATGTTTTCAATATTATTCAGAATTTCACAGACAAAGACTTAATATTGAAGTACAATTTTTTTATATGAAGACTTTAAAGATTTATAATTGAAAAAAATAATATGAAATTTTAATTACTTCTTTAGATTTTTTATTATTTACGGAAAAGTAGTATGTTTGTAACATTTTTACGTTTTCTATGCAGGGGGCTTTTTAGGAGAAATATTTTTCAATTCTAATTAATATCTATTTAAATGGCTTCTAGAAACTCTAATCTAGCCTTGTTAATAAATTACTGTTACAAAAATCCTGTAAATGTTCTTTTGCAGTTGTCTAAATGAGGAGATTTTTTAGAACATGTAAATTGGATAAAGAAGAAATAAAAAACGTAAAAAATACGCAAACATACTACTTTTCCGTAAATAATAAAAAAACTAAAAAAGTAATTAAGATTTCATACTATTTTTTGAAGTCTTCACATAAAAAAAATGTTCTTCAATATGAAGTCTTTGTATGTGAAATTTTGAAAAATATTGAAAAAATTTAAAAATTAATTGTTAGCTAAAGTTTAAAAAAATTGGGGGTTTTCTGGCCTTGAGATTGTTCAGTTAGCTAAAAGTAACCCACTCTAAAAAATATCAATAAAATCTTACTTAATTTCTTAAAAATAGCACTGTTCCGATTTTCACAATTTTGAAAAACTCCATTTTCTAATTAAGTAAAAATCACTCGATATATATGATAGAAACTAAATAGGTTTTTCGACAAGCACAAATTATTGACGTAAAAAGTTTTTTTGAAAAATCAAAAACAAAAATGTTTCCCATATTATGCCAACTTTTTGGCGGACACTGTTATGGTCGATCAATAATAGGTTTTTTAGACTTCACTTTTAGGCGTAAAGCAAGACTTTTTCGCCCTGGGGTGATAAAATCCTTTTTCACCTACTTATACCATTTTAGTTGTTATTTATGAACACATATTCATAAAAGCCATAATTACAAATATGCTATTCCGCTAAATTATCCTGTTTTTATATGCTGAATTAGATGACCTTGAAATTAGTTCACATAAGGTTCAGAAGGGGTAGTTGATGCATGGGTGGGGATATGTTTTTCGTTATAAATTTTTAAAATCAACATTTTAGTCAATTCTGGTTAACTATTCCGAAAGGTTGGACTTTTCTACATATAAAAGGTAAGCTTGTTTAGAATCATTGAGAGTAGCCTAATAGCTTTCCAGAAATGCAAATCTTAAAGATTGAAATTTGGTACTTCAGGTATTCCATGTACTCATAGCAACACCCTAAAAAAAAGAATAACACACTTTAATAGAGCGATAGTATTCTTTACTACTATTCAGCTAAAGTAACTGTAAGCATTGTCCTGTTTCTATTGGCAATGATATTATATAAGCTGGAACTACCTTTTAAAATTAAATTTTAAGTGTACATACAGTTTCGTATGCACCTCACGTGTAACCAACGTTTTTGGCCCTCGCCATGTTATAGCCCTCAGTTCTCCGCACCTCGTGCTAAACTATCACATCACGGGCCAAAAACGCTTATTTTACGCCCTTGATACATAAATAACGATTATAATGTCTATACATTTTGGCAACCTACGACTTCACTGCGTGCCTAACTGACATCCAAAACACTAGGCGAGCTGTAAACTGACTTTAATCACACGTTAGTGAGTTACACTTTAATCGCTTGATTATGAATATGGCTGTTGGTGTGTTATATATTTTTGGACCCTGTTTTAACTAATCCTATGTGTGTGATTTTTTTTTAGTATTGCAAACATGGGGCAAAGATATTTTAATGGAAGTTTTTTACTCGATTTTCATATGTACGAACATTGACAAAAACTTAATTTCACTCCATTTAAATTTTAGAAAAATCGGCCGTGATAAAAAAAAAACTTAAAACGTTTTTGACCACGACAATACGAGCTTGTCCTAAAAAAAATCATGCTACAAACTATTTAAAAACTTTAAACATGTGTAACTGTTATGCGACCCAATATAATGCTGTGTTAAGGTTTTATTTTTAATATTTAACTATGCTTACCCTGTAGGTCACTAATACTTGATATGATCTGGCATAATATGATAGCTTTGTTAAAAATTATTTCTTGGAAAGCTAGCCTTCAGCTGGTCAAACTATTTTTAGCTCTTAATGTGATAACTACAAAACCACCTGAGAGTAGGGTTGCCAGATTCATGACCAACGTTTCCGGAAAAATCGGGGCGGGGTGGGGAAAAAAAGAAATATGCAAAATGTATATACAGTCAGACCTCGCCTTTCGCGGCTTTGCGGTTCGCTGATTTGATTTTACGAGAGGCATCTTTGTGCTCCCTTTTCTTTGCCGTTCGCGGATATTTGCTTCGCCGTTCGAGGATGGATATGTCAACGTTAACTGTTTCAACTTTCACACACTAACGGCCGGTCTTATGAAGGCTACTAATCTGACGTTAACTTTAAATCGCTGTTAAAATAAACAAAAGCGCATAACAATTTGTTTACTAATGAATAATGTCATAAGCGCCAACGTTTTGATAAATAAAGCAGACGTATGCGGTTTATGTCATGAACACCTAAATAACATTATTTATCACGAACTTGTAAACACACTTATCGAGTCCATTTCTTTGAATCCCTTATTACCAAATCGGACCTGAAATAAATTGTAAAATTATAACTTGATTTGTTTGATGCAGTCAGTATGTTTTATGCTTTTGTAATGGTTTTTGTTTTAGTGTTTTTTGCTTTATATTTTATGTTTGGAAAATGTACGTATTTGCATATGTTTTGAAAATTTACGTATTTACGTGTTCGTATACGCACGTTTATGTATTTTTGTATTTTTTGAAGTTGCATAGTATAAATAAATCTAGTTTATGGAACCTAACCCCGTTTTTTTCATGTATGTGTTTACTTGCGCATCGCGGTTTTGCGCTTCGCGGCATTCTTCTGGAACGTAACCCCCGCGAACGGCGAGGTCTGACTGTATATTTTTTTACTCGTACCATATCTACTATCTACTAGATAATACATTTGTAAAATTAATTTATATGGTTCAAAACTGTCAAGTCAACAGCATCTAAAACATCACTGAACTGAATTTATCGGCAGTGGCGTGCGAAATTACATTAAAAACAGGTAGGTTTTTGATCGAATTTTGCATTCCGGGACATTAGTATAAAATTACGGGACACGGGACAGAGCAATGAATTCCGGGACAATCCCGGAAATCCCGGCTATCTGGCAACCCTACCTGGGAGTAAGCCCTTTTGTTTTGATTAGCCTATTCATAATTAAGTTACTGCATAAGCTGTTAGCTTTAACCTTTATTTATATTTGTGTGAAATCGTATCATTGCAATAAATTGTACATTGCATATATCAAAAATTTCACACATTTTCATTATTTTAAATAGATGATATTATGGCTCTTGTTGTGTTACATCGAAAATGTGCATCGTTTTGTTGTAAACTATAATGTTGCATCTTAAAAAAATAAAAAGTGGCTGTTCAATGTCACCTCACAAGCGAGGTCACTTTGAACATAATGTGTAGTTGCTTATAACTTTGAATGCATGTGATTCACGTTCAAACTGACCCCACCATTGGAAAGAGCGAAAAAAATTATATAGGATTTGATCACTAAAGTTTAAAAATGAATATTTCAAATTAAAACAACTTGAATTGATTCATTGAACGCAGGTTTAACACCTATAATTTTTAAAAATTGAAAATAATGATGTTCATAGTAACAAATAACACAAATTATATAAAGATTTAACAGAAAATGCCTTTAGTATTATTAATAATAAATTTGTTAGGGGAAACCCCCATTCCACGGTTGTTAAAAGCAGTCGCGTTCTTCTCTGTCACTTAGCACTGTTTGACCGCCAGGTGTCATTTGGAATTTATTATTTATTTTATGACTGAGCGTTCCTTTTGAAATTCCGAAATTTTTTAAAGCGGCGGTTAATGTAATTTTTTCGGACTCAGTTTCCTTGACAGCATTTTCTAAATTCTGCTACGTGTAGTTTTTATAATTTATGCTACCCAACTTTCTTTTATATATGCGCATTTTCCTTTGTTTTTTTTTTTAAATTAAAAATTCAATCACTTGCAACTATCACTGTGTGAGTTCAACTGCACAACTTAATAATATGGTATTGCATCTCCTACTTATACCTGCTGTTCAAAGTAACCCATCCTGATAAAAATGTAACATTTTAGACAAACATTAATATTTGATAAAATAATCAGAAGAGATAAAACATTTCTATTCTGTGGTCATAAGAAATAACTGTCCTAACATATTCGATAGGTTTTCAGTACTTATAAGCAATCGTTTGATCTGTCTAAAAAAAAGTGTTGTAAAAAATAATTTTTTTTTAAAGTTACTTTTTATTTTATTAACCACTTATTAGATACGTTCTGCAGCTGACTTTTAATAATTATAATGAAATACACATTAGCTTATTGTAAAAAAATATATACAAGTGATAGTTTATATTTTGATGAAGTTATGAACAAAAATAAATTTTAGTGCAATTTTGTTCAATGTCACCCTCCCGTTCAAAGTCACCCCGTTTTACGGTACCTAAAATAGGTGTTATACAATTTATTAAATTTGTTGTTTCTGAGAAATGAAATAAAATGTTAGTGTTAAAAATACAAAAATATACCCGGGTATTAATTTGCTCAATTCAATCTACAGTGTGACTGAAAAAAAAGGAATTAGAGCAAACCATGGTGTTGATCCAAATCCGGTACGTTTATTATTGACCTTTCACAAGAATAATCATAATACATGAACATTAGAGAGGAAGGCGCAGAATCTATCTGCAGGAAACCACGTGGATGTGTAGGTGATATACAAACTTTAATAATCTGTTGAGGGCGTCTTCTAATTCTGTTTTTTTTATCGCATATTATTATAACCTGATGATACTGATTTCCAGTATTAATCTAGCTAATTTTGTATAAAATCTAGAACACGTTTTCGTGCCAGCTGCCTAATTAATATCATTTGTTTAAAGTACATTATGGTAATAATAAAATAGTACTTTATGTAACTAGTCCTCAAAGCAAGGCTTTAGGGGACGAGTCGTAATGTTTCCGGACGAGGCGGAGCGAAGTGCAGCCAAGTCCGTAATATGAAGATGAGTCCTCTAAAGCCATTTGAGGACGTGTTGCATACAACGTTTTTTTGTATTAGCTCTCCAAACATTATAATATGAAGTTTCAATTACCATTAACGCGGCATTATATTAAGAGGCCGCGCAAAAATGTATTTTTCGCTCCCCAAACTGGTTACTTTGGAACTGTCTAGGATCCGCAAAATGGCCATTTAGAGGCCTTGTACTTAAAGTCGTCATGGCAACTAATGTTTGAGTCCGCTAAAATGTTGCCATGACGACTTTAAGTACAAGGCCTCTAAATGGCCATTTTGAGGATTCTAGACAGTTCCCAAAGTAACCAGTTTGGGGAGCGAATACAAAAAATGCAATTTGTTTGTTCCTTAATAATTTGACAAATTGAAAAATAACAATTGAGTCCATACTTTTCATTGTAAATATTTAACTGATTTTTACAGTATTTTACTGTACTTCTACTTTTTAAATTATATTTCTGTTTTCTAAATGATTACATTCCAAATGAAAAATAAACAGGAATTTTATTTAATTAATATAATACAGTTAAAGCAAATTTGGTAGAATTTGGCATATCTATGTGATTTATATGCTGAATTAGATGACTTTGAAAAAAATTGGTATAATGTTCAGAAGGTAGCTTATACCAGAGTGGAGAAATATTTTTCATCGTAACTTTTTCAAGTCAACGTTTTAGTCAATTTTGAATAGACATTCGGAAATCTTGGACTTTTCTACATACAAGAGGTACTCTTGTTTGGAATCGCTAAAAGCTACAGTTTTCGAGAAAAGCAAACCTAGAGATTGAAATTTATTACTTCAGGAGTAGCAATGTCTTTTCCCTTCACCCTTCTCACGGCTGTAGCTCCCTTAAAACGCATTTCCATATTCATGCTCATCGGAACTTTTTGTCTTATATCGACGAGTACTATCACCTTATATACTAACAAATGCTCAAAAGACTTCAACCTTAGGGCCGGGGTACGCCAACGGTGTATCATTTCCCCACTACTGTTTAACATATACAGTGAACATATAATGCGTGAAACCTTTGACGAATGGCAAGGTGGAGTAACGATAGGGGGCCACAGAATCAACAACCTGTGCTATGCAGATGATACAGTAGTGCTAGTGGCCTCAAAAGAACTACAACACATTATGAGCAGGCTCAAATAAACAAGCGAAAGATACGGCCTTAAGCTGAATCAAGACCAAACAAAAGTCATGGTAATCGACAGAGCGAGAAACAACCAACCTGAAATTGGAGTCATCGCAGGATACGAAACAGTTAGCCAATTTTATTATTTAGGCTAAATGATAACCGACAACGGGAGTTACAAAGAGGAAATCCGCAGACGCCTTGCGAATGGTTAGAACAGCTACAGTCAAATTGACCAAAATATGGAAAACATCAGTATCATAAGAAACACCAAACTGAGACTCGTTAAATCGCTCATATACCCTATTGCCACTTATGCATCAGAGACTTGGACTGACAAGAAAACAGATTCCAAGCAAATAAGTGCTTTCGAAATGTGGGTATATCGAAGAATTTTACGAATACCTTGGATTGCCCACCGTACGAATGCCTCAGTTCTAGAGGAACTAAATCGACAACAAAACTCATAACAACAATAAGCAGAAACATTCTTCGATACTTCGACCACGTGGTAACGGGTGGCGACACCATGGAACGACTGATTGTGAAAGGCAATGTCGAAGGCAAAAGAGCGCAAGGATGGTCTCCCACGCAATGGATGGACCAGATCAAATCAGCCACGGGATACACATTCGAAGAAGCAACCCACCAAGCGCAACACAGAACAACATGGTCCGAAAAGATAGCGCAAACATCATGATTCCACCACGTCCTTACAAAGGATGATAGACAGAGGAGGAAGATCACCTTATTAAAGTTTGTTACCTACTTTGTTTACAGCCTGGGTGTTGCTATGAGTACATTAGGCTCCTGAAGTAGCAAATTACAATCTCTAGGTTTGGTTTTCTCAAAAACGACTGCTCTTAGTAGGGTGACCACCCGTCCCGTATTGCCCGGACAGTCTCGCATTTGATAATCAATGTTATGGTCCCGAGTTGGTATCGCTCAGGACATAAGATTTCCCGATTTAGAGCTAAATTTATGTTTCTGCTTTATTTCATGGAATTACGACTTCACTTCGTCAGTATCCTTGTAAGAATGTATATTCGAGTACGGTCTGCTAGCTGATAAGAAGTAATTGTCGATTCTTTTTGCTGCCTGTCGATTAACTTGCTTTAGTTGACACTTGACTACAGTATAGATTCAGTGTCTCAGTCGTGTAAAACCCACCTGTGCATACAGTGCAACATCCAAACGATCAGCTCAGAACTATTACTGACAAGTTGCTACAAGTTTATATATTAATTCATATACAGAAGTAAACAGTTGTAGGCTTTCCAATTTCTATAAAAAAATCTAATAAGTCAGTATTTACGTCATATGTCTAGATGCTGATTCAAAACTGGCGGTAGCAACAAAACGCCCTACAAAGACGTAATTTTATCTCCAGTAAAAGTACAAAGAGACCAAAAAGAATGTGTTTCCACGAACTGGAAATCACAGTACAATTAGATTATTGGCTGTCAAAACTAAACCAAACAGTGCGTACTGTATACTTTATAAAAAATAATTTGGTATAGACCATGGCGGAGAAAATGATCGAAACAATCATTCAGCTACAGAAATGCATAAGTTACACTCTCGAGCAGCTACGCAAAGTTCAACTATTAAAAATTTCGTTTTAAACAAAGATAACAATCAACTAAAAAATAAAATTACTGCTGCTGAGCTAACTTTGGTTTATCATAATAATTGCCACACGTTGTCTTGTCATTCATTGGACTGCAATGTAAAATTATTGGGAGTATTATTTTCAGATTCTGAAATTGGAAGAACGAAAGCGGAGGCTTTGCTCATTAATGTTCTTGCTCCAAGCTCTGTGGAAACAATTATTAATGAATTTTCAGATGATTATATTTTTCCAGTATCGCCAGTGATGCGTCTAATCGGGGAAATATAAAATTGTTTCCAATCATGTTAAAATATTTTATCCCAGAAGAAGGGTTCGTTATTAAATTATTGAACTTTTATGAAGATTCAAATGAGACAGCAAAAGCAATAGCTGAAAACATTTTTAGCTCTTTGAAAAAGCATAATCTTCCAAGTAATAGAATATCAGCGTATTCTGCAAAAAAAAAAGCTGCCGTAAATTTTGGAAAACAGAACTTCGTCGTTAAAATACTATCTGCCGAAAATGATAAACTCTTAGCTTCACATTGTCCGGTACATATTTTAGATAACACAGCTAAGAAGGAACCCAATTTACTACATTTCGATGTGGAGGCATTTATTTTGAAAGTATTCAACCATTTTTCTGTGTCTGCGAAAAGAGTGGAGTCACCCCAAAAATTCGAAATTGAGTTTTCAACAGATCTTCACGTTTTCGAGTTCCCTAAACCCAAAAAACGTATTTTTGTTCATTGGTCTATTATAATGAGATAAAAAAACCACAGTGTATATGTAATATATTAAGATTTTTTTTCTATTTGTTAGTAACTATGGTCACTATAGACATAAATAGGTGCCACATGTCGCAAGTTACCTTTTTCAAAAGGTCGTCACCCTAGCTCTTAACGATTCTAAACAAGAGTAGGTATTCTTTTTATGTAGAAAAGTCAAACCTTTCCTAATATCTAACCAGAATTGACTAAATTTTTTTTCATGAAAATATCTCCCTACCCTTGCATAAACTACCCCTTCTCAACCTTATATAAACTAATTTCAAGGTCGTCTAATTCAGCTTATAAAAATGTGCAATATGCCCAATTACACCAAAATTGATTTGTCTGTATTATTTAATTTAAATAACATCTGTTCTTTTATTTATCCTTTTCAGCTCCCTTAAAACGAATTTCCGAACCTATATTTATAGCAACATCTTGGGTAATCCTGCTGTTTAATGCTCCCATTTTGAACTACCGATTCCAGAGCTAGTAATATAGGAGGGATGCTGCAATGCTGAGGGTCGATTCTACTACCATTAGCAGTAGTTCATTTCGATAAAGAAATTGGGAAAACTATAAAAATGCAAATTAAATTAACCAGACAATTAAATTTTAATTATCTAACAATATATTACAAGTAAATTATTAGCAATAAAACTGTTTCCGTTACAATGGAAATTCGACTATTTTTGTGATTTTAAGCATCTTCCTTAATAATCTTTTTGCAGTAAAATTATTTAAAAATTACAGTAATAACCCCTAGTATAATTAAAACTACTGTATTTGTAAATAAAACTCCAAACAGTGTTAAGTTTATTGAATATAAAAAAGTGCAAAACCTGTAACTACAAACAATACATTAAATTGTTTATGAAAAAGTGCACATGGATTTACAAAAAATACACTGAACTGTTATTAAAAGTGCATATATATTTGCCAAAAATAAAGTAAATTGTTTATAAAAATGTACAGATGTATTTACAAGAAATAAACTTAATTGTTAATAAAAAATGTTTATATATTTACCAATAATAAATTAAATTGTCTATAAGAATGTACAGATGTATTTACAAGAAATAAACTGAATTGTTAATAAAAAATGTTCATATATTTACCAATAATAAATTGTGGATGCGAGCAAAGCGAAAGCTTCGGCGACAGTTTGGTACCTCCCAGGCGCTTTTTGAGTCGTATTTGCACGAATTTATACGGTGAAATCAATTTCATAATGATAATATTTTTTCCGAATTTATAATTGCCATAAGCCGTATTGTAATCTGTTATCATTTATCACTCTTTTAATAACAACATTATATTTTTGTAAATATATTTGTACTTTGTTAAAAATGTGAGGGTGTATCAAAATTTAAAAAAGAATGTAGAAAATATGTGATAGAAAACGTGGATATTAATTAATTAGGTCATAGATTGGGTATAACATATTAAGGTTGTAATTGTATTTGATTTCTACTTTTGTAGTTAATAGGCTAGTTTCGTTTTAAATGACATGTATATAGCAGCTTATGCTAATAATAAATTCATTCATTCAAAAACAATGTAATTTATTTTATGTACTTTTTTAAAAACAATTTGATTTATTTTTATGCACTTTTTTCAACTTAGTTTATTTTTGTAAATATGTGTACTTTTTATAAACAATTTAATTAATTTCTAGTAAATATATAAACATTTTTTATTAACAATTCAGTTTATTTCTTGTAAATACATCTGTACATTTTTATAAACAATTTACTTCATTTTTGCCAAATATATAAATGTTTTTTATTAAAAATTCAATTTATTTCTTGTAAATACATCTGTACATTTTTATAAACAATTTCATTTATTTTTGGTAAATATACAGGGTGTTTGGTTCACCGACGTATATCCGAAAGGAGGTGGTAGGTGAGTCGGTTTGGAACTTATTTAACCAAAAATACCTTTATACAAAGTGTTACTTTTTATACGTGGCTTACTAGATCAAAGTTTGATATCTAGAGAATACATTTTTGAACTTTAGTCGACTCCATATTTTGTTTTATCACATGTAGAGTGTATCAAGTGATTTTATTTGATAGAACAGATATCAAAGACTACTAAAATAAAAGTTACAAGAAATTAAAAGTTTGCAGTTGTGTCTAATTAAAATTAATCATACTAAAACTGCAGTAATTTAATAAAATCACAAAGTTGGCTTTATCTCAGAAACCGTGACACTTTGTATAAAGGTATTTTTGGTTAAATAAGTTCCAAACCGACTCATCTACCACCTCCTTTCGGATATACGTCGGTGAACCAAACACCCTGTATATGCACTTTTAATAACAGTTCAGCGTATTTTTTGTAAATCCATGTGCACTTTTTTAGAAACAATTTAATGTATTGTTTGTATTTACAGGTTTTGCCCTTTTTTATATTCAATAAACTTAACACTGGAGTTTTATTTACAAATACAGTAGGTAGTATATTTCATTTATTTTTTATCCATTTGCTGACAAATTAAATTTTATTTTAATTATACTAGGGGTTATTACTGCAATTTTTAAATAATTTTACTGCAAAAAGATTATTAAAGAAGTTGCTTACAATCACAAAAATAGTCGAATTTCAATTGTAACGGAAACAGTTTTATTGCTAATAATTTACTTGTAATATAATGTTAGATAATTAAAATTTAATTGTCTTTTTAATTTATTTTGCATTTTTATAGTTTTCCCAATTTCTTTATCGAAGTGAACTACTGCTAATGGTAGTAGAATCGACCCACAGCATTGCAGCATCCCTCCTATATTACTAGCTCTGGGATCGGTAGTTCAAAATGGGAGCATTAAACAGCAGGATTACCACATCTTGTCTTACTTTAATGAGTACTATCGTCCCTTAAAGTTTGTTATCCAGTTTTATCACTTACTTGAATCCTGTGTAGTAACCTGCACAAGTAGACAAGACACCTCTTCTCTATTGTGCCGGATGCTATACTTGGAGTTTTGCTGTGGTTCTAGAAGAAGTGAATATTTCTACTACAAATACTTATAATCAGCTGCTTGCTCAAATATAGACACTTACATATATTGTTAACGCTCGAAAACACAAGAGGTTGTTATCTAGACCTAGAGGGTTTGAAAATTGTACCAAATCTATCAGATGCATGTATTGCACCCCATTAATAAGTTTGTAATAGACGGATTACGTTAGTAAACACGTCGTTTAGCACATTTTGGGTTATTTTACAGATATATAGCAGGTAAGTTCTGAAATTATCTATTCAAATTTGTACCCATCCATCATCTGACTAACGACTGGCAAATGATATATATCTGGTTGATGACTGGTTAATTTTCACAAATGCGTAATATTAACAACAGTATTAAAACTCCCACTAATAAGTAATAATAGCGTAGATTGTAAATGCAAGATGCAAACAACTTCGCCATATTAAATTACTTCTGTCTTATTGATCTACTCAAGTGCAAAAGACCTATTCTATAGAAGTAAAAAGAAATATAATAAAAATAAAAGCCTGAAGCATTCAGGATAGGGTCACTAGATTAATACACTATAAGTGTAAGGTACCGCCATTCCATTGCTCGTTTGAGAATGTGAGAAAATTGTGAAATAAAAATAACAAGTACAAATTTCTCAAGTGCAATAGGGAAGACATAAGTTTTTAGGGATTTTCTTTTTGGTGTAGTAGCACTGCTGTAAAATCAAACTATTGTTAGATTCATATATTTATCACTTCTATATTGCAAGCAGGGTCTGGGAAAGAGCGGAAACATTACGGAGCCGACATAGTCTTACTCTTAGTACTACACGTCTCGTGCGTATGCCTGAGAATTCGATACCGCCTTTAGAAAAGAATTTTAAACTTGACCGTGAGGTTCACTTCCCCACGGCGCGGACGACGCTTGCGCACAGCTCACCAAGTGTGTAAAAGAGTTGGTTGTCTTTCTCACTTCTGTTGTGACCTTTCCACTTATAGGCACTACAATATAGAAGTAATAAATATACGGTTCGATTGTGTTTTTATCCACAGTTGGAAAAAATTGTGCGACAAGGATAGATATAAAAATCACCAATGGCGGTACCTTACATTAGTGTGTTGATCTAGTGACCTTAATTAATGACCATAACTACTGCTTCCTACACTTACAAGCCATGCTGTTAGACTTGTCAACATTGCATCTCTGATAGTTGGTAGTCCTAAATTACAGTACTCCAATTTGAAATAATTTTGCTTTAAATGAAGAATAGTTTTACCCTTTATCATATGTTACTTCTATAATAATTAACTAAAGATATATTCTGTAACTGTGACAAATTTATTTACATAATCAAGTAATACAAACATGTAACAGTATAGATAATTTTTGAGGCTTTCACGGCCCTTGTCATTAAGTAACAAACGACTTCCGGGATTGGACCGTGTCATGATTGAGATCGAAGAACTCAACGTTTCGCCCACGTTCGTAAGGGGCTTCATCAGGAACAAAAAGCAAAAGAGCACGGTAACTCAACGTGTTAACCACGCCAGAGGCGAAACTCTTTGCAAGGGAAGGGACAGAAGAGCACGGTAACTCAACATGTGAACCACGTCAGAGGCGAAACTCGACTGACTATAGGAAGAAGAAAGGCGAGAATTTATAGGCCGTCGCGATTCAGAAAATGCCGTCGCGGTTTAGTGGCGAAGGGCGGGGCTTAGGAATTAACACTTTCCACATAGAAGAAAGGGGAATGCCTTCGTCCCGATTAAGATTATTAGGGTGTTTGCAAATCTCAATGGCTTCGCGAATCTTTCTGCTAAAGAAGAAAGGGGATTTGCAGATGATGGAAGTTTCATCAAAAAGGATCTTATGACCAGTATCGCGTTGGTGTTCGGCGATGGCTGATAATGAAACGAGACCTGACTTGAGACAGCGCTGGTGCTCAGAGATGCGAGTTTTTACTGAACGACCTGTTTCACCAATGTATACAGCATTACAAGAGCAAGGGACTCTATAAACACCTTTAGATGACATAGGTTTAATTTGTCTTTAGATGAAGGAAGAACCTGTGAGATTTTGCTCGGGGGTTTGAATACCGTTTTAATGTTTTGTTTTCGAAGAAACTTTCCTATGCGGTCGGTGACTTGGTGGATATAGGGAAGAAAGGCTATTGCTGCAGGATGATCGGGTTTTGGAGGTTTGGGTGGCCGTGGATGAAGATGGCGATTGATGGCAGACTGTATATCCGTAGCACGGTAACCGTTATTCCTAAGAGCTTTCCGAATGTGATTTAATTCAGCTTGGATATTATCGGGCTGGGATATGGAAACAGCCCGGTGTACAAGCGAATTGATAACGGAAAGTTTTTGTGTAGGATGATGGTGGGAATCGGCATGTAGATAGCGATCAGTGTGAGTGGGTTTGCGATATACAGAATGACCAAGTTTGCCACTGGAATGGCGAGAGACCTGTACATCTAAGAAAGGAAGGGAACCGTTACTTTCTATCTCCATGGTAAAGTTAATGTCTGGATGCTGACTATTGAGATGATTTAAGAAGACGGGTAACGTGTCTTTACCATGTGGCCAAATAATAAAGGTATCGTCAACGTATCGGAACCAAACCTTAGTTTTCAATTCTGAAGATTCCAGAGCTACGGTTTCGAAAGCTTCCATGAAGATATTGGCAACGACAGGTGAAAGAGGAGAACCCATGGCCGCACCAGAAATTTGTTTAAAGAACTGACCTTGAAATAGGGAATAAGTTGAAGAGATGCATTTTTCTATCAGGGCAGGTAGACTTAAAGATGTCTCCCCATGCTCTGATAACAACTGTTGGATTATGACTATGGAATCGGGAATAGGAACTTTGGTAAAAAGGGAAGTGACATCGAAATTTACAAGTAAATCCTCAGGTTCAACGCTTATATTGGATATAAGTTCAACGAAATGGGCTGAATTGCCAAGATACGAGGGAGACTTACCAGTGAACTTTCTGAGGATAGTGGTTAGGTATTTAGCTAATGAGTAAGTAAGGGAATCTATGGTACTGACAATGGGCCCGAGAGGAATGTCTTGTTTATGGATTTTGGGAAGACCATAGAGCCGAGGAGGCTTTGAAGCGTGAGGAATCAACCTCCGTTGAATATCAGTGGACAGATCTGAAGATTTTATGAGAGAAGTGACTTCCCGTTCGATTTCAGATATTTATAACCTCCGCGACTAGGTATCAAGAAACCCCAAGGCCGTTAATTAGAAGGTGTAATCCATAAGAAACGTTGAAATTAAAATGTTTCAACTGAGCAAATACTTTAAAAATAGGCAACACATTTTGCAAAGCAGATTTCACTAGATGTTTATCAAAGATTAAGTACAAATCCTAGCAACAGGATTACAGTTTAACGGAGATACGGAGACTTGCACTGATGCCTCAGGCGCCTAAAGGTAAATAGTTGGATATTTCTTAGACAGGCAATGGATCTGCTTCTAATGTTTTTATATAAGTAAATATAAAAATATATGTACTTGATACTTCACAAAAAAATATGAAAATTGGTGTAAAACGTCAAATTGTTTTTAAAGATTAAAAAATAATTGTCGTATTTTTAAGCATCAATATGCTACATATTTTAGGAATCATTGAGTATTACATCTCTTCATCAGTAACTTATTTTTTTCCATTCTTACTTCCCTCGTCTAGAAGAAGGAAGTATTGTAATAGCAAAAAAATCTCCTTCAGATCTTTACGTTTCAGGGTCTCTAGATGACGAAAAACAGTTTTTATCAATTCCGTCTGTCTGTCTGTCTGTTGCCGTATAACTCAAAAACTATTTGTTGGAGGATGACGATATTTTGTATGCAGATTATGTTTACCTGGCATGAAACCGATAAAATTTCAGACAATAATATACAGGGCAAGCGTCTTAAAAAAAATAAGTTTTGTATATTTTTGCGTCAACTTTGAAATAGATGGAAGTAATAATTTTCACATAGGTCAGGCTTACACTTGCCGAAAATAGGACACAACCTAATACAGGATAATGTCACAAAAGAGTCGAAACGTTTCAACAATAAGAACGTTCCGTTAAATAGAGACGCGCGCCGCATCATTTCAATAAGGGTGGATGGCGCAATACGACTTATCGATGCGGTACGATCGCTACGCAGATGCGGCAGAGTTCAAATCCCAGCGGAAACCATTTTTTCTAATTTGCAAATTGACCTAATTCGCGCGAGGTAAGTTCCGTGTAAACCCCTTTACAGATTTTTTGTTATTGGCGGCAGTAACTAGTAGTTGTTTCCACAATTAAACTAAGATTTGAATGAACCATAATATATGCACCTCAATTAGCTGTTGGCTGCAACCATATATATAATACACATATATTGCTAGTAGGGCCTGGAAACGTCAGAAAACATTACGGCGCCGACATAGTCTCACTTAGAGTATAACGCGTCTCGTGCGCATGCGTCAGAATTCGAACTCCGCCTTTAGAAGCGAATTTTAAACTTGACCACTTCCCCATTGGCCGGACGACGCCGCCGCGCTTGCACACAGCTCACCATTATACATTGAAGAGTTGGTTGTCTGTCTCACTTCCTTGGCGAGTTTCCCACTCATAACCGCTAGCAATATAGTAAGTATTAGATATATGGCTGCAACACAATAATAAAAATCTGGTGTGATAGAGAAAGAAAAACAAACAAAAGTGTATCCATTTTAGAGGTATTCAACTGGAAAATGATCTATCTAACATCAATACATATTAAAAATGTAATAAGAACGTAAAGTTTAAAAAAATCGTTAGGGCCGTTTTTGAAAAAAAAACGAAAAAACTGAAAAATCACAAGAGTAAACACCATACTTCCTGTTATGCGGTTTTCTTCAAAAGCTTGCTGTCACATCTAGATAGTAGGTACACAAAACTTATATATGAAGTTTCAACGCCATACCTCTTTTCGTTTCTGAGATATTATGTTCACAGATAGACACACAGACACACAGACAGACACAAAGATATACCACGAAACAAAAACAGTTTTTTTGAGTTCAGGGGAGTCTAAAACGTGAACATCTGTTGAAAACTCAATTTCGAATGTTTGAGGAGAATCCAATATTTCCTTTATTGTAAAAGGAGGTAAAAATGTTCAAATATTGGTTTTATACTGACAGGTAATATTGGCAACGGTATTATCCATTTACTTGACATCCGCACTGTGAAACTGACAGTATGTTGGCACCACTGCTGTTTTTCACATTTTAATAACTAAATTAATGTACAGTTTAATAAAAAACACATTATTTTGGAAGTATAGTGTAGACATTTTTTAAAAATTGGCACTGACAGTGAGGATGTCAAGTAAATGGACCTTTGGATTTTGTCTTGCTTGTAGCATACGATATCGTCGAAAAATAAAGTATCTTCTTTCACTTTATCTAGCGATATAATTACATCATTTTCGCTATATTCTGAATATTCCAAGCCATCGATCGACTTAAGATCTTCCCGTAAAAATTGATATTTTGCCTGATTAAGGGATTATGAATATATGCAAACCTTTTGGAATCTTAACCCGTTTGGATCTATTATTAGGCTAATCACTGCATTCGTTTTGCCGCAATTAGAAGGACCGCAAATAATGCATCGAATTGATGATGGCAATAGATCACAGTGTTTCGATGTTACGGAACATCGACGGTCGCGAACATTGATATCTAAAATTGGTAAGCACAATTTCTATTTAACGGTTTTCATGATTCTGAGTCGAGTCTTAAAATAGCTCAAAATTTATAGTTAAAAAGATGTGTGAATGTATCTCGTAACATCTTCAGTGAAGGGATTGTATTCCATCGTGCAAAATTAAACGATAAGCTTTAGTTGTTGCCGCAAAGTTATTTGAGGATTTAAATTCTAGCCTTATATCAACAGTAGAATCTTTCAGAGATTCTTGCTGCCTAGAACAATCTATTACGAAGATTGGGCAACTTTTATACTCGCTGTAAGTGAGCAAACACTTATGCAGCTCTTTTCCATAGTATTTTTCGTGAAAGTCCCATTGTCTAAATGCCATTACAATAGTCGGGTTCATTTTTAGCTCATTCATTAGATTGAGTTTTAATTCATCGCGTAGTGTAATATGAGGAACTTCCAACGAAATTTTGGATATAGTAAAATCAACTTCGGTTCCGCCATCTCCCATCTCGCTTTTATAAGAATTTAAATCATTCTTTGAACGTATTAATAAAAGCTCAGATCTCATATTTAATATAGCTTTTCGATAATCTTCAGCAAACCAGAAAATTGTGTTCAATGGGATGATACATGAAAGTCGACCATCTGTGAAAACTTGTTCAACGCCGTTTGTTGTCTTGTACCAGCTAGTACAGCTCAGCTCCAATTCGTCTGCGGTGTGCAACACTATGCCTTTAATTGTGCTCACCATTCCAGGCTGCCTACAAATATCTATTACCTGACTACTGCCCAAAATCAATTGCATTTCAGGAAAGAAAAAATATGCCGCATTATTAACAATAGTAAACAGCTTCCCAGCAGTTATTGGCGTATATGTGCCTTTAATACTGATGTAACTGTCATGAATAGACGTTATTATATCGGAGCTCTGAATTTCAATTCTGATAGCATCAAAATGATTTGCATTCAAGGTAAACGGCAAGTATGTATGATAATCTTCTTTAGTAATTGAAGCGTCGTAATAAGGCCTTTTAAAAATGCTCAACTTATCCTTATCATTATAATCAGAGCGAACTAAATCTTATTTTTTAGCTTCTAATTTTATAGTTTGCAGAGTTGCGGTTTTGTTTTGATAATACTGTATAGCCCAGCGATTGGAGCACATGCACGTCACTATCTGTCAATGAGCCTGCTGTGCTGCTGCTGACGCGTCTTGTTGACAACAATGCTGTTTCTGAATGGAATGTTGTTTATATGAATATCTTCTTTTATAGATAAAATCTACACCCATTTTCCCACCGCCTACTCGCATATAAGTTCCAATCGAACACTACTGAATGTATCGTTGGAGAGGTTTATTAAATTGCCGCGATAATCTACAAACCTAAAGCTTATATTACTAATTTTGGTAACATTCACTGGAAATTAGATTACGTGCGAATTATATCTACGTCTTCGTGGGAAGTGAGCTTCGTATTTGCAGCCAAAACTCTACTGCCAAATCCTAGCATACGAACAATACTGCCCGATTTGCTGAAATCTATATCAATTTCGCACATTAATGTATTGTTATTCGCTTTCAATTTAAAAGCTGCTTCCGCCTCATCGGGATTAACGCTAATTTTTGATTTTATATAATCAGCTATTTCGTCCAACTCGTAACTGCCGCTTTCTATTGTTATCTCCTTATTGGCATCGTAATAAATCTTATTATTTCCCTGGAAAATGTTACGAACAGTATTGCAAGTATATAAGTTAACCAAACCCAATGACTATGTATAATTTGAATCCAATTTTATTGGAGGAAATATATCTCCTGTAGAGATAATACTACCCTTGCCTTCTATATTCAACCTTCGAATCATAAAGAATGACTAATTAAACATTAATCGATTCGCTTCTTTTATACAAAAACTTCAAACACAAATGACCGCAGGTGAATGTATTATATTGCTGCTCTTGATCGTAATTATAAAATATTTTACAGCTTCGAAAATATTTCAACAGTTCCACTGGAGGTCTTAGATCTCCAAATGGGTCGTAGTATAGAATCCGGTTGCCGTCTTTTTTATATGCCACCCAATGTGTTCCTGGCCCTCTATTGTCATCCAAATTGATGATGCCACGCTGTTTGTGCAGCAGCGGCTTTGATGGCAATGAGTTGCGCATAAATACTCCACGAAGACTATTAGGGATGGCTTTTCCATACATTTGCAAATCAATGTTGGTTAAAGCTCTTCGAGGCAAGTTATCTAGTTTTTTCGAGGACGTTTGTTGATGCCGCTGCCTCCTGGATTCTGACGTTTTTGCTTTCGCTTCCGCCGCCGACCTTATACGGCTTCAAATAGAGCGTTTCACCTTTCTTGGTTTTCGCAATAATTTTCATATTTTTATTACGATTGCAAGACTTCCAAGTGCCGAAAGACCGGCGAAAATGGGTATTAAAAGTAAATTCCTTCTATTTTTGTAACTGCCGAAATTGGTATTATTCGGGGCCGTTTAATATTTTTCTTTCCTCCTATCGATTTAGCAATCCTTCTAGCTGCCATTAAGGAATCTTTAATTAGTTGACGTTTGCTAACACCTTTCCCTTTTCCCTTGTTGATGACTCGAATTGCATTTCTAATTCTTGTTATTAAACCGCCAACAAAAGCTATCTGCTTCATTCCTATGCTTAATTTTTGTTTTGATTTCATCGCCGTTGTTACTGCCCAAGCAGCAGCCTTTTCTCCAAAGCTAGCGTCCTCGTCCTTGAAACGATTCCAAGCTGCTTCTTCTAATATCTTATCGGCCTTGTGGCTTTCTTTTAAACTATTGCTTTGAGAATAGGCAATGTCGTGCGTCTTGCAGTATGAATCTAAAGGGTTGATACCTTGATCAACTCGTTGTCTAGCTTTGTGACCGGACCACAAAACTAGTATCCTGGGATGTGTAGTTCTACAGGAAGCCTGTTAATAAGTTAAAAAAATATATAATTTGACTTGGGTAAAATTGGATGAATAAATTTAGGAGAAAATTAGTCAAACAAACGACATATTGTCGTGAAATATTGTTTAATTAAAGTTTTAAATAAAATTTTAAACAAATAGACGTTTCGCCATTTTTGACGGCTTTATCAGTAATATTAATGGATTGTTACACATTAGTTATTTAATACATTCTCAAATAAAAACAATAGGATTAGCGACCAATACATTTTTTCCTTATGCATGTGTACTTACATGATTTATTTAATTCTTTCACGTAATTTTTCAAAGTGTGTAAGGTAATAACTTAATAAACAGAGTCATTATTATGCAATCCATATTTAGGATTTAATTAATAAAAAAGACACAGAAAGCCAGCTCTTATGAAGGCAGAGTTCAAATGAATAAAGATAAAGGAAGCTTGCAAGGTCGTTCACATATTATATATCAAGCAATGCGCAAAGGTAGAAAATTCGGAAAAACAGGTGACATCAGCAGAGACGTACTAAGTTAAATTTGATTTACTTGAAACGTTAGTTTTAAATTTAATAACAATGATTATGAATGTAAAATATTAAATTTAATTAAGACAAAATGTTATTTAAACAAATTATGATATATAGAACTGAGGTTATCAATTTCAGCTCTATAATTAATAGCATTTGGGCTTTTGTGTATTTCAATCGTTTCCAAGCATAGACGTTTTTTAAATTACTCTCTTATGTAAGATCTTAGGTGTATTAAATTTGAATTTATATAGCGATTTATTGGCGTGGTCTGTCAGTGCAGTTTTTTTTATTAGACGGGGATAAATTATTAATTTTAATGGAGTATTTATGTTGATTAATTTTATGTTTTAATAGCTGTTTTGTTTGCTCTATGTACAAAGAGTTGCAGTTATTACAGTCAATTTGATAAACCAGATTTGATTGCATATTATTTTCAATCCTGTCCTTTAAGTTTGTGAACATTTTTTTACCTGATGTATTGTGGTTGCTATGATATTGTGTTTATTTAATCCTTTTTCATTTTTTTCAGAAAGTTTTGGGATATAATTAATGGAAATATATTTTTTTTGGTTTGATATGTTAGAATTATTAAATTCTTTACCCAAACAATTTGTTTGTAGGTCTATTGATTGATTAATTTTATTGTAATTGTTAATTGTATTGATTCGATTTTTAATTTGTTTTTTAATAAAATAAATTGGATATTCATTTAATATTGGATAACACGCGAATGCGTCATGCGGTTCCGAGAAAGGTCCAGCGAAAACTAGATGGATCTCGAAGGATTTATTCCGCGAATATAAATACACGGCCGCCGGAGTTCTAATTCAGTTCAGTTCGAATTCGGCAGCAAAACGCGTAGAGCTCCCATATAAATTAACCGTGTGTGAAATAAATAACAGATAAATACCATATAAATCGTTACTGTTTAAGTCGTAAATAGCCAAATAAATAATTGTATCGTTGTTAGAAATAGTGTCTGTAGTTCGTTAGTTTAAGTAATTCTGCGTTCATAATTCTTGCATATTTAACTAATTAATCATTGTAAATAAATGTTTGATACAAGAAGCGTCGTATAATTTTTAAATAGCCCAAACGTTAAAAACGTCACAATATATTTCCATTAGTGTTTCTGATTAAAGTTAGGTCAAGAATGTTTATGGAGGCATTATTATTCTCGTTTTCAAGTGTAAATTTTAATCTTGGGTGTACATTGTTGAAAAGGTTAAGGAAATTTTGTTTATTAACTGAATCTGTAGCCATTATGATATCGTCTACTTATCTTAAATAAAGAGAGAAATCGTTGTTTTGATTTAGAATTTTGGCGATAGTGGAGGATATATGGGAACCCATAGCACAACCAAAGGTTTGGGACTAAATTGTATTATTGTAAGTAGAATAAGTAGTATTGAGAACAAATTCAACTGCTTGTAAAAACTCGGTAAGAGGAATGTTTGTGTATTTTTTAATTCGATTCCAGTTGTTTTTAATTGTATTTAAAGCAAGATCAATCGGTATATTGGTATATAATGAAACAACATCCAGTGAGAAAAGTTTGTGTTTTTTTTTAGCTTTATGTTGTCAATGTGCTCTTTAAATTTCCATGAGTCTTTTATGCTAAATTTGTTAAGTGATGTAATATTAGTTAAGATTTTTGAAAGATATTTGGATAAGTTATAGGTAGGGCTCATATATGAAGCAACAATAGGTTTTAAGGGTATATTATCCTTATACAGTTTGGGTAGCCCATATATATTAGGTGGAAAACCATTATAAGAAATTAAGTTTTTGTATGTTAAATTGTCTATATAGTTGTTATCTAATACATTTTTGACTATTTTGTTGTTTTTATTTTATTCAGTTATAATATCACAAGAGCATCGAAAATAATCGATTATTTTACGAGTAACGAGACGCAATCTGCGAAAAAGGATTGCGTCCAGTTACGAGTGAAAAATAATCATTATTTTCGATTGCTCGAGTGGTATTCGTTACGATTATACCGGGTGGCCATAAATATCTGATATCACATTACCTTTGGAATCAACACTGCTTTATTAAAGTGATGAATCCAACTAAACTAAATGTCATTAATGACAACACAACTAAAATTCCTATCTGTGAGAAAATTATTACAGATTGCAATAAGTATTGAAGTTAGAATAGGAGATTTTTATAATCGAGTCCTAGGCTAAACTGCAGAATCCGGGGCACATTCCTCTCCTCTTATTTGCATTTTATTACATTTTATACCAATACTTATTATAATTGAAAGATAATACTAAGCAACATTTATAATTAGCTAATTCCATGGCTACCGAGATCTCAGATGTTTATGGCCACCCGGTATAATGAATAGACCGATAATAATAAATTATTTTATTTCTTATATTGGCACTGTTTATGTTGGAGGCACTGTTTGTGTCAAAACTGACGCAAAACCTAACCTGATAACCTCGAATTTGAGAGAGTTATTACATCATGGCTCTATATTTAAATTATTATCCATTATTGTTGCTTTGTTGAACCCAACGAAAAACCGAAGTGATTATACCACGTCGTCAAGGGTATATCCGTTTATCTATACCTTGTAACTAAGTAAAATTCTCAATTGCTATTGGCCAAATTTATGATGATTTTATAGTCAAGGGTAATACCACAAGTAGTGGATATATTTTTGACAAATGTTTTGCCGTTTCCATGTAAATTATTGCGTTTAAATTTCACGAAACAAAATCATATCAAAAATGTCACGAGCCGAAGCAGAGTGACATTTAAATGTGATTTTGTTGAGTGAAATTTGCAATAATCTCTATGAAAATGGCAAAATATTAAAAAAAAATATATTGACTTCGAGTGGTATTTGGGACGACTATTTAACGATATTAATACATAACGATTAACTTTATTGAAAAATAATCCAACAATTAATATTCATCCTCAATTAAATTCAGCGGAATACTTCCAAAACACAACATTTTAAAATGTTTAATGCAAGCCAACTGTTCACACAGTTTGTTGGTGTTTTGTTTTACGTAACCTAGCGATATCGGACAGAACATCGTTGCTAAGCGATATTTCGCAACAAGGCTATTTAGTTTTTGAGTACGTACATTGTTTTGTGAATATTTTGCATGGTGCCCAATATTCACTGATATACTGCTGTTATTGGTTGAAAAAAGCAAATGTCTGCAATATGATTGGCTTATATGTTATAGTGTTGAATAGTCAGTAATATTTTACATTCATATCCATTGTTATTAAATTTAAAACTAACGTTTCAAGTAAATCAAATTTAACTTAGTACGTCTTTGCTCATGTCACCTGTATTTTCAGAATTTTCTGTTTGCGCATTGCTTGATAACGTAAATATGTGAACGACCTTGCAAGCTTCCTTTAACTTTATTCATTTGAACTCTGCCTTCATAAGAGCTCATTTTCTGTGTCTTTTTTATTAATTAAACCCTAAATATGGATTGCATAATAATGACTGTATTTATTAATTAAGTTTTTACCTTACACACTTTGAAAAATTTTTTTTTTTTTTTTTTTTATTATTAAAGACTTTACAATCTGTCATTGTTGACATTTAGTAAATGATATAATATTTCACATGCATGTCATGATGGAAAATGTCCATTAACAAATTCCTTAAATTAAAAACTAACTAGGTTGTTCCGTAGTTATTATAGCTTAACACACAATCACTCGAATCTATTTGGGAGTTTAGATGTCCTTATTCTCTTAAGTCTGGGCTCCTCGTCTTCTTCTTCCAGTAGACACTCAATGAGTGTGTTTGGGTGGGCACGAAGCCGCTCTCGGTACCTTACACTGTATTGTTGTATCTCTTCATTTATTGTGGGGATATTAAGATCTCGACGTATAACCTCATTAGGTACATACCAGGGAGCATTTACTATGGATCTCAGAGTCTTGGCTTGAAAGCGTCTTAAAATGTCTATATTAGAATTACTTGCTGTTCCCCACAGCTGTATTCCGTAGGACCATACCGGTTTGAGAATAACTTTATATAATAGTATCTTATTTTCCAGAGATAGTTGAGATTTGCGACCTAATAGCCAGTACATTTTCCTATATATTTCACCCAGTTGTTTGCGTTTAGTCCAAATGTGCTTCCTCCATGTCAATCGTCTATCAAGGTGGATTCCTAAGTATTTGGCACTTTGCGCTTGAGGTACTTGCTGGTTATTTAGCGAGACAGGTGGGCAGGTATCTCTTCTTGTTGTGAAGGTCACTTGTACTGATTTTGTTTCATTAATTTTGATCCGCCATTTACTAAACCATAATTGCAATGTATTCAGATGGATTTGAAGGATGTGAGATGCCATATTCGAGTCGGAATGCGATGCTAATACCGCCGTGTCGTCGGCAAAAGTTGCAGTCATTGTTGTTGCGATGGTAGGTAGATCTGCTGTAAACAGAAGGTATAATATCGGTCCCAAAACACTACCTTGAGGAACGCCTGAGTTAATTGGAAATAATGTTGTTTGGTATTCTCCAAACTTGACAAGGAAGTGTCTGTCGGTTAGGTATGACTTGATGAGTTGATAGTAGTCTGGCGGTAATATGTTCTTGATTTTGAAAAGCAAACCATCGTGCCAAACTTTGTCAAACGCTTGTGTCACGTCTATGAATACAGCCGAACAATACCTTTTTGCTTCAAAATCTTTGACAATCTTATCCACGACTCTATTAACTTGCTCTATGGTAGCATGTTGTTGGCGAAACCCAAATTGGTGGTCAGGAATTAAGTGGTTGTCCAGTAGGATAGGTATAATTCTGTTTAATAACAATTTTTCAAAGACCTTGGATAACACTGGTAGCAAACTAATTGGTCTGTATGATGCTACATTTTCTTTAGGCTTTCCCGGTTTGAGGATTAAAATTATCGTGGCAACTTTCCATTGTGGAGGGATGAAGCGTAATCGTAACACTGCATTAAACAAATAGGTTATGAACCTTATACCTTTATGTGAAAGTTCCTTCAGAACCTTTCCCGTGACCAGGTCATATCCGGGTGCTTTCCGTGGATTCAAATTGCGAAGAATTACATTTGTAGTTTCACTTATAGTAATATTTTTAATGGGTAAGCACATTTGGAAAGGGGATTTTAAAAACTGTTGTATTTCATCTTCTTCTTCATTTGAGATTTCAGATGGGAAGGGTTGGAATACCTCAGTTAGGTGGTTTGCAAAGGTCAGTGCTTTTTCTTGGTCAGTTCTCGCCCAGTTTCCATTGCCAGTACGAAGAGGTGTTTTTTGTTGTTGTGGCTTTTTTAACTTTTTGGTAGCTTTCCAAAGCGAATATTCAGTAGCTTCTGTTGGGGATAAATATCTCAAATAGTTCTGTATAGATTCATTTTTGATGTCAGAGAGGAGCCGTTTAAGTTCAGCGGTTGCTAAATTTAATCTTCTCTTATCTGCTGGGTGTCTTGTTGTTTGCCATCTTCGCCGAAGCCTTCGCTTTTCAGCAATTTTTTGCTTCACAATTACAGGGCACTCTGAGCTTCTGATATGCTGTGTTTTTTGCGGAGTAGCTTGCCAACAGGCTTGTTGAACAGCTTCGTTGAAACGTTCTATTGCTGTGGTCAGTTCATCTTCCGTTTTTAAAGGAATATCCAGTGACAGTGATTGATCTACTAATTCCCTAAATAGGTCCCAGTCCGTGTGTTTATTACACAGAGCAAGTGGTTTCTCATTAATTAGTACATGTGTGCCAACAGTTACTATGATGGGTGAATGATCTGCTGACAGGTCTAGACAGGACTGAATCTGCAGATAATTTAGATTGACCCCTTTAATCACACAAAAGTCAAGTAAGTCGGGCAATTTTGCCAAATCCGTGGGCCAGTATGTAGGCTCGCCTGTCGATAGATGATGCAAACCAAGATTGTTCATTGCTTTTAAAAGTTCTCTACCTTTTGTTGTTGTCAGTCTGGATCCCCATTGTACATTTTTAGCGTTAAAATCACCCCCTGATATAAATCTGGCTCCTAAAGTATGGAAGTAGTGCTCATATTGATTTTGTTTATTATTATGCCGCGGAGGACAATATACTGCCGAAATTGTTATTGGCCCTGTCCAGTCTTCAATCACAATTGTGGTTGCTTGAAGGTGCGCTTGTTTATATTCAGGAAGTAAGTGATGCTTGATCGAGGTTTTAACAATTACTGCCGTTCCGGCATGTGCACCGCCATCAGGATGTTGCGTTGCATAAACTGTATATCTTGGAATTGTTAGATAGCTTCTATCCGTGAAGTGTGCTTCAGATATAAGCATGACATCGATATATTGATTTGTGAGAAAAGATGCTATTTCGTCTCTGTGTTGTAGCAGGCCATTGGCGTTCCACTCGGCCACTCTAAGATGTTGCGCCATTGTTAGTTTTTGTGACAAGTGTTGTTAATAGGTTTAAGATTGTTCCCATTTGCTCCATCAGTCCCTTCATCAACTTCTTCAGTTCACTTATGTCGTCCGATGGGGTATTTGACGGACTTTGTTGTGGTTGAAATGTATTATTGGGAATTATGGGAAATTTGCCTCTCACTACCTGAGCATGTGTGAGATTTGGTTGCGCTTGTTGCGTTAGATGCTGAACTGTAACTCCAAGTTGCTTACTTCTTAATGGTGGAAACATTCTTTGTTGCAGCTCTTTGTAAACAGAGCAGCCTCTGTAATTGGCCGGGGCTTTGAAAAATGTCGTGAAAGAATTAAATTAATCATGTAAGTACACATGCATAAGGAAAAAATGTATGGTTCGCTAATACTATTGTTTTTATTTCGGAATGTATTCAATAACTAATGTGTAACAATCCATTAATATTACTGATAAAGCCCTCAAAAATGGCGAAACGTCTATTTGTTTAAAATTTCATTTAAAACTTTAATTAAACAATATTTCACGACAATAAGTCGTTTGTTTGACTAATTTTCTCCTAAATTTATTCATATTGTTAATAAGTTTGATAACGATACCCTCTCCACTACTGTTGACCAACATTTGGCTTATTGCTTTCCCATGAAACTGCAGAACCAGAGAATTTAAAAATATATCCTGTATAGGATTTTCTATCATTATTATTGCGTGCCCAATCGGCATCGACAAAACCCTCTAGGTCCACATTTTCTTTTTTAAATCCTAATCCTAAAGTTTTTGTACCCTGATAATATTTTAATACTCTTTTTGTCTGCTGCCAATGATATTGAGTATAACAATTATTAAACTGTCTTAAATAACTAACTGCAAATGCTATGTCAGGGCGAGTTAATACCGCCAGGTACATTTAATTAACGATTAATTTCTGATAAGGCAAATTCTCATCATATATTTTTACATTCTGATCAACAATATTTTTATTACACTCCAAGGGAGTATTAGCACTTTTACATTCTGACATATTAAATCGTTTTAAGACTTGATTCACATATTGTTCTTGATCTAATGTAACACTATACCCATTGTGATCGCTTGTGATTCGCATACCCAAGATCTGTGTAGCCTCGCCTAGATCTTTTATTTTAAACTTTGAATTTAAATAATCTTTCAAAAAATTGGTACTTTCAGAATCGTTAGAAAACACAAAGAAGTCGTTGACATACAAAGCTACAACAGTAATTAAATCATTATTTCTTTTAACATAAACACAAGGCTCGGAATCTGACTGTTTATAACCTAAACCTAATAAAACCTCGTCAACACGTTTATTACAAGCTCTTGAAGTCTGTTTAAGCCCATAAATTTCTCTCTTTAATTTGCATACCTGTTGTTCTCTACCTGCCTTAAAAATACCTTCCGGTTGTTCCATATACATATTTTGTTCTAAATGTCCGTTCAAAAAAGCTGTTGTGACATCAAGATGCGTAATTTTTAGACCCCATTTAACAGATAAACCTATCAGCAAACGTAAAGTTGAGTGTCGCATTACTGGAGCAAAAGTTTTATCATAGTCGATACCTGCCCTCTGCGTGAACCCTTTAGCTACGAGACGTGCTTCGTACCGCACTTGATTTTCACTGTCACGCTTCCGTTTAAACACCCACTTACACTTTACCACTTTTCCATTTTCTGGCAAATCTGTTAAATCACATGCTTGATTTTCTTCAAAACTTTCAATTTCTTCCAACATTGCTTGTCTCCACTTATTTCCATCAGGCCTCGACAAAGCTTCTTGAACTGTTAGAGGATCATCTAAAATTGATTTATCAACATACATATATGTCTCATAAGTTTCTAGGTTTTACTTCTCTTCCTGATCTTCGAACTGTTACTGGAGTTTCTACTTCGCATGGTGGTTCAAAATCAGCATCCGTCATTTCTTCTAAGGTGCTACCGGAATCCTCTTCAGTTCCTTGAATTATTTCATCCTGTTCATCGAGCTCTTCTGCGGTTTGATCTATCCCCACTAAATCTGAGTCATCCCTCTCAGTTTTGTTCTTGTCGTTGTTAGTGTCGGTAACTACAATGTCAATCTTTTCAAATGTGTTTTCCATTATCACCACATTTCTACTTGTTATAACACTGTTCCGACTTGAATCGTAAAACCTATATCCTTTTACATCTTCACCAAAACCGACCAAAATCATTTTTTCTGCCTTTTTATCCCATTTATTGCGTTTTTGTTTTGGTATGTGTACCATAACCTTCCAAAAACCTTAATGTTACTCACGTCAGGTTTTAAGCTTGTCCACATTTCATAAGGTGTTTTTCCTTTTAGCCAACTCACGAAAGATTTATTTCTTAAGCACAGTTTACAGCCTCTACCCAAAAACGTTTATCCAACTTATTCTCAAACTGTAAACATCGTGCTTTTTCAACCAAGGTTCTGCTCATCCTTTCCAGCATTCCATTTTGCTCCGGAGTTACGGATTACTTTTCTGATGAACTATACCACTCTGCCTAAGAAAATTTTCTAAATCGTGGTTGCAAAACTCACCACCGTTATCTGTTCTGAGCGTTTTAACTGAACATTCTTCTGATTTTCTACCAGGCTTTTGAAATCCTTGAAATTACTTCAACCATGGTCTTCTAAAAATACACGAAGGTCATCCAACTGAAATCATCTTCGAACACCAGAAAACATCTCGACCCGCCAGTCGAATTTACCTCCATGGGCCAGCACAGATCTGCATGAATAACTTCTAGGCAAGAAGTAGCTCTCCTTTCCTCATGTTTAAAAGGTAGTCTGCACTGTTTGCCTTCCCAACACACTTGACAAATACTGTTGCTCCTAAAATTACCTTTGCTATTCATGCTTTCCACAGCACCGTCTTTCATGAGTTTTAAGTCACCGTAGTTTAAATGTCCAAACCTATGATGTCACACGACATCTGTCGCTATTGAGGTAGCTACTAAACATTTTTCTGATTTTTCAATGTTTAACCTGTCCACATTCTCAATTAGATCAGCGTGTTCAGGGTGGAGGTTATAGTGGACTGTATGATTTTAATTTGGACAAATTTACAGAATACGTCTTAGGGGTGCAGGAATTAAAAAGGGTTGTAAACCAACGGTCTCGTGTAGTCTCACACGAGATGAATTTAAAAGACTTAATTTCCGTTGGCCAGAGGTTGGGTGAATACAAAACAGATGTTAAAACTGTATTGTTTATTGACTAGAATATTTTATATTTATATACATTAACTATGACGTAAATTACAAGGTTCATGTTATTTTGCCCCAGTTTGAGCTCACATATGCACTTGCTTGTTCAATTTCATAACAAAGAGATAGCAAGTTTGCAAAATTGCAGTTTGTCGACCGGGTCATTCGACCAGTGCTGATAAGAATCGCTGACTGCTTTGTTGTAATTTCCGCATGTAACATTTCCCTTACGAAATGTATGCATATTTAATTTTAAAAGTTAAAATTATGTTTTGGTTCCTAAACATTCTGCCGAGCGACAATGGGCCGGGATGGTGTGGCTGAGGCTGTCTCTCCATCTTCTTCGTCAGGTGGCAGTTGTTGTAACCTGAAGCTCTCGGACGGGTCTGAATTTGGGCGTGGCTGCGGTTTCCTGTTCTTTCTTCAGCACTTCCATAATGTCCAGATGATACAAACTAATACCAAGATACCGATTGTAGTACCAGTGTTCACCATGATGGTATGTTGATGGTGCCACAATGGATATTCCTGATGTAGCTGTAACTCGTCTTCTTCTTCTTGTAGGCGTTGAAAATGATCGGACGGTAGCAACACAGGTTCCTCCATTTGCAGTTGAGGGTGGGTGCTTGTATTCTGCAAAGTAGTGTTAATAATTACTCGTATTGGTTTGTTGAACCCAGCTACGACATGAATAGTAGTGAATAGCTGAGTATGCAAAGTAGTCCGTTTGGTGTATATAGTACAATCTGGGGATATTTGGATTATGCCAACATCTTGAATCTTCACATATTCTCGATTCCCGCTGCATTGTACTGCTGCTGTTGTGGGTTGATTGGGAATAAAGAACTATGTATTCGCTGCGTACAGTTTTTTCCATACCAGTGTCTTAACTGTAAACTGATTGACCAAACATTTGACCTTGTTCAATCTCTGGTAGATCTCATCAATGATGCAGTTCGGATTGTCTTCAATACTTCGGACGTCGGATGGCCTGCATAGGTAAAGATGTTTCCCTATTGACTCGATCTCCTTGAACTTGTTTTCTTGGATTTCAAAATAGGTTTGTTCGCTGTAGTTGATCGCTAAGAATTCCATTGGCAAGTTCAGCGATGCGTAGGTTCCATTTCCCTTCTTCACTGGAATTGGAGTTGGCTTGATTAAGTTGTATTCTCGCTTCTCAGTTATGTGAAAATAACTGAAAATCTCGATGGTTTCATTATTGATGCTAACTTCCATCTTGTGCATTAGTGTGGTAAGTATCTCCAAGGTTGATAGAAGATTGGCCATTGCATTTGACACTATTCTGTAAAATTGTGATGATGGAATAAATTGCAGGATGTCTGCCTTTTTGAATTTTACATTTAGAAGTTGTTTGTACTTCTCACCCATCTCTTGTAAGTAGTTGGTAGCCATTTGATATGACGTTAACGCATGTATGTTTAACTTGTTGTCGTCTGTCTTTTTGTACCAAGGTTCCATCTCATTGATGCTAGCAACCCTTCGTTGAGCTTCCTTCGAAAATTATCCAACTTCTGAGATATTCTGGCCTCAGTCTCATTTAGAGTTGCTGCAGTTGACAACATTATCCTTGTCTCTCTCTCCTCGAGAGTTTTGCGTGGCCAAGTTCTTCAATAAATAGGACAGGTGATGGATACTTCATTATGTACGACCCCGTGGTTGCTGAAATCATGATACACAACGCAAGTAAGAGTGTTATTGTTCTTGTGACTGTTGACACTCCACTACCCCTGCTTTGCTTTTTTCCTCCTTCTTCTGCTTCCTGTCCTGGTAACGGAACGAGTTTGGTGATAGAACGCTTGAGAATTGTATCTCCCTTTGTCTTAACGGTTGCAACTCTGACAATACCATCTGTGCCTGGATGCACTTCTGTCACTCTTGCTAAAGGCCATCGATTGGGAGGATTATTTTCATCCTTTTGTAACACTAGATCCCCTACTTGCAAATTCTCTTCCTTCGAAGTCCATTTTGTTCTGCGTTGTAACCCAGATAGGTATTCCTTAGACCATATTTTCCAATAGTCGTTTTTCAACTTTTGAAGTAATTTCCATCTTGTCAACGTTTCGGAATGTACTTCTAATGGTGGTTCGTTTCGCGTTATTAGTCCCCTTCCAATTAGAAAGTGTCTAGGAGTCAACGCTACCACATCGTTAGGATCTGTGGTTAATGGACAAAGTTGTCTTGAATTGAGACATGCCTCTATTTGGTACAGGGGGGGGGTTGATAGTTCTTCAAACGTGAAGGTACTGTTTCCCACAATCCTTTTCATGTGATACTTTGTTGACCTTACCGCTGGTTCCCAGACTCCTCCGAAGTGGGGAGCTGCCGGTGGAATAAAGTGCCACTGGATTCCTTCTTGAGTAAGTTTTTCTTGAACACTAGAGTCCCCTACAGTTTTCTTGAAGTCCTTCTGTAGAACTCTATTTGCTCCTACAAATGTGGTTCCGTTATCGCTATAGATGTGAAGGCATGTTCCTCTTCTAGATGTAAATCTTCTGAACGCTGCCAGAAATGCGTTTGTTGTTAGATCACTGACAGCCTCCAAGTGTACTGCCTTGGTTGCCAAACATACAAATATCACAATATATCCTTTGTATGACTTATGTCCTCTTCCTTTTGCGGTTCTGATTTATATCGGCCCTGCATAATCCAGACCAGTGTGAGAAAATGGTAGGAACGGTGTTACTCTGGGGTCAGGTAAATTGCCCATGAGTAGCTGCAACGATTGTCTTCTGAATGCGAAACAGTACATGCAGTTGTGAATTACCTTGCGTATTATTTTCTTCACATTGACAATCCAAAATTTTCTACTGATGTATGCCGCCGTAGCTTGACTTCCGCCATGTATCAGTTTTCGATGGACATCTCTCACTATAAGTTGGGCTAGATGACTGTTATGGGGAATGAGAATGGGATGTTTTTCATTATATGGCAACATCGAATTATGAAGTCGTCCTCCCACTCTAAGAGTTGCTTCATCATCGATGAATGGTCGTAATAGTGCCAAGAAACTTTTTGTGTCAACTGAGATGTTTTTCTTCAAGGCTTGAATCTCTGTCGACCATCTGCTTGCTTGCACTATACGGATGATTTGACCGAGACACTTGTTGAGTTCTGCTGCCATAGGGTATGTGGTTGCAAACGGTTTTCTTCTACATTTTTGAACAAACCTGTTACAGTATGCAGTGACTCGCAGTAACTTCTGCAATGACGAGTATTTGGATAAGATGTCCAATTCCTCTTTTGCGGCGATAAACGCTTGGACTTGGTGAAGTTTTGCTTCTATAACTGTCATGAGAGTGTTTGTTTCTGGAAGTAGCAAAGGATTAGGTTGTAACCATTGCGGGCCGTTCCACCACAATATATAATGCTGTAATTTGGTAGGAGCGAGTCCTCGGGATACGGCATCTGCTGGATTGTCCTCCGAAAGCTCATGATGCCAATTTCCACTGGAGGTTACTTCCAATATTTCTGTTCCCTATTTGCAGCAAAAGGTTTCCATTTCTCCAGGCCTGCTCTTATGCAAGATAAGGTTATCATGGAATCTAACCAAGCATATATGGAGATGCTGGGGATGTCCAGAGCATTAATAGCTTCTTTCAACATTTTTGCTGCTAACGTTGCTGCACATAATCCCAGTCTTGACAACGTTTTTTCATATTTATAGGTGCAACCTTTGACTTGGCTGTCAATAGAGTTATTTGAATGCGTCCATCTTGAGATATTACCCTGCTGTAAATTACCGCCCCGTAAGCTTTCTCCGACGCATCACAGAAAGCATGCAGCTCCATTTTCCGGATACCCCTGTGGTACCGTAACCATTTTGGAATGGATATGTCTTCAACCAATGGCAATTGTTCTTGAAATTGCTTCCACACGTTCATTATTTCTGTGGCCACTGCCTGATCCCATGATTGCTGTTGTAACCAAAGTTGTTGAATTAGTAATTTGGCCTTTATTACAATTGGAGCTAACCATCCTAATGGGTCAAACAAGCGGGATATTTCTGATAAGATTATCCTCTTTGTAGGATTTGTATCAGCTCGAAGACTGACCCGAAACTTAAATTCATCTGCCTTCGGACTCCAGTGTACTCCCAAGGTTTTCCTTGTTTCCCCTTCATCGATCTCTAGTAAGTTCTTGTCCTGTAAGTTATCTGGCAATTCTTCAACAAGCGGTGCTCTGTTGCTCGCCCATTTTCTAAGGGTAAACCCTCCATTTTTTAACATATTGATTAGACCTACTTGGAGATGCGTTGCTTCTTCTATGGAGTCGGTTCCCGACATTAAATCATCCACTTAGAAGTCTTTGGTTGCTACTTCTGCTGCCATTGGGTATATTTGTCTTTCATCTTCAGCTAGCTGCAACAGGGTACGGATTGCCAGGTATGGTGCTGCTGTTGTTCCATAAGTTACAGTGGTAAGTTTAAACTCTTGAATAGGTTCGTCTGGAGAAAACCGCCATACTATCCTTTGGAGGTCCTAATCTTCTTCGGCTATCTTGATCTGACGATACATCTCTTCAATATCTGCTAAAAATACAACCTTGTGTTTCCTCCACCTTAGGAGAATTTGCTTCAAGTCTTGTTGCAGTCTTGGTCCAGCAGTCATTAGCTGGTTTAAACTGAGTCCAGTAGTGGTCTTCGCACTAGCATCAAAGACGACCCTTAACTTGGTGGTTGTGCTGTCTTCCTTCACTACCGCTTGATGAGGGATGAAGTAGGATTGTCGTATATTGGCTCCTGGTTGAACGCGTTTCATATGTCCCAGTTCTAAGTATTCCTTCATGAATGTTTTGTATTCTTTACCTAGAACTTTATTTTCTTCTAACCGCTTCTCTAGTTGAGCGAACCGTGCGATTGCGTTTTTTCTCGAATCCTCAAGCATTTCTATTGGTTCCTTGAGCGGATTTTTCACAGTATACGTACCATCAGCATGTCTCTGGTTGTTGCAACTGTAAAATTCTTCGCATTCTTTGTCTTCATTGGACATCACCTTTTCTGGTACTACTTCTCCAATTTCCCAAAATTTGGTCCTTCGATCCATTAAAACGTTCCTGCCCCTAGCATCTGATATTTCGATCCTTTCAACGTTCCTGCCCCTAGCATTTGGTCCAGTAATCCCGTAAACGTACCAGCCCTCTTCGAACAAGACCGTTACGATGGCTCAGCGACGGGAGATTTTCAAAGTTTAAGAAGACTTAGCCGAATCCATTCGCAGACAGATTATCAACGTGAAGGATGGCCCATCAAGAAAAAATGCAGCATATATCACCGCTCGCAGATCCACCCTAAAACAACTTTGGAAAGAATTTGAGGCCAACCATTCAGACCTGGCGAAGGAAGTCTAGGAAGAACAGCCTTATTTTAAAAACAATTTTTTTCAGCAAACCAAAGACGTTTACAGTGAAGGGGTAGCCCTGCTCGACAAGTGCGAAGAAAATCTCGCCACACTAGGTGAAAGTTCACAGCAGCCAGTAGCGCCAAAAGAAGACACGACAACAGTTGCTGACAAGGTGGGACAGTTTCCAATAAGAAGGCTACAGATCAAGGTAAATTCACTCCAGAGAGACATTCAGGAAGTCTGGAATAGGTTGAATGAGGAATGCAGTAAAAGGTATTGTGAATACAACATTAAGAATTTTAAGGGTGATTGGGATGACATCAGAGCTCTAAACGAGGAGATACTATCCCACGGTAGCTACGACGACAAGGAGTTCTGTGAGACCAAGAAGATGGTCAACGAAATAATTGTGGTCCTGTACCAACACATCCAGGATCAAGAGGTTCGCCATGTGCATATAGTGTTGCCTACTCTCAAAATTCCATTTTTTGAAGGGACCTACGAAGCATGGCCTAGCTTTCATGATATTTTTCGAAGAATTGTTCATAAAAATTCACGACTAAGTAAGGCGGAAAAAATGCATTACTTGAAGTCACAGTTACGAGAGGAAGCCAGCAAGTTAGTGGAACACCTGGAGGCAACTGAAGCCAATTACGAGTCTGCATGGTTCATTATAAGGAACAGCTACGACAACACCAGGCTGCTACTTGCGAAGTATTTCGATGACATAGTCAACCAGGCAACCCTTTCGAACGAATCTGCAGAGGGGATCAAGAAACTCCATGACACAACTGCAGAATGCCTAAGAGCAATTGAGAACTTAGGAATTGAAACGGCCACATGAGGGCCTATCATATAGTGACATGGAAGTTGGACAAGGAAACCAACAGGCTGTATGAGCAGTCACTAACGGCACCAAGAGAGGTGAAAAAATTCGAGCAGCTAATGAATTTTTTGGAAACAAGATTTCAGTCGCAGGAAGCTGTGCAAAGGCGGAACAAACTCGAACCCAGAAAAAATGGAATTGGAAAACCATGGGAAAATCACCAGAATCGGTGGGCAGTGAAGACGTACCACACGGCTGACGTATCGTGCTTTCACTGCGGAGGATCACACAGCATCAAATCCTGACCAAAATTCAACAACCTAAAAGTATCCGAACGTTGGGACTTTATAAAGAACAAAAAACTTTGTTCTAACTGCCTCAAGCCTACAGAAAAATATAACCCCAGACACTTTTGCCCAGTTAAATGCAAGGTATGTAACAAAAAGCATCATTGGCTTCTGCACGAAGATTTTAGTAAGCAGCAGCAGCAGCTTCCCAAGACCACGGCGGCGACTTCCAGTGCGACAGCAACTAATGAGAAAGAAAACATTGTTGCAAGCCTAGTAGGAAGACAGCATCGCTACGTTTTGCTGGCAACTGCCCTAATTAGAGTCAAGACATAGGCGGGGAGTTTGGAGTACCTCAGAGCCCTAGTAGACTCCGGATCCCAGGCATCATTTATTACTAGATATGCAGCTGAAACGCTTGGTATATCACAAGAAAAGGTGAGAGTGCAAATTTCTGGTTTAGGCAAGAAAGGAGCAGGTACAGCCTTAGGACAAATAACTGTAAATCTACGTCCACGATTTCCAAGCAACTACACAACCACATGCGAGATGCTGATACTGCCACAGTTAACCAAGTCACTTCCAGAAGAACCAGTTGGAAACTATCAACTTCAGGACCGTAAGAATATGGTGTTGGCTGATCCACTATTCCATAAACCTGGACCAATAGACGTTATCCTAGGAGCAGACATCTACAAGGAAATAATTCTGGAAGGAGTACAAAAATTCAATGGAGGCCTGTTAGCTCAAAGCACGGAACTTGGATGGATCATCACGGGGAATGCAACAGCACCATCAGAAGAAAGGAAAATTCTTAGCATGGTCGCATGTTCTGCAGAAGATGAACAACTCACAAAATTTTGGGAAATTGAAGAAGTAGTACCAGAAAAGGTGATGTCCAGTGAAGACAAAGAATGCGAAGAATTTTACAGGTGCAACCACCAGAGAAATGCTGATGGTACGTATACTGTGAAAATTCCGCTCAGGGAACCAATAGAAAAGCTTGGGGATTCGAGAAAAAAGGCAATCGCACGGTTCCTTCAGCTAGAGAAGCGGTTAGAAGAAAATAAAGTTCTAGGTAAAGAATACAAAACATTCATGAAAGAATACTTAGAACTGGGACATATGAAACGAGTTCAACCAGGAGCCAATATACGACAATCCTACTTCATCCCTCATCAAGCGGTAGTGAAGGAAGACAGCACAACCACCAAGTTAAGGGTAGCCTTTGATGCTAGTGCGAAGACCACTACTGGACTCAGCTTAAACCAGCTAATGACTGCTAGACCAAGATTGCAACAAGACTTGAAGCAAATTCTCCTAAGGTGGAGGAAACACAAGTTTGTATTTTCAGCAGATATTGAAAAGATGTATCGTCATATCAAGATAGCCGAAGGAAATCAGGACCTACAAAGGATAGTATGGCGGTTTTCTCCAGACGAACCTATTCAAGAGTTTAAACTTACCACTGTAACTTATGGAACAACAGCAGCACCATACCTGGCAATCCGTACCCTGTTGCAGCTAGCTGAAGATGAAAAACAAATATACCCAATGGCTGCAGAAGTAGCAACCAAGGACTTCTACGTGGATGATTTAATGTCGGGAACCGACTCCATAGAAGAAGCAACGCATCTCCAAGTAAGTCTAATCAATATGTTAAAAAATGGAGGTTTTACCCTTAGAAAATGGGCAAGCAACAGCGCAGCGCTTGTTGAAGAATTGCCAGATAACTTACAGAACAAGAACTTACTAGAGATCGATGAAGGGGAAACAAGGAAAACCTTGGGAGTACACTGGAGTCCGAAGGCAGATGAATTTAAGTTTCGGATCAGTCTTCGAGCTGATACAAATCCTACAAAGAGGATAATATTATCAAAAATATCCCGCTTGTTTGACCCAATAGGATGGTTAGCTCCAATTGTAATAAAGGCCAAATTACTAATTCAACAACTTTGGTTACAACAGCAGTCATGGGATCAGTCAGTGACCACAGAAATAATAAACGAGTGAAAGCAATTTCAAGAAGAATTACCGTTGGTTGAAGACATATCCATTCCAAGATGGTTAGGGTACCACAGCGTCATCCAGGAAATGGAGCTGCATGTTTTCTGTGATGCGTCGGAAAAAGATGACCAGGCTGTAATCTACAGCAGGGTAATATCTCAAGATGGAAGCATTGACATAACTCTATTGACAGCCAAGTCAAAGGTTGCACCTATAAATATGAAGAAAACGTTGCCGAGACTGGAATTATGTGCTGCAACGTTAGCAGCAAAAATGTTGAAAGAAGCTATTAGTGCTCTGGACATCCCCAGCATCTCCATCTTTGCTTGGTTAGATTCCATGATAACCTTATCTTGGATAAGAGCAGGCCAAATGTTCAGAGTGGAGGATATAGTGGACTGTATGATTTTAATTTTCCAATTCTATTTTTTCTGGGTTCGAGTTTGTTCCGTCTTTGCACAGCTTCCTGCGACTGAAATCTTGTTTCCAAAAAATTCATTAGCTGCTCGAATTTTTGCACCTCTCTTGGTGCCGTTAGTGACTGCTCATACAGTCTGTTGGTTTCCTTATCCAACTTCCGTGTCACTATATGACACATGATAAGCCCCCATGTGGCCGTTTCTATTCCTAAGTTCTCAATTGCTCTTAGGCATTCTGCAGTCGTGTCATGGAGTTTCTTGATCCCCTCTGCAGATTCGTTCGACAGGGTTGCCTGATTGACTATGTCATCCAAATACTTCGCAAGTAGCAGCCTGGTGTTGTCGTATCTGTTCCTTATAATGAACCATGCAGACTCGTAATTTGTTTCAGTTGCCTCCAGGTGTTGCACTAACTTGCTCCTCGTAACTGTGACTTCAAGTAATGCATTTTTTCCGCCTTACTTAGTCGTGAATTTTCATGAATAATTCTTTTCGTAAAATATCATGAAAGCTGGGCCATGCTTCGTAGGTCCCTTCAAAAACTGAAATTTTGAGAGTAGGCAACACTATATTCGCATGGCTGTGTTCCTTGACACCTTGAACCTCTTGATCCTGGATGTGTTGGTACAGGACCACAATTATTTCGTTGACCATCTTCTTGGTCTCACGGAACTCCTTGTCGTCGTAGCTACCGTGGGATAATATCTCCTCGTTTAGAGCTCTGATGTCATCCCAATCATCCTTAAAATTCTTAATGTTGTATTCACAATACCTTTTACTGCATTCCTCATTCAACCTGGTTTTGTTTGTTGTAAATCTTATAACTATTTTCATCAAAATATACATTGTTGCATTTTTTTTATAATCTGGCTTACACTTAACAGATTCGTTGTCAGTTGTGGCACGAATAAAACATCCCGAATTTTGATACTATGTTTCTGCTTACCGACAAGAGTAGTAACGTTAGTTTCACCTGCACGAAGTACTGGTATTGTTGCTCTGTTTGCCACCATTATTTCTGAAATTCCTGGTTTATCATGCAAATTTTCTAGCCAATCCTTTCTTGCGGTTAAATGCGCACTGGCCCCTGATTCGATATACCGATCGGTGTCGTGAAACTGACCACTTAAAAATACTGCATTAAAAGCATTTTGTTTCTGAGCATTATTTTTACCAGTTTGATCATTTGAGCTGTTTGCACATTTGTTTCTAAAATGCCCAAACTGTTTACACCGATAACATCTAACGTCTGATCGCTCTCGGTTCGTATTCGTCCCGCCATTCTTTTGTTTATGTTTTGAATTCCAAAACTTCGATGTTTTGCCGATGAAAGCGCCACCCGTTAAGTTTTCACCGAATTGCATATCCAACAGCTTTGCCAGTTTGCCTTGATGGAATCTGTTTTAATTTCAATTCCCGAATGCTCGATGGCCATTATCATGGGTTCAAACCTTTGCGGTAACCCCGCAAGAGCAATGACCCCGTCCATTGATCATCTACCTTGAAACCCGTCCTATTCAATTTCTGTGAAAGTTCTATCACTTGATTTACGTATGTTTCCATTGACTCACAGTTTTCCAATCTCATAGATATGAGCGAACAAAGGAAACCGATTTTTCACGCGAAACCAGAGTCGTCATACAGGGATTTTAACTTATCCCACAAGTCTTTGGCACTTTTTGCTTCTTTTATATGCACGAATAAGGAAGAGTCTATTGTCAAAACCATTTTCCCTTTTGCTTTCGCGTTTTTTTCGTTATCTGTCTCTGTCCAGTCAAAACACTTTGTTAACCCGTCAAGCACTATAAAATTTTCTACAGCAAATGCATAATTTCCATTATGGCTGGTTACAAGTAGCCTTCAACAGATGGCGTTAACAACGTAGTTTTTATACAGTGCCTTTATATAGACAGTGACGACAATGAGGTGTCCTATTTTTGATTGGCCCCCTAGATCACCTGGTTTCAGCCGCCATGTTTAGGCTAAATCGCTTGTGATACGTGTTATACGTTTGGCAGTACTGAAGTGTATTGTCAGTCTATGTCAAATTCGAGGTTAGTAGATTACGTTTTGTTTGTTATTTGACACAGATTGATCTTAACCTGCAAATCTCTAATGTGTTCAGTAATGCCAAACTTAAAACACGTATCACAGTCGACTCTGATTACGGATTTAAATAAGCACCCGTTAGCAATTTTTCTAAATATGGCGGCGAGGGTGTGGCTTATAGTTGTATTGTTGCCACTGTCTATATAAAGGCACTGTAAGTTTTTAGATATAATTTCAGTAGGATTCACCCTCATACTAGTTTGTAATTTATTGGCGCCGCCGCCGCCGCCGCCATTGCTGTTGTTGTTGTTGCGACATTGTCTGAACCTCCCATTGAAGCTGAACGTGCTAGCAAGCTGTCTAGCCTTATCTTGAAATAAAATTAAATTATTAGCGAGATATTCAAATAACCTACCATAACATTAACCTTCTTTAAATATGGAGCCAGGGTCAATAGCATGATTGGCTGCTGCAGCTGCTGCAACCTCGACGCCGGCCATAGAAATTGACATTCTTACTCCAGAGAATTTTAGCGTTCAACAAATTATATACTTACTAGCAACCCAGTGAGACAAATGTCTCATTTAAAAAAACAAAAAAGACCGTTTTCAAATAGAACGCGTATTAAATAAAAACTGTACCCAGACCTGGAAGGTGTCAAAGTGGTTGCCTAACCGATCGGCGTTTTAAGGCGCAGAGGGTCGCAGCTCCGTTTGGCTGCTGAAACATTTTTATTTAATACGCGTTCTATTTGAAAAACGGTCTTTTTTGTGATTTATCGAAAACCGGAAGTGTCACGTGACTGAAATTTGGTTCCTGAGCTGACATGACCATTCCAAACATATAACTTTAATAACTTTTTTCTCTATCTCTTACGGTTTGGCTGCTGAAACAGCGTCCCGGACGGACGGACGGACGGACAGACAAGTCTATTAGATAAAGGATAATAACCGCACATGTGCAGAACCGAAACTATCAAACCAGGGCCGGATTTACCAATTTGCCGCCTGTAGGCTCAATAATGTTTGCCGCCCCTTAGAGGCAGCCAAGTTTTTTCGCCGCAGGCGAAAATTTCTGAAAAGTCAAGGTCAACGCGGTTTAAGAAAAATTATAAAATTTACCTACTAGTAATAAACAACTGAAATCTTATCAAATAAGAGCGAGATACTTTTAATAGAAACACAATGTTTGAAAGATATTAAAATTTTTTTTGGGATTCATTTTATTAAAATTTCAGTGCAAAGAACATGTATTAGTAGTTTTCGAAAATTATAATCTACCCACTTAAGACATTGTTTAAACATTGTTGTTTTCATTCAAGATTAATTTCAGATTTTAAAAATGTATTTTTTTATACTTTACTTACCTAGATCAATTACTAATTGTTTTTCCAGAGTTACGCACTTCATGCTAATGTTAATGTTTAAAATAAATTATTAGTAATTAACACTGAATTTTAAATTTGCTTGCGACGCGCCTTTTTTAAAGCAAAATCGTCATTATATCATCATAGTTAAGTTTTTGTGCCACTGCCGATTCAATGCAGAGTATAGACAAATGATTAAGTTTTTCTTGAGAAATCGATGATCTTAAGTAGTTTTTACCCACTTGAGACAAGAGAAGCTACGTTTACCAGTACAGTTGGTTGCCGGAATACAAACCGAAATTCGTACGGCAATATCGAGGTTTGGATATACAGATTGAAGTGAATGGTCTCTGATGAACTTGCACATACCAATTAAGATTTTTTCAGGCTTCTCATTTAGAACAGAACAATGCGCTCGAAAGTGTAGACATTCGTCTACAAAATCATCTTTAATGTCACACTTATAAATGTTCACTAAAGATTTTGCTTTGCTTATTAAAATATCGGTGGTCATGTCATCCATTTCTATCAAAAAAGAGAACTTTTTTTAGAATTCTACATAAGCATTATGCCTCTTAGCAAAGAATATAGATAGGGGAAGAAGGACAGCCTTATGGGCTAAAGAGTATATGCTGTGATTTGGGTTGCATAACTATTTACTTGGTTAAATATATCATATTTTGTTCGAAAATGCCGCTGGAAGCTCATAGCGTCAAAGCGATTACCTTATCAGTGGCATTCCTCAGGTAAATGCGTCATTAGCATTCTTGAGCTATAACAGTGTTGCAAGAACTTTCTCTCTACAATTCCAATAGTTTTACAATGGTTGTACCTACCCGAAATAAACTTGTATTCTGCCAAAGAATATTTAAGTAGTTTGATTCTGCTTACATCTAAGTTAAGTTTGTTACAAAGAATATTAAATATAGGTGTATATTCTTTTGTTTGTTTTGTTATTATTTAAAACATTTATTGTCAATCGGATGAACTCGTACCAATAAAATAAAGGTTTTATAAGTTTCACATGCAACACTTTTAAACATTTAATAGGTAGCTAGGTACCTATAAAAATTACATAAGAGGTTTCTAATATAATTTCAACAAAAAGTTCACCGATGAGCATAAGATTATACGGAATACGGATTGTCCCCACTTTATTCTCACAAAATTCTATAATAAATATAGAATTAGCTATGTACAAATAATGGAAAAAAAACCATTAATAAACAATATACGGATTTTATTTAAACATTTTAATACGAGAGGAAATTATTGTTCAAGTAATGTTGACGATTAATATAGTTTACAGTGATATATTTTAAAAAGCAAATAAAAACAAAAATAATATTGTATCTTGTGAAGTTGATACGTATAGAGTACGGCTACTAAAACAGTACGCCTTGAATATCTCATTTACTTGATGCATTACAAAATGTCTATTTAGGCACATTTATGTTCTATGTATTTACGTATCTACATGATAATTTGTACTTTTACAAGTGGCAGAAATAAAGACAATATTATTATTATTATTAATATTATTTACACTATATGCTAATAATGTTTTCTTAAAACTTACACACGACTTACTATTTTTAAAATAATATTCAAAATGTTCAAGTAACATCGTAACTATTTTTATTAAAATACTTGAAGGTTTTTTTAGGTAAATAACACAGTCGCCCGCACCATAGCCTTTTTGCTGTAAAAACAGTTCATTATGATGCACTACAGAGTCACGGCTGCACATATTTTGACACTGATCACAATTAAAACGTAATAGTATTTTACAGTAGAAGTCCGTTAGGATAGCCTTTACTGCCGAGCCAGAGAATTTGTGAGACGAGCTCGAAGAGCGGGTCGAATAATACTGGCGAGGCAGTAAAGGCCCTAACGGACGTGTATTGTACAATAGTTTTTGTAATACCTACATACAATTCGGTCATATCTATATTTTTCTAATTTATTTTCATCAGAACGCTAGGTTTGTGTAATGACATTTTAGAATTATTGAGAGTGCGTAGAACTTTGCAACTGTTGTTTATAAATGTCAGTTATTTCCAATTTCGTGTATGGTTGTAAGCAGTTTTAAGTTGTAACCAGCTCGTAACTTATGACATCTGTAGAAAATGATGAAGATATTCCTAAAGACGTTAAGATTCTGAATGAGCAAGTTATTTTAGCGTATGTTCAGGAGTTATAGCAGTCTTTTGCGCCTTCTTCTATGTGGAGTTGAAGGCTTGCTTGCTGCTGGATTTGTGTGACAAACGTCACTTTGACGTTTGGCACACAATTTAGCAGGCCGTGGTCTTTACGGACACTTTTTACGGCCGGGCCGTAAAGAGGTTGCTTACGCAATAGTAAACAGTCATTAAAGAAATATTTAACAAGTAGGTATTACAAAAAAGCGTTTTATGAATGACATAACCAGCTACATATACCGTCGCACAAGATTCTAATGTGGCTTCTTGATTTGGTTGTGTTGAAACTTCTATTACCTCACTGAGTAAACTGAGGTCACCATCTTCTGCTAATTCAGTTTGTTCAGTTGGAGCTCTCTGTAGGATGCTACAATTTAACCAGCATGTTAAACTGTAGTGCTTGCCCTCCACGTAAAAATCCTTTGATAGGAGATTATTCCGTACGCTTTTTATCAAGTGCGGTACGTCATATATTGCAAAAATTTTTGCGTCGCAGACAAAAAAATACGGCTGTTCTGCAGTAACTCCTAGATTTAAAAATGCAGCTCTATTTGTAACAGCTTGGTCACTAGTAACAGCACGCACTTTAAGTCCTATTCTTTGTAACTCTTCGATGTTTTTAATAATGAGGGAAGATAGCTCTCCATGTTTAATGGTACCTGAAGAAACATAAAAGCTGACAGGAATCTTCCATTTGTGAATAAGTCTTCTTGCCATAAACACTAGTGCATGACTACCGATTTTGCTTTTCCGTCCAAGATGTCCTAAATCTTCGAAACCTTCAATCATATCTTGGCGTGGATTATATTCTAGACCTTTCTTTAAATGCATTTCGTCAAGTAATACGACACACTGTTTTTCATCATCGGTCATGCTGTTAACTTTAACAGCCAGTTTTTTCATTAGCTCCGTACTGGTGCCTGTATTAAGTTGGTTTAACCTTAACCATGAAACTATTGTAGATTTGGAGGGCATAGTAAATTTTAATTTTTCTCTCATAAAAAAGTAGAGGGCTGGAGATTTGTGGTACATATTTAAGGTCAATTCTTTTTCAGCTTCTGTCCAAGGTTGTTTAGATTTGTGAGAAAGTTGCATATTTACAAAGACGCGAACGGTTTTTGGTTTCAAGCCCAATACATCTAAATTAGCCCCCTTTCGTGCACATTGCTTCTTCATACGGTAAATTTGTAAATTTTTTGCCGCCACTTGTCTTCGCAGTTTTGCAATTTTTTGACGTAGCACAATAGAACTACGGCGCTTTCTTGTTTTGGTAGGTGTTGGCATTTCTAACATGGCCTGTTGAAATATGGTTTTCAAAAATAAAACATACTAATAACAGAAAAGATTTTCATGCTGTAGGCTCCATTAAAATGCTTTACAAGCTCATTGTTTTGCCTACATATTTCTACACAATTTATCAGAGAATTCAAAACGTCAATAATTTTTCTGTATTTTATGAAACTGCCAACCTTTGTTCATTTTGTATTATTGAATAAAACGCCTAAAGAAGTGAAAATTGATCACCCTGTATACTTACTGCTTGGGATTTAGTTTTGATTTAATTAATAAAACTTTAAAAGAAATTTTAACTAATTACACCTTATTTAATTAGTACCTACACGAAGATCGAGCAACAAATTTGGGGAAACTATAAGATTTAAGCTCCTATAATCGGACATCGTGTTAACCTACTATCGATGGAAAATTTAAAAATTTTATTATACAGTGTGGTGATAAAGTTCCACCAAAATTAATAATTTTGTTATTTAATGTTTTTTGGGAAAACCCTGACACGTCAATTTTATTCTTTAAAAGGTGGACATGGCACCGTCCCTAGACTTTCCCATACTGGAAATTGTTCATATTTTCTTTTGCATTTAACAGTATGGTTATTTTCCTAAAACGGCTGCTTGAGCGCTATCGTAAAATAATTTTTTCAAATGAAAATCCCATTTTCCCCCCTTATGTTGATAGATCTCGCCAGTTAAATGGTCGTATAAAAAATTAGTACCCCACATAACAATTTTTTGAGAAAAATACACATGAAGTTCAAAAAATTCAGAATTTTTTTAAATTAAAATAACGCACCACATCTGTTTCCTTAGAAACGTTAAATTGTTGATTTTAACACATTTGTGAAACAGTGGTAAATGTTTTAAAATCAAAATTAGGTAGTTTTTGTCATAGCTCTTATTTTCATTAAAAATAAATTCTGAATTGTTTGAACTTCATGTGTATTTTCCTCAAAACAATTGTTACCTACGAGGGGCACTAATTTTTTTACATCATCATTTCACTGGTGAGGAGATCTATCAAAATAAGGGGGAAAATTGAGTCTTTTTAAAAAATAAAATGACGTGTTTCGGGGTTTTCCAAAAAAACATTAAATAAGAAAATAATGAATATTGTGCGGGACGTTATCACCACACTGTATACAGAACGGGCATTTTTAAAGAAACTAACCTGTATCATAGACGAATCCGGTATGGTATCTGCATCTAATTGCTTAGGCGAAGCAATATGATCTTCATCCAAATGAAAAGAGCCCGAACAAGACGTCGCTTTACCATAGACCCTTGGCATGATCTCTTTTTTCAATGCGAGTTCTTTGGGCGACACTGGCGATGTTGCGGGGTCAGGCTGCATGGCAGTTTTGTAATTTAAGGGAACAGCATTATGACTCAGCCTATTTTTTCTTGAATTCATAAACTGCTTTTCGGAAAAATGCATGGTTGAAAAAATCGACCAGTTTCAGTTTTTCGATTATAACAAGTAGGCTATGCGTTTTTTTCGGAAAAACAGAAGCGTCAATAAATTGGCATCATAAATGTGCACCTTTTTCCCCATTTGACCGAAGTTGTATCTCTTACCGTTTCCGAGATGCCAATGGTGGCACCTCGAAAATGACCCCACTCTGTATAAAATCTTGTGTATATTTTGAGCGCAAAATCAAATTGCCAATTTCGCTCTTATACAAATAGCTGTTAAAATCATAACTCTGTAACTTCCTTGCAATTTGGCAACGCTGAGACGCGTTCTTGGGAAAAATGCGACAGGAATCTGTAAATGCGTGTCCGACCGCAGCCGTGAACAAGTTCATTAGTACTGGCGGCGGCTGCTTGAGGGCCAGGCAAGAACTGAGGAGCTTTTAAATAATACGCTAATAACCCATAGGCTGTCCTTCTTCCCCTATCTATATTCTTTGCTCTTAGCTAACTCATTTTGTAGTCGGTCGATAATTTTTATAAACGTCTCTATTCTAAAAGAATTTCTGCCACTTGATTCTGATTCCTCTTGTTGAGTTTCGTCATGCCAACGTTTCCTCTTCGGTTGTTTCTTGTAGTCCTTTTCATAATTTTTTATTTCACTTATTTGCATTGCAAGTGATTCGAAATGATTAAAATTATTACGCTCAGTTTTTGTGAACTCTTCAAGAGATCCATAAAGATTTGAAATTATGACTACATCAGTAGTTACGGCTTGTATTTTTTGATTGACTAAATTCAAACGATTTAGAAAACAACTTCAAAAACAAACCATGAAAGCCGTTTCTAGTCTTTCCAATTTTAAACGGATTCCTTTAGCTTCACATCTTGTTATGGGTTTTTGAGACGTATCATCCACGATATAAGCCAATGTAGCAATAACAGGTTTCCAAGAGTTTTTTAAACTTTGGCAAGCATCATCTCTAGCCGACCAACGTGTATAAGAAAGTTTTTTTAATGTCTTTCCTTTGTCGATTTTAGACATTAAAATTTGCCATCGAGTCGTAGACTTAGAAAAAAAACATAAAGTTCTTCAAGTAAATTGAAAAACCAACAAGCTTCTTCGCAACATTCAGCTGCCGTGGTTCCAACTAAATTTAAAGAATGGGCCGAACAAGGAATATACAAAGCCAATGATGCCCGTTCTTGAATTTTTGCCTGCAAACCATTATACAATCACGACATATTTGAAGCATTGTCATAGGACTGTCCTCGGCAGCCTTTTAAATCAATTTTTAAATTCTGTAATTCATGAGCAAGAGCATTCAACATTTTTTCAGCTTTGTGCCCTGCTGATGGAATAAATGTAAGAAAACGTTCGGAAGGCATACCGTTTTTCATTACATATCGAATCACTAAAGTAAGTTGATCCACGTGAGAAATGTCTGGAGTAGAGTCCACTATTAGAGAAAAATATTTTGCTTCTTTAATTTCTTCACAAATTGTAGTTTTAACTTTTTCTATTAAACTACTATTAAACTAATGAATTCGTTGCAAATAGTCGAACTTAAATAGCTAGTATTTCCACTACCTGTGTTTCCAAAACGCGCAATATGTTTAGCCAAAAATGGGTCGAATTCCGCAATTAATTCTAAAACCATTAAATAATTTCCATTGCCAGGCGAACCAAATATTTCATTATCTCCTCTAAAAGCAAGACCCCTTGAAGATAAAGCCTTTACAGCAGCAGCTACTCTTGTTAAAACGTTTCTCCAGTATATTGTTTCTTCGTCTATTTGAGCTGTAAGGGCAAAGTCTATACGACCATGAGCAATAGCTCTTGATTTCATCGCAAGTACGCAGGATTTATGAACCGAAGAATTTTCATGATGTGTAAGTGTAACACGACTTCCAGCATTTTTCCAGTCACTAAATCCATCTTTACTTTCAAACTGAGTCTGATTACTATTACAAAAAAGTAAACAGGGAACACAAAAAACTGAACCTTTACTTTCGGAATAAATTAGCCAATTTCTTGAGGTTTTCTCGCCATTCAGTAATTTTCGTTCAAACAATGTTTTTGTGAAGAATCGATTATAATCAGCATAATTACGTTTAATTCTAGTAAAGTCAGATGATACATTTTGATCAAAACCGCAAGTCGCAATGTAATCCTCCATGGTGTCGTTCAAAATCCAGTAAGCAGGATCTTTATTGAAAGTGAACGATTTTTGTTCATGACTACCAGACGTAGACGCTTCATCGCCTTTCTCATAAGAGTCATCAGCAACAGGCGTATCTAATGGTTCTTGTTCACCACTAGTAGACGCCCTTGCGCCTTGTTCTTCTACTGTAGAGAAGGACTCTTTTTCTGTATATTTAATAGATACAGAATCAAGATCAAGAAAAATTTATTGATTGATTCAGTACTAGAGTACCGATTTGTGAACAACATTCCACTTTTAGCTAAAATCCGTACTGTTTCTCAAAAAGTTACAAATTAGAAATTAAATTTCTGATTTTTCAATAAGTAAGAATTGGTTCAAAAATTAAGTGTGATTCAAGCTTTTAAATCATTAATTCCACTACGCAAACACAAACACAACCACAACTAGAAAATCGTACATCCTGGCATTGGATGGTGTATTTAATTCAAATTCTAACTTCCAATTTGAACTTGATCAACACTTATTTTTTTATATCAAAAATACATATTTAATTTTTGCCATAAATGTACTCACCATCTTGATTCGGTATTGAGTTCTCGATTTCCGAAGCTGGCTCTGTATTAACACTATGTTCTAAACTACTTTTATTACTATAAATTTAATTATCATCATCATCATCATCATCACTTATAATAATGCAGAAGACTACAAGTCGTGTTTACACAACTAAAAGTACTATAGTTGCATTCCACCATTTCTATTTTAGGGTTTTTGTAAACAAACTTATTTTAACTTTTAATAGCGATATTATCACAGAAAACAATTATTTATTGTGCCTGTTTCTTATGTTTTTTAAAACTACGTACACAGATTGGTACGGAAGTCCATATTGTTTAGCAGTCATATCTGCTTACTGAACGCTGCTAAGCAACCAAGCAACGAAATCCAAGCCTTACGTCTTAGACATAGTGTAAAAGCGACTCCGACATTAACGCTACATAACCTATATTTCTGCAAATTTTTATGCTTGGCCTCTTCGCCCAGTAAAATGAAACAAGCTGATAAATCATACAACGACGACAGCAGCAAATCAAAAAACTTCATGCAGAAAAAGCCATCCATGAATGCAAGTGGGCGAAAGAAGTAACTCGTACTTTGAATAAACAAAAACGCAAGTATAGTGTGCATTGAGCATTGTTCTTTTATATTTCTGACTCAAGTTTAACCTACAGTTAGTAATGAAGATGTTAAGAAATTCCTAGAAGATAATCGAATCACGGTGCGCTCCTGCGAATCTCTTAAACCCAACAGGTAAATCATGCTGTTATGGCAACTTATGACCGATGTCACAAAATAGCTAACAAACATGCCTTTTCGTTTCAATCTTGCTCTACGTAAGAATGATACTATCTAAAAATGGTGTATTTTAGGTTCCGAGTTAGATATGAGCATGTCCATCAAAGAATGCCGCAAACTCGAAAATGATACTAATAAGCAAGCAAATTCTGCTGCGTGGTACCAATACAGAGCTGGTCGAATTACGGCTTCAAAATTTAAAGGCGTTCACAGAACAAAACTGGAAAAACCATCCCTGTCCTTGATACGTTCAGTATGTTATCCCTTAGCAACTCGCTTTAAGACGACGCTTACAGTTTATGGCTGTGAACATGAAAAGAAAGCCCTACAAGCTTACACTAATAAGATGGAGAAAACAAAAACTAGAACGAAACGTGCAACTCTTTATTGGGGAGACTCTTGTAATTTTATAATCGTTAGCACGTAACACTTGAAAACGCGCATGCATTCAGTCTGGCAACCCTGCATATTCTGACCCGAGTGGTGCCGATCGGTTTGTTTACATCTGGGTGACCTAACCAAAGGTAAAACTAAGTGTTTTCACAAAAGCGATAAAAGAACATTAAACATAGCTGCAATACTTTTTGCCCTTGAATTTTCCACCAAAAAAACAAAATCAGTGACGGACGTCCTCGCATATTGGACAGGTCCGAAGTCAAAGAAGCACTTTTGTAAGAAAATTGAAGATGTTGACTTTCCCACAAAAACAACAAAACCGACTGTAAAAATAGGTCCTCAAAGCCAAGTCGACCCATTCCAAATTTGACCAGGGCTGAAGTTCTGCAGTTTCTACAGAGCTATAAATCTGACGGGGGCATTTCAGTTCTGAACTGTTTTTATTTTGAGGTAGCACAGCTTCCAATTTTCAGGCCGTCTGTAGTACCTACACGGTCGAAAAGGCCTCTGTCTCCCTTTTGAAAAGGCTGTGTTATCCTCACTTGTATAAACGTACTTTCAAAGCTGGTGAGTCATTTATAAACGCAACCTAAACTCTATGTAACTGTAATTAATTAAAATTAAAAAAACATGTCTTAGCACAAAAACGGAGCTAAAATTGGACAAAAGGCATCCATATTTTTTTCAAATTCAAATGCAGATGGCTTTGACCAGGACAACGTTTTGCATTTTTGTCTAGTCTAGCAGAAAAGATTTCTTTGTAGAAAGAGTCAATTTTGACATTGATTTTTGGAATGAAAAAGTGCTATTGCATTGCAATTTCACAGAAAAGTTGTTTTTCCTGAGCTCTATGCTAAGTATTTCACTGAGCCAAAAGAAAAACAACAAATTGAAATGCCATCTATGACCACTGGTTTGGATTCAAGTTATAGTGACGTCGCCATGGATATGCCATCTACGAGTGCTGGTCCAAGTTCAGATGACATCCCCATGGACATGCGAGCTATAGGTGTTGATTCAATTTCCAGTGACATCGTAATAGGCACTGATGATTAAGAGGTTTGTATTTTTGTGAATTATATGTTACAATGTTATGTACCTATTTTGATTATGGATTGCAGCTATGGTGTCACTGTAGGAAACCAGACGACGGCGAACAAATGGTAAAATGTTCTGACAGAAAATGTAGAATAAAATGGTACCATTCAGCATGCCTACAATTAAAAAAAATTCCTAAAGGAAAGTGGTTATGTGAACTCTGTAAATATAAATAGAATTATTTTGTTATTCTGTGATAGAATTTGTAAATATGTTGATTGTTTATTTAGCTTAAATGGCTTCGAAATATCCTTTTTTATCCATTGCAATTCTTTCTCATACTTAATTTAGACATTATTTATTCTGTTATTTTGTACTGATAGAATATGTAAATATTTTGATTGTTTATGTACCTTAAATAGCTTCAAAATATCCTTTATACTTGATGCATTAAACTTATTTTTCTTACTTAATTTAGACATTAATTATTCTTTTATGTTGTGTAGACAGCATGTGTAATTTTATTGATTGTTAATGTAGCTTACATAGTTTCGAAATATCCTTATGTTTCTTATCGTATAGGTACTATTTAATAATTTTTGCTATGTGATATTGTAATTTTGCTTTTTATTAATTGGCCACATGCAGAAAAAGTTAATCAAATAATTTTACATTATATAATAAATGGTGGTGGATAGTATTAACGTTAAATCCTTAAGTAAGTAAGTAAGTAAGTATCGTTTATTGTCAACAGATCAACTACAAGAGTGACATGGACATTGTCAGATAAAAATAATACCTAATGTAGTGCAATATTGTTGTAGTCATAAAAACAAGTTTTAATTAAAATGGATTTAAGTTAAATTTATCGATTTTATATGATTTAATATATATCGGTAGCGAATTGTAGATTTTAATACAATTATAAATGGGGGACTTTTTAAATTCAGCAGTCCGACGCCTAGGTATGGCTAACAGGTCACCATGTCTGGTGGGATATTGATGAGTATTGTTACTCGCTGAAAAATAATGCATATGTTGCTGCGCAAATACTGCTAATTTGAAAATCATTATAGATGGAAATGTTGGTAAGTTGTTTTCCAAAAAGAAGGGCTTGCACAACTGGCGAGGTTTAATGTTAAAAATCAAGCAAATTAGACGCTTTTGGAGAACAAACACTCGCTTCCATTCGGTAGCCATACCTCATAACAAAACATTATAAGTCATGTGGCTGAAAGCCAAGGCATAATATACCTGTATTAAGTCAGACGTGTCAAGTACCGGCTTTAATTTTAAAATAGCGTAGTAAGCACAATTCAGTTTGTTACATACTAAGTTTATTTGTTCCCTCCAGTCGAGATTAGAATCGATACATATGCCTAGATAAGCGCACTATTTGGAATTATATGGAATGCCCTTGATATTCTGCAAGGCTACTTGATTTTTCGGCTCTCATCTCAAAACAATCGATTATTACTGAAATCTTGTTGCCAAATGCTGCCTTGAAGCATTCTGGCATTGATTTAATCAGCTGATCTCGTTCAGGCCAAATAATAAAATTTGTCATCCGATGATACATAATATTCAATGTGGTATAAAATATTCTGGAAATTGTTTGTACGCTGATGTTAAACATGTATGCCAATAAACTAAAATCTAAATTTAATCTAAGTTTTATCACCGTTATCAAAAACGTGCCTTTAAGCATGTTTTACGTACTGAATTAGGAATAAATATATATAATTAAATGTGAAATATTGTATCGGACTTTTTCCACTGTCTCGGGTGTTTACCACACGACGTTTCGGGAGTTTTTGGTCTACTCCCGTCCTCAAGTGAATGAACTCCTGGTTAGTCCTGAGAAGGACTGATTTTTGTACGCCTTTTTGACGTACACTCGTACCTACCCCGGGGTTTGAACCCGGGACCACTGATGCGCGGCCATATATTTTAGTTATAAACTTATATATATGTTACCGCTATATGCGCAGTAGACTATTTTTGCAATTCTCTGCGCAGTAGTGGCATCCAAATAGGCTTTATTTCTGCGCTAGCCTGGCTAATTGGTTCTTCTGCCAGCGCTATGTATGTAGCTTCTTTCAGCTTCCTACGGAACCTGTTTTCCTCTTTAGCTACAATTGATGCGTTATCCCATTGTATGTGGTGGTCTTCGTTCCAGAAGTGTTCTGCGATCTTGGATTTGATAGTTTCGCCCTTTCTAATATCTTTGCGGTGTTCCGATAATCTCACACGTAAAGGTCGTTGTGGTTCCCCTATGTATTGTCTTCCACACTCGCACGGTACGCTGCAGATACAGTTCTTTGAACTCTGATCTTCGTTCTGAGGCTTGGTATGCGTCATCATGCCTCTCAGAGTTGTTGTGGACTTGAAGGCAGTTCTTATGTTGAATCTGTTTCCGATTCTTCTCAGTTAACTACCCCCTACGAGTGAGATTATCGGAACACCGCAAAGACATTAGAAACGGCGAAACCATCAAATCCAAGATCGCAGAACACGTCTGGAACGAAGACCACCACATACAATGGGATAACGCATGAATTGTAGCTAAAGAGGAAAACAGGTTCCGTAGGAAGCTGAAAGAAGCTACATACATAGCGCTGGCAGAAGAACCAATTAGCCAGGCTAGCGCAGAAATAAAGCCCATTTGGATGCTACTACTGCGCAGAGAATTGCAAAAATAGTCTACTGCGCATATGCTACTGCGCATATAGCGGTAACATATATATAAGTTTATAACTAAAATATATGGCCGCGCTGGTGGCCTAGTGGTAAGAGTGTCAGACTCGTAATCACAAGCGATCAGTGGTCCCGGGTTCAAACCCCGGGGTAGGTACGAGTGTACGTGAAAAAGACGTACAAAAATCAGTCCTTCTCAGGACTAACCAGGAGTTCATTCACCTGAGGACGGGAGTAGACCAAAAACTCCCGAAACGTCGTGTGGTAAATACCCGAGACAGTGGAAAAAGTCCGATACAACATCTCATAATAGATCACTGTCAAAAATGACATCATTCAAAGAACATTAAATGTGAACTCTATATATTGTATGTATTTGGTGTAGCATTTGCCATATAGTAGACGTGTGTAAAAGATTTTTTTTTGTAATGTCACAAATAAAGTATATCTATCTAACAAGCAAAACTTTAAATGCGCGCGGGCTACAGCGTCATTCTTCCATGCTCACGTAAAACTTTTACATTCGCTGGAAAATTCTCACTTTTCTTAACTTGTAGAACAATCTACTATTAATTCACTAGCGATTTAAGAAGAAAATTAACTCGCTAGCATATAAACATTATAAATGTTACTTATGGAAGCTATTATAGAGATAATAATAATAATGGCAGTTTAAAATGACAAAGAAATAATAATTAATCGAGTTATTTAACAATAACAGTAACGGCGTAACTGGAGACTTGAGTTACCACATTTATATTTTTATGACGCTCAACGCCTCAACGGCTTAAACCTGAAAAACACAGATTGCAGGCAGCTGAAAATTATTTCGGTGGCGCAAATAATTCTCACATATAATCTCATAAGAGCATTAATTCTTTCCGTAATTTTTTTTACTGCGTTCCAACAACGTTGTATTAATTAGGACGCCTTCCAGAGGCGAGCGTTTCCTTTCCAGAGACTTTCCATTGAAAATTTTTTTTTGAACTTTTCGTTACTGCCAATCTCTAGCGTGCTTTTAAAACTTTCTTTAGTGCAACAAAAGTTATTAAATTCGTTGTACATTTTAAATGCGGCATATGCCGCGGGTTTCAGCTAGTGTTAAATAATGTGTCTATTTTCACAGTTTTTTTTCACCACAATCTTCCTTTCTTTGGCTTTCAATTGTGCAAGTTTTTTGTATTTTGCACCACTAAGCCTTTTCCTACCACTCATTTTTAAGAAATTAAAAAACAAAAACTTAGCAGTCACTATCAAAGAACGCACAAGACTAACTTACGAAATACGAATGTACATATATAGAGAAATAGTTATATTTAAAGTACAAAAATGATTACTTGCAACTTGCAATCACAACTCAAAAGCAACCACATCTACTTACATTTCATTTGGTTTTCTTAGAAATTAGCGTATGTAGGCAAATGTAACTCTATACTTCAGGGGCTCTAGAAGTTGATATGCTTGATAAGCTTATTTGAGTTAACTCACAAATTAGAAAATGTATGGTTGCAAAATATTTTCGTGTAGGTACCTAATAAAATACTTATTATTTTTTACTTTTACATTCTAAATTTGCCGCCTCAAAAATTTGCCGCTCTAGGCTGCAGCCTACACAGCCTATTTAGAAATGTGGGCCATGTATCAAACACAAAAATCATCAGCTCTATGGAACTTGCATGCGAAACTTGCAAAACATAAAATTCATTGACACTACTGCAGCGAGTTATTTTCCTGTCGAAACTTGTCGTCGTCGTCGGAACTTCCTCACAAAAAATATCCAAATCTTTTCAATTGTCTATATGCAAAATAGGAGCACTTCAGCGTGACTTGAATCGGAACCAGCAAAATTAGAAATGCGTTTAGCACTCCAAATACGTCTGCTATACATATTAGCGGATTCCAACCGCTCTCAAAATATGTAGCATTAAAAGAAGCCGATGTATATCGAACTTTATAAAAAAAATTAAGTCTTATTATTTGGCGTTGCACCTTGCTGGCGGTAATGTTTTAGCAAATCTCCGCTAAATACATATATAGGTACGACTTTAATTTATAAATTTCATCTGCACAGGAATCCATTCAGCGTCCAGTGTGCAGTTGCTTCCTATGTTTCCACTATTGGAAAATTTTTACGCATACGAGCGCTTGGTCCACATACCACGTCGGTCGATGGACAAGCAAAAAATTGTTATTTATAGCAGCGAGAACGAGGTAGGTACATTACCCGCTGCGTCGCCGACATGTCGATGTTAACTACTGGCGGCAATTGGTTATAGGTGTACAATTTTTACTCAAACCTATCGCCTAGATAACACGAAGCACACTGAAATATTTGCTGCGGCGGTCCCTCCAATACGTCACCCTCTAGCGGAAAATGCAGCCAACAATATTCATACATCCATAATCTTGCTCGTATCCGGCTATCCAATTTTGCAAAAAGACTTCCTACGTCCTTAGCAAAATATTTTTGTATAATATCTATAGATAGGCTATTCAGTTCTTCTGCAGTAATCGGCATTGTATTGAGGCTGCTGCGGCAGTTATTAGTGATGATACTTGAACTGTGTTACACTTCGCAAAATCTTTTGGACGAATTCCAAGTATCTGTTGTAAAATTGAACTTATTCTCCAATTTTTTTCGCTCGACTTTGCACTCTTCGTACTTTGCTGCAGTAAAATTATAGTCAATTCCAAGACGTGTCAAGTAGTTTTCCAATGATGTGGCTTGAAACTGCAGATAATCCAACTCCACTTTATTATCTGAACATTCGATTTCTCGAGCTTCTGCCCCAGCTACTGCTGCAATGCTATTATTCTTCTGTGCAGCCTGAGGTGTCGACAGTGACTGAAGAAGTAGTGTTGATGTTGCAGCACTCCACGCCGGTTGAGGTCGATTGAAAAACAATGTATAATTTAGTAGAGGCACTGACTCGTCGTGGCTATGGGTTTTGTTAAAATGCATACAGGGTGTTTCGGAACTATGAGATCAAACTACTAGGGGGTATTCAGTACGACGGTAGACAGTAGAAGACATTTGAGTATAGGAATCCATGTCGGGAAATGTCTCCCTGGGGCACTGGGACTCTATGACACGTTAAGACAACTTAAAAACAAAATGTGTTTCAATTCCTCAAATGTCAACGATAACGTACAGCAAGTTTGTAATAATTCATCCGTTTTTATGGACTTCACCAATCAAGAATTGGCGGATATGCATCTGGCATATGGAGCAACAACCTGCAGTGCATTCGAATGTCGCCCATTCCATAATGGCGACGACCAATCGCACAACCAGACCAATGGCCGCCGACGACAAACAACCAATCGCTCAATCCCACCAATCCCAATCCATCCCGACGCCATCTTGCTCGATAACCACACCTCATTACCAAACTGGCCGCACAACCAACCAATCATATCCACACACAAACAGGAGGTCGACCCACGACACAACCAACCACACACCGGGGGGCGAGGCCGGCACTGGTGGGAGGGGGAAAAAGGGCGGGCCGCCCCAGAACTCTCATATCTTACCTACTATCGATGTCATCGTGTGGGGGCAGTCAGACAATAAGCAAGAACATTCAAGGCGGCCATAGTCAAGTTCACGAGTTATTCTTTTTTGAGCTCAGAAAAAAAGAAGTTAAAAGGTTCCAGTATTGTTATACGAAAATATCTTTCAAAAACTCGGTCTGAGTTGTTAATAAATGCATGCCAGAACTTTGGACACAAGAGTGTCTGATCGCAGGATGGTATTATTATCAACATAAGCAATAAAAAAGGTGCGTGTTCGAAACATTAAAGATTTGGGAGAGGCTATAAGTAAATTTGAACAATAAGCTATTTTTGTTTACTCATCTGTGTTTGGTAAAATCGGTAACTTATGTGGAGGACATGTGAGGCATTCGTAAATTACGTTACTGAAAATTAATTTTGCGTAAATTATAAAATTGTTTAGTTTCTAAGTTGAAGATGAATCATTTGACTGTTGCACATGTTAACGCTCAATCGGTGACTGATAATTTTTTTGTTTTGCGTGAACATATTCTAGAAAATGAATATGATATAGTTTCTATCACGGAAACTTTTTTGGATTCAAAGGTTCCCACCAATACACTGGAAATATCCGGTTATAACTTATTGGATTGTGGAACTTTTGGAAGTGGTATTGCACTATATTCAAAAACATTTTTTCAAGTTAATCAAATTAATGTTACAATTTTCCTGAATTTGAGCAATTGTAGGTAGAAGTTTGTTACAGCATAAATGCGACATTACGACACAACCGTCAGTTAGTTACTACCTGCAAACTACTTTACGACAAAATCGGGAAAATTACACAAATCCGTTGCCCCAAATTTTCGTTACAATGGGCTGCAACACAAGGGTCCGGCTATTAGGGATGCTCAGCGAGAAGGAGTGGGTTCTTTACGACCTTAGAATTAAGGCATCGGTCCGGCAGATGAGGTAGAGATTTTAAAATTGATAGCGCCACCCCTATTGTTAAAAACCTGCCTATGAAAAAGGGGAAAACATAAACGGGGCTACAAAAAGAGGTATCTGCAGGTATCGATGTCCAGCGGGATCATCAACGGACTTACCTTTAGACCAATTTCTTCAAACCTCCCCTGTATCCCTTACATAAAGAACATTAATACGCATGGAAACGTTGATACATAAAATAATAATGCCCAAAGTACTTAATTAAATGCAATTTCTTGAATTAAATATGAAATAATTGAACAAGTACAAAGACAAAAAAAAAAGAAATGGTTAGTAAACAGTTGAAATTATTTAGCGAAAAGCCCATCGACAATAATGGCATCAAAATAAATCATGAATTTGACAATAGCAAGAACTATGGTCATTAAGTGACACAACAAATTTTAAGCTAGGTGCGCAACGACGGGAACTTGAATTTACGAACGCACTCGTCACACAAAAAGATTAGGAAAGCACCAAAAATAACTAGAAACAAAATACCTACAAAAACTGGTAAAACAGCTACTGCATGAAAATGGTGTTTACGGGAGACGGAACAGGGCTTTGATGATGCGTACCACAGCTAGGGGTCGGTTGGACGATAATCCCGTCACGGGTGAAAAGACGCAGAGCAATTCCAATAAGGTTTAACGAAACGATGCGAAATACAACAGGACGTCTTGGAAAGATAGCGTTGGTTCTATGAAGAGTTCGTTATAATCCGCGAAAGCGATAATTTTGGAGTCTCGCAACCCCACGATAAGAACTCTTGTCCACACTAACTTAATGGCCTTACGTTAACCTCAAACAACTAGTACGCACATCTCGATGAAACACCAAACAGTTCCATAGGCTCAGAAGCCGTCCATAAAGCATACCGTTAAATACGTAGGACGAAAGCGGGTGTACAGCATCTCAAAAGGGCACCAAAAATCGGCGAGACACAGAGTTAATGTTTTATCTTTACTACGAAGGCACTTTTAACAAGGAAGCGCGCACCGCAACATTCGCACAGAATCTTTTACAACACTTGTTCCCCCCTACAGCGCGAGCTCGCGCTGCGGGGGACGCAAATTCTAAACTTTTGTTGACTCCTTTAATACCAGAGCGAAAGTGTCTTGTACCGAGATGAATTTCTCAACTAATATAAAGGGGACACGCGCCAATTAGCCACTTAAGCACTTATTAGGTACTGTGTATTTACCTAAAGTATGATCAGGACTTTGACCATATGAACAAAGCAGTCGGTGTCTAAAGTACCTGGTACTCTGCATGCCTAGACCTTGTCCATTAACAAACAAACAAAAATTATTTTCATCTAGTACGGCTATGGAATAGTTTCTAATTTATGAATGCAACTACATTTATACCTAAACGTCAAACTTGACATTTGATTTTTAAGTGACTCATAGTTGAATTCATAAATTATGAACTATTCCATAGCCATACTATATAAAAATCATTTTTGATCATACTATATTTACCCCATAGAAATAGATACAAGGCTTTTATGGAAAATTTTGAAATAGTTTGTAGTAATCTGGTTTCGTTTTTTATGATGACATCAATGTGTAGGTGACTTTAATATTGACTTGCTTCAACCTGAAAGCACGGAATCGATCTAATATATTTCCCCCCTTCAGCGCGAGCTCGCGCTGCGGGGGACGCAAATTCGAAACTTTTGTTGACTCCTTTAATACCAGAGCGAAAGTGTCTCGTACCGAGATGAATTTCTCAACTAATATAAAGGGGGCACGCGCCAATTAGGCACTTCAGCCGTGTTCCTTGTTTCTCCCATAGGCTGCACAGAAAATATTCTAGAATAACGAAATCTTGAATCAGCGTAACGCTTAAAACTTCGGTAAAGTCCCTGCCTGCCTGATGACGGAATTTGCAGACAATAGTCCTCGACAGTGGTAATTAAGATACAATGAATTACGTCATTTCAACCAGCGGAGAAAACCTTTCTAAATTTAGAATACACATATCTGAACCTAACTTAATGAAATGAAGTATTGGGAGACGCTAATATTTGAAATAAACGGAGTAAAGTTTTGAGCCCTTACCGAAATTTTAATTTACGCGTGGCTGAACTGGGAAGAGAATTACAATCGAAGCTAAAATAGGCGGAAAGGTGGAAAAGGACGAAAATAAAGCAAATTGTCCTCACAAGTTATGGTCAACAAGCAGAAAATGTTATTAGGTACTGTGTATTTACCTAAAGTATGATCAAAAATTATTTTCATCTAGTACGGCTATGGAATAGTTTCTAATTTATGAATGCAACTACATTTATACCTGAACATCAAACTTGACATTTGATTTTTAAGTGACTCATAGTTGAATCCATAAATTATGAACTATTCCATAGCCATACTATATGAAAATCATTTTTGATCATACTATATTTACCCCATAGAAATAGATACAATGCTTTTATAGAAAATTTTCAAATATTATAGAAACCACGAAAGATGAGCCCTGCGTCATCAATGCTATCCGTATGATATAAGATTTTACTTGCTAGTCAAATTAGCATCAGTTGTATTCTCAAGCAACCCGGAGCCAATAGGTGGCGCTTTAACCGGAAAACAAACAGCTGTCAAGTACTGTCAATGTGAATTATTTTCGTTTTAGTTATTTGCGTTTATTTGCTTTTATGATGACTAAGGCTATATGCAACTTAAATCATTTACCAATACACAATTGCAAACGATATAATAATCTAACCAATAAATATACAACTGTATTTCTTCCGCAACGCAGTGCTACAAAAAAGAATTCCATTGAACATAGGAATTTAGATAACCAATTACTAAAATAAAATAATGTAAATATATTAATAATTACAATTTTTAATCACTATCACTACTTAAACTAGAGCCACTTGAATAGTTGCCAACATGAATGATTAGTTCATCAACAGTTACATCTAAAATCCTTTCACGCTCATCCCAAGTCCTAATTTTTTCTTCAGTGTGACTTACACAATTACCCCACACATCTTTGGTACATTGTTCTAATGCTTTCTTCCACATTGCAAGAACTCGATCATCACTATAACCATCCCTGCCGATGTGATCATTGTAAAATTGTTTTGCATGTGCCCATATTAATTCAGTAGTATTGAATTTACGCTGGTGTTACTGAGTAAAATATGGCTTTCTTTCATTTCAGTATTCAGTGAATTGATGGTAATGTGCTTTTTTTTCGAATACATCGTGTATATGGTATCCCTTATAACATTTTCGAGGAATCCGGTAAATCCGTAGATTTCAACTTTTTACGTGGTCTTTTCTTGCCAGGGCTACATAAAACTGGATTCATACTAGAACGAGTCTTAACTTTTTCACAGTAGAAACATTAATGCCTAGACCTTCCGCTGCCCTCTACAAATAATTAAACGATGGATGTAAAATATAATTAGGCGAATTATGTTTTATTTAGGTACCTCTTGTACACACGATAATGGAATTATATGACCCCAATTTCCTTTCTCGTTCGAAGTAATCCAATAAATTTAACAAGAGCTGCTGAGATTGCGAACGTAACGTTTTACCTTTCATAGACATAATTTGTATCAAATCGTAAATAACTTGAAAACGTAGTTATAACGCGCCGAAAAAACGAACAAGGCTTCACAAATATTATTTGACAGTTGACGTTTTAGTGACGACGCGCGTATGTGACTCAAACTACTTTAATCAAATAAGCACTTTCATCATAACACACGCTTATTGTAATGCTATCACTGTCGTACGCATGGAGTTTGTGAACAAATGTAGACGCATGTTTGTCGTTACTAAATTCAGCGTGTGATGACGCAGGGCTCATCTTTGGTGGTTTCTATAATAGTTTGTATTAATCTGGTTTTTTATGATGACATCAATGTGTAGGTGACTTTAATATTGACTTGTTTCAACCTGAAAGCACGGAATCGATCTAATATATTACCATGTTTGGCAGTTTCGGGTTTACACAAATAATAATCAATTAACCTACTAAAATAACATTACAAACAGCAACATTGCTTGATCATATATTAATAAACAGCACAGATATTATTTCCTCCGGAACTAAACAGTTAGGATTTTTTTTTAATCATGAACTGATATGCTCTAGTTATGCACAAAATATATGTAAGTATAAACCACAAACCTATACTTTTCCAATTTTGATCTCAATAATTTTTAAAATTTTCTTCAGCTAATAGGCTGGCAGCAAATACTTCATATCCTATAACATAAAATCGGTGGTCTCTTTCTATGTATGTATGTTTGTTCACTATCTCCTCCGAAGATAATGGACCGCTTAAATTGTATGATAGCTTAACATTTTGCTAACCTTTAGGCTAGATCATAAGCTGGTTTTTATTTAAAAAAAAAGTACGAAAAAAGTAAAGTTTTAATTAAATCGTGTAATTGGGAAGCTAAGTGTAGCTCGGGTGATTCACTATACAGTGTGGTCCATTAAGTGTGCAACAAATGGGACATTTTTTTATTAGTTGTAAAACCGAAATTTAAATACCGCCAAAAGTTAGTGCATGTTAGATAACCATATCAGATGCCCTTAGAATGGCTTTAAGTCAAACAATATACAGGACAGGACAAAAAATATGTAATTCGTTCAAGAATAAAGTTACCTTATTTCAAAAAATATAGCAAAATTTTATTGAGAAAAGTTGTTTAGAATCAAAAGTTATGCTTAAATACAAAGTTACGGCCTCCTATTCGAATTTTTATTCTTTTTTTGTAAAATTTTGTATTATCCCCGTATGATACATATTTTTATTATTCTGATTTTATTAAGAGTTTTTCATATGTAAATTATTATTAGTAAATCATTTGCCTTGTTAAAAAAAATATTTGCGAAATTCTAAAGTTCTGTTAAATATCGTTGCAACAAACATGACGTGGACGCTTACCTACAAAAATATAAATCCAAGTAAATTTTACAAATACGCTTCAAGTTTCTAAAAGTTATTTAAAATGGATGTGGTTGTGGCTACTTTAAATACATATAAAATCAAAATAATAAAAATATGTATCATACTGGGGCAATACAAAATTTTCCAAAAAAGAATCAAAATTCGAATAGGAGGCCGTGACTTTGTATTTGAGCATAACTTTTAATTCTAAACAACTTTTCTCAATAAAATTTTGCTATAATTTTTGAAATAAGGTAACTTTGTTCTGGCTCAAGATTTCCATCATGCTTTCATGCTTCACACAATACGAGTGTTCCGCCTCTATCAGGAGTGAAGTTTGTTGAACTTACTCTGCAACTAAACCAAAAACGGATTTCATATTAATCGACGAAAAAACTACATGCGTTATGTATGTAACTACTTGGTAAAAGTCGTTTTGGTAACACTGTTCTTTTTACCATTCTATTTGAGCCGAAATCTTCGCTGACAAAATGTTTTTCGCATACTCGAAAGTTATCGACAACATACTTTTTCAGTGATCATTTATTTATAGGTTTCATTAATGTATAGAAAATCGTCTATTAATGACCCTTATTAATGAATGATTTTTAAAAATCGTTTATTAATAACCCCTATTAATGAATGATTTTTTATTAATAGACGATTTTGGTATAGGTAATCAAAGATACCATTAATGTCAAAACTTTAAGTGTCAAATTCTTTGCACCATAAAAATTCGATTTTCTTCAAATCAATAACATACGATCAACAAAAAAATATTGTAACCAACTCGTGTGTTAATCGGCGAGTAATAATCTCAACAATTAACGTGTTTGCTAGTGCTCACACGTTAAAATGTCTCGATTATTAATCTCTCTCATTAACACGCTTGTTTGTTGAATAACTATTTTGTTCAGGGTAATGAACTTTTTGTTACCAATTGCACGAACCACCTCGAGTATAATTCAGGATTTTTTCTGGATGAATAAACCGATGTCGACTGTGACTCCTCTCAGGGATGCAGTTTGGCACGCAGCAATTAATTTTATCCATTTTAGATGGAATAAGAATAATGACAAAATCAAAAATGACAATGACAAGGCTGATAGGAGAGCGATGTCCAGTAAATAATATAGACCACTGCAAGGTCAACTAAATCTGTAGGAACAAAACTTTGTTCCTATAGATTCAGTTGGCCTTGGGCAAACTCTATGAGTGGCGCCTTCTGAGCGACCTGGAAGTGCGGCTCTTTGAGCAGCCATGACTGTTCTCACTTTTACCCGCAGTGTTTACGTTCTATACCAGACTTGGTTTATTATTTCTCTAGAAAATTGACAGATCTTACAACAAATAAAATTCATTTTTTCAAAACCTACCTGTTATTTTAATTTCATACAAGATACATCGTAAAATAAAGCATTATTACCATTTTCAGATAGCTATAACTCCTCATGGGTGAACTTTCGCACACAGGTAATTTGGGTTAAATCCGAGGTTAAATAGACGTATTTTGAGCTATACTAATATTAACCATTCACAAAACTCGTGAACCGTGAATGTCAATTTTTTTAAATATTTGCTCAGTGTAACTAGTAGTTACAGTTTTTTTGAGAATGTACTTCGGATCTACTGATTTCTAGTAATATTTAAAGTTAGGTTATGTTACATGCGTCAAAAGTTGAGCGAAGTTTTTCGTTGTAATAATTAACTATAGCCTTTTTCCCTTTCAAATAATAAAACCCTCTTTCATTTCTGTTCCATTGCAATTGAAATGTATGCACAAAAATTAAAGAATTTTGGAGATGGTTTTTACAAGAAAGTGTGACATAAGTAAAGTTTCTAAATTTCAAAAATTTCAGTGCTGCCAAAATCAATAAGCAGAAGTTCCAAACCAGAATTTAAACAAGGTTCTACCAAGTTGACAGCGTTTTGACAGTAGCGATGTGTCGATCCGGTCGGATTCGATACAAAGGATCGAATCCGGGACAGGATCGATTTGGATCGAGTCCAAGTTTCGGTCCGGATTCGTTCCGAGGAACAAAAATGTCGCGAGACGTCAATTCTCGCGGACATTCATTCCTTTGGCATTCCGTTATTCAATCCAGTTCAACACAGAATACAATACAATGTGTTGATGGGGAACGGCAAATGATGATGGTGTTCGTTTTAGAGGCTCGACGTCGACAGGCGACACATGATACGGCCGAAGTTGCGTGCTTTTTTATCAGTTATCAGTGATTTATGGCTTTTGGCGGCTTTGTATGTGCCCAATTGATGTTTGAGACATATAAACATACTGAATTACCGACTGCGTGATCACTCATCAAAACAAAGATACGCGCGTTGTGCGTTCCGGGTCCGGAATGGCCGAGGGCCCCGGGTGTGTGAAATGCACATTCAATTTCGATGTCGATCCGAGGATCGAATCCGATGGACTCGATCCACTTGCGGAATGGGATTGGAATGAACGAGTCCGCAAAAGTATCGAAACTTCCCATCACTATTTAACAGTTCACGAGTTTTGTGAATAGATAGTCTGTGGTTAATTTATTTCCGCACCTTTTAGGCACACCCTATCTATAAGCCGTTCACGATCTTTTTGGGTCAGGTGAGGCTATGACCATCTAGTAATTTTGTTGGCAGTACCTCTGTTGCAACTAAACTCCCTCATGGAAATTGACACTTTTTGTGTTAGGTTAGGTTGTTTTCAGTTTAAGGTTATATTTTCTGAATAGGTACATTGTTGCCGGATATTCTCTAGTCTCCACATCGACTCGCTTTCTTTTAAATGTGGTCTGTCCTTCTTAAATTGGAAGAAGCATCGTTTAGTGGAAATTTTTTGTTGCAACAAAATTATTTTGGGCATTTTGACTTTTCCTTTGACGGAAATTAAAATTATTTTTACACATTTGATAAATCATTTATTTTCTTACGAATATTAAAATATTAAATCTGGCAATGTGGTGGCAAGAAAATGTCGAACAGACACTGACAGAAAAAAAAAGTTGCATTCGCTACATCATCGAATCAGTTAGTCCAACATGAAAAGAAAAAATCATAGCCAACTCTGTCCCAAAAAGGTCGTGAACGGCTTATATGTATAACTATTGTTATATGAATTTGTATTACAAGAACGTGTGTAAAGGAATAATTGCAACTTATCGTGCGTTCGAAAAAAAAGTTATCGAGAGGGCTTTCAACTACATTTTGTCTTACAACTGCATGTCGGTGATTATTACATCGCTCTACCCAAGATTCAGCACGCTCGGTCACTTGATTTGTCAGTTGTCAAAGTGAGGTTGTGTGCATACACAATCCATAAAATAAGTTATGACATGACTTTCGAAAATTAATGTTTGACACAAGACCACTTGATAACGGTTTCTTTTAGTGCACTTTACCAAAATATTACTATACAGTGTGTCTCACTTTTCAACTTGACACCCCTGCAACGTCGTTATTTATTTTCTGATTGATTTTAAATTTTGCACAATTATACCACCTGGTAAAAGGGTTACATTCACTATTTTAAAATAATTGTACTGCATATCGGTAGCCTACTGCGATCAGAAATAAACGCAAAAAATCTAAAAAACGTAGTAGGCCTTGTTTAATCGTAAAAGTACCTGTGACAATCGTTTTAGGACCACCTGAAAACCCTAAAATCAAATTTTGGTTACAAAATTTTGAGTAGCAATTGTTTTATGCAATATTAAAGTTAAATCAAAATTATTTCGTTTTCGCTATTTATTTTACGCATTAGTACAGTGCTTTTGTCTAAAAGCCATTATGGAAGTTGCCCGAACACATGTTTGTTTAATACAATTACAAAGATTAACTTTTTATTTTAAATTTCACTACAGAACTAAAAAAAACTAGACTAATATTGAAATTATGTAGCAGTTTGTCTAATACAGTCAGACGGCTTTGCGGTTCGCCGATTTGATTTTACGCGGGGCACCTTTGTTCGCCGATATTTGCTTTGCCGTTCGCGGATGGAATTGCCAACGTTAACCGTTTCAACTTTCACACACTAACGGCCGGTCTTATGAAGGCCACTAATCTGACGTTAACTTTAATTCGCTGTTAAAATAAACAAAAGCGCATACAAATTTGTTTACTAATGAATAATATGTCATAAGCGCCAACGTTTTGATAAGCTTTTGTTTATTTTAACAACAATTTAAAGTTAACGTCAAGTTAGTGACCTTCATAAGACCGGCCGTAAGTAAATAAAGCAGACGTATGCGGTTGATGTCATGAGCACCTAAACAACATTATTTATCACGATCTTGTAAACACACTTATCGAGCCCATTTCTTTGAATCTCTTATTACCAAATCGGACCTGTTTAATTTTGAATTAAACAGACATAAATTTCAGTCCAAATTTACGAAATATCGTTCACAATTTAAAAGACAGTGTTGATTCGCAATCAAACGAGTTAAAGGCCAGAAAACTGCAACTTGCAAATCGCGCAAATAAACGACCCACAATCTCGAGTTCAGCGCACGGACTTGCAAACGCATGCGAAACTATAACAGCTTACCGCCTGCTGAGTAGTTGTTTTGTAATATTAGAATCGTTTCACTAATCTACACTTTGCACTTTGATATGTTGTTATTTATGTACTATGACAAAGAAGGCTAAAGAAGAATCTCCACCTCTGGAAGGCTTAGCATTTCTACCTTACGTTAAAGGCTCAACTGATAAGATAGGACGTGTCCTGCAACGATGCAACATCAAAACTGTGTTCACGAACAAGGAAACTTTGGGCAACGGCTTCAGATCGGTAAAAGACAAGATTCCAAGTTTAAAAACCGCTGGCGTATATCGCATTCCTTGTTCTTGCGGCTCGAGTTACATTGGACAGACTGGTCGTTCCGTTGATCTAAGACTCCAAGAACATAAAGGCGATTGCAAACACAAACGCATCACAAAATCAGCCGTAGCTGAGCATACATTTACAAATGGGCACACTTTAGAATTTGAGCATGCCAGAGTACTTGCCAGAATACCTCATTACTTCCCGCGAGTGATACGTGAAGCCATAGAAATAGAAAAACATCCAAATAATATCAACAGGGAAGATGGCTTTAAACTTAGTAAAACGTGGACCCCTGTGATACACGATCTAAAGCATTACAACCACTGTGCGTCATACGGCCACGCCCCACGGATTACGTTGCACTCGGATGACCAACCAGCGTTACGCCACTCCGCGCGCCTGGCACAAAGGACTATAAATAGCTCCACATCGACCTTCGGTTCTTAGTGCGACTTTCACTCTGATGATGCAAGCTGCAAGGTCTTGCGAAACGTTAGTGAATATGGATGCACAAACAGCAAAACGGCCAAATCTGCCTAAGTATCCTCGTTCTCAAGATACTGAAACAACACGAGCCACCAGAGAGCATGGCCATCGCGCGGGTTTTTGCTCGACTTCACAAGGTGCAAGGCACATTAAGCCAGAAAATGCTGGGTGTTCATATACAAATACTACGCGGTCTAAGCCGAAATTCTATGCTAAGGAAAATAATGTTGTTATTTAGTTAAGCAATTAATTTTTGTATAAATAGACCGTTTCTTTTTGTAATAAATCAATCGACATCTAATGTTTGATTCATTCGCAACGTTGCTGCCCTCTTCCAAGCCATAATTCATAAAACATGAGGCTGCGTTTTAAGAGTAGCAACATCATCATCCCTTTAAGTGCCATTGACTACATTGGCTTAATATATGAATGCAGTCTCATTCATGTGCTTAAAAGTTAGGGATAAAGAACCAGTGCAATCAACAGAAACCTGATCCAGCCTCCAGGCATTTCTGTTCAGATCTGAAATAAATTGTAAAATGATAACTTGAATAGACAAATGCACATTCGAGCTCTAGATTCAACTGGCAGACTTATGTTACGTATGGAATTTTAGTTTGTATATGCAAGTTAATGTATCTTTGCATTTTTTGAGGTTGCATAGTATAAATAAATCTAGTTTATGGAACCTAACCCCGTTTTTATCATTTACTGCTAATGGTAACTCATCAAGTACGTCTTGAAAATCAGTATTAAGAAAATGAAGAAACCGTTGTGAACAGAAATGCCTGGAGGCTGGATCAGGTTTCTGTTGGTTGCACTGGTTCTTTATCCCTAATTTTTAAGCACATGAATGAGACTGCATTCATGTATTAAGCCAATGTAGTCAATGGCACTTAAAGGGATTATAATTAGATAACTACCCGAAGTTCAGCCTCACACTTCAATTTTAGGCTTGGAAAGGTAGTATCGATGTAACTGAATCAAACAGTCAATGTCGATTGATTTTATTACAAAAATAAATGGGCTTTTATACAATATAACTGCTTAGATACTAAATAAAAACATTTCAAAGTGCAAAGGTATAGTTCACTAAAACGATTCTAAAATTGCAAAATAAGTAGTCAGCAATTATAGTTCCGCGTTGTCTGCGAGTTCGTGCCATGAACTTGAAGTTCTAGGTCATTTCGTAATAAAATATGCTTACTGTTATGATAGCGGTCTTTAAACCGACTGATTATGAAAGCAAAACTGGCTTTTAAATTGTGAACGATTTTCGTAAATTTTGACTGAAATTTATATCTGTTTAATTCAAAATTAAACAGTTGTGATGTAAAATTCTCATTGTGAAAATTTGAACCAATATTTCTGTTATTTAAGATTCCGCACCAAACATTGATCTTCTCGGAATACTGTCTCCTACAATTTATAGTAAAGTTGGGATTTTCAAATGCCCACCATCTACAATTTTGTGATGAAACGACTCCATTAGTTGTAAAAGTGGCTTCATCCGTAAACATAAACCTTTAAAAAAAATCCTGTTATTTAAAAAATGTCCTTGTGCCCATAGACAATATTCCATTCTTCTAATTTCATCGTTTTCTTCAGGGGTATGCAGAAAAAATTTATATGGTTTGAGTTTGTGCCGTTTAAGACACCTCCACACTTTTGATTGTGAGATTTGAAGTTGCACTCCAACCTTATGTATGCTTAGCTTACGATTAGCTCGTACAGCATCCAAGATCACTTCATCTTCATTTTTATGTTTAGGTCTAGTAGGTTTAGAAACACTACCAGAAACATTAATATTTGCAACTGTTTGAAAAGTAAAATTTTTATGCGGATTGAATTCTCTAGCTGCTTCTCTGAATGAACGACGATTATCACCTACTAAACGAACTAATTAAATTTTTTCAGCAACCGATAAAAACCTTTCTGCCATTCATCACAATACAAGATAAAACAAATTTCCATAGCCGTCCTCGTTATCGCGTTCAAGTAGGTATTGTAGTGAAATTTAAAATAAAAAGTTAATCCTTGTAACTGTATTAAACAAACATGTGTTCCTGCAACTTCCATAATAGCTTTTAGACAAAAGCACTGTACTAATGGGTAAAATAAATAGTAAAAACGAAATAATTTTGATTTAACTTTAATATTGCATAAAACACTTGATACTCAAAATTTTTTAACCAAAATTTGATTTTAGGGGTTTCAGGTGGTCCTAAAACGATTGTCACAACTACTTTTACGATTAAACAAAGCCTAGTATGTTTTTTAGATTTTTTGCGTTTATTTCTGATCGCAGTAGGCTACCGATATGCAGTACAATTATTTTAAAATTGTGAATATAACTCTTTTACCAGGTAGTATAATTGTGCAAAATTTAAAATCAATTAGAATAGTATATTAAAGTATGAGTGGATAACAAAGTCTTTAAAACACGCGCGAGTGCAAGTGTTTTAAAGACCAGTTATCCACGAATACTTTACGCTATTTTTTATTATACCTCCATACTGGAAATAAATTAAGCACTAAAAACTTAGAAATAATTTTTGTCGTGATAAATCGAAAGGGCATAATAATATTGCTACTATAGTTACGAGAATTATTTACGTTTTTGTAGCGTCCATGTCCATTGTTGCATTCAGTCGTTTCCTTGACAACCTTTAAAGCTCGGCGAGCTTTAATCGCCTGTATTCGCACGCTCAGGCGTGCTTTAAATGGCGATTCTGAATCAGGTATAATAAAAAATAAATAACGACGTTACAGGGGTGTCAAGTTGAAAAGTGAGACACACTGTATGTGCACTCTAACACAAGCAACCACTATTAAAACCAACAGACTGCTAATGGTAAGACTAGAAGCACACATTAATTGGAATTTTAGCTTACCTCTCATAGATGGAGCCACTTACTTATAAAACTGAAACAGACATTATTGTACAAATATTACTGTGCTTCGGTCAGCCCTACTACATGTAGCTGTTAATATGTTTTTACTTTGCAAGAGCAATGTTTTTTTATAGTTATTTATGTACAAATCTATATTGTAATTACTATATACCGTGCTCAATTAAATATTGTTGTTTCCACTATTTAAACAAGCATAAATAACCGTCACAGTTAGATTTCTCTTAAACGAACTAATAAAAAATCCACATGATGCAAACTCCTTGAGAGACGAATCCACATCTATAATAAAGTACATAGACATCCTAGTTCTGTTATTAGAAGCTTGGATTTCTGTGGAAAATAAATATTACAGAGTAATGTAGGATTGAATATGTGTATATGTACAATCACAGAACACTCAGCGTGAACTGCTTTTATTTCCATTAACAGAATGACCGTCACTTAACGTACTTAACCAAAGGACCATAATCGTTTACATACAGTGTATCCACAGATTGATGTAACAAGAGATATATAATAATAATAATATAATAATGCTTTATTACAGTACAATCAAAGGGTAACGGATCAGGAAAACCTGGTTCTTCCCCTGGAACCGTAATATTTACAACAATATTTGTATTATAATATATCAATATAATATAATTTGTATAACATTTTTTTTCTACGATCGTGTCAAAATGATCACTTTTTGCACAGTTTCTAGTGTCAAAAGTGATGTTTATAGCACTCTTAATATTAGCGCCTGAATTACGTTTTCTTGTACGTTGCCATTGGTGGCGCGTTTTAATAATATTTTAAAACACACTTTGCCGTAAATTTGAATGTCAACATAACCGAGGATATCTAACACAATGTGACGGAAAAAGTTTCATCGAACTAAGTTTTTATATTTTTGTTACGATCGTAGAAAAAATAGCAAATGATACACATGTATAAGTGCCATTAAAGCACTAGCGACGTTAAAAGCACTCTGCTTTGCATCGTGCTCTTAAACTCGTCGCATGTGCTTTAAAGGCGTACTTATACACTAGTATCATAATATACTATTAAATTTCAATTACATATTTGTAGATTTAAGCCTTGCTTGGCTTGAAACTAATTTTAAGAATATTTTCGATGTTTTCAAATCAAGGAGGCTTTGACAGTAGATAATTCAGAAAAGTGCCTTTCCTGTTCTAAATGGGCAAAAATCATTAGGAAGTGGTCGAAAATGTAAAATTATGGTGCTACACAAAATTTTCGAAAGATCCGAGTACTTTTGGGAAATGGTTATTTTTCAGGTTAATTAGTTTCAACACGAAGTAAAAAATTTATTTGTCAGAAATATTTATTCTTAATGTTGTATCATGCTTACTATGATAAATAAAATGGATTTCTTAAGATGCCACCCATTAATGAAGGAAATTACAGGTTTAATCTTTGGTATAAATTACAATGACATTAAACAATTTATTTCATACTGATGTCAAAAATGACATTTATTTGAAATCGACAGTGAAGTACACCGAAATCGTCATTAAAATACGAGAAATCGGCAGTGAAGTAATCCATTGTTTTACGACTTTTTTGTAGGTGGCGAGGCGACAGATAAACGTCAATCGACCGAACATAACCTACAAAAGTTGGTTAAAATGTTGTAATTTCACGATTCCTCGATTTCAAATAAAACATAGTGTACACCTCGGCACTGAAGTTTCTTTTTATCCCTCATGTGGTTTATTTGCCTTGGCCCTACAGGCCTCGGCAACTAAATCCACATTCGTGATAAAAAGTTATACTTCAGTGCCTTGGTATACAAACTACTATTTTTGGATTATATATGGTACAAAAAATGGAACATTAAAATCCTAGTACTTTAAAGTAAAATTTTAAAGTTCAAGTACTTTAAAATAATACGTTTTATTTAAAATTCATTAAACTTGCAGTATGAAATAAACTGTTGCATTCACCACGAACGAAAAGTGTTTTTAAAAGTCCTCCCAAGTAATTCCGTCCTCGGCTGCTTTCTCGTCCTTAAAATGCCACTTTTCGATCTAGATAAATAAACTACTATTATTCAATGTAACTGTCACAATTTCTACACACATTTTGAGACATCAAAAATCTCAAAAGCTGTTTTGAATATCCACAAGTGTAGTGGTATCCAAAGTGGGGTACGTGAGTCCAAGATTAACAGATATTAACTTGCACTTTTAAATTAAATGAGAAATTGATGGCAGCGCCACTATCTATTAACTCTTAAGGCTACACTTAGAGATGTTATAGGGTGCATCAAAACATAAAAACTTTGCATTCTCCTAAAGAGGTTAGAACATTTTAATGGACAATAATTTGATTATACAAAAATATGTACTAGAAATCCCAATATATTATAACAGTTAATCAGCAAAATGCATTGCATCATGTATTTATGTTTTTACATAATAGCTATTTATGATATAAGTACATAATGCCTTACTTTAGTGGGCACGCCTATTTAAATGAATAAGCGACTGTTAGAGAGCGAGTCCATATAAAGACGCAAGCACATTCTGCATTATTTACATTTTGTGTAGACAGAAGGGGTATTGTTGTATTAGTTTGGCTCTTTTGTTGGATTTAGATACATTTTATGCGTTGTCGTGTGCATACGTCGTAATAAAGAAACTGAATTTGTAACCTTTTGAAATGATGTGCGAAAAAGCTAAATAATTTATATTTTTAGGTTTTAGAGGTGTTTGTTACTCGTCTGCTAAAGCTTTAGAATTAGGATCAAATCCGATTCCCAACCTACCTTAATTCTACATAAAAAAAATAACGATTTGAAGTCAATATGGTTAACACTTTTATATATCGAAAGATAAACATTTGGCAAAATGTAAAGTTTGTCCCAAGAAAATTATCATAACCAGAGACGGCTTGACAAAAGGATTACACAAGCACTTTGCAGTTGACGTAAAAGCAAAAGATAAAGAGTGACAGACATTTTTAGTACCAGACACAAGTAATGAAATTGTCAACGAGTACCAACGCAGCTCATTACGAGCACAGAAATACTTTATATAACTTAAAACACTCGTTTTTCTTTGAAATTTACATTCGGAAATAACACCTGAACATTATTTCCTTTCGGGACCATTTGAAATCTTCAGGACTAGTCCCGGGACTTGAAATTTAGCTTGTAAGTCCTGAAAACGCTTTTTGTCCCAGGATTTGAAAACACTACCTCTCACACCAAGTTTTCATGATTTTAACCCGGCATTGGTCGCTACATGAGCGATTCCCTCACATTTTTACAAATTAATTCGCCATTTTAGTGCAATGGCAGGTATGGCCCCACCAATTTTTTTAATCCTCATCCTATCCGTCAAGCACCGGTTAGTGGTATTATTTCATGAAAAAAACAAGGCACAGTGCAATTGTGACAAGCAGTTTGGTAGGTGCGTGCGCTAGTGTGAGCAAATCGCTCATTACGCGACTAACCACGTTTACTTTTATATTTTTGTATTTGTTCTAAACATTTTTGATTTTGCGATCTTGCCAACGAGCCATTTTCACGGAATATACCACATATACCTGCTCTAATTGTTTACAAGTTTCGGATGAGTCGGATACAAACTAGAGATCGAAGCAGAGTTTATATTATATCTTTTTTGGATTTGAATTTAACGATTTGTGTTGTATTTACACATGGTGTAAAAAACAAAGTTTTGTATATTCAATGAATAATTTTTTATTTTAATTTTAAGGTATGACGTTAACAGATATTGCCACATTATGATTATAAGGTAATAATTGCCAATTACGAAAAAACACAACGTATACATTCAAAATGTCAGCTGTGAGCGAAATGCTCACGCGCGACCAACGACGCGAAACGAAACCTAGCGACTATTCCCGGGTTAAGAAAAACAGACGAATTTGATATTGCATATTACGAAGTGTACTGAAGTGTTTTTTCTGATATAACAATTTCTTGTTTCTTAGATAAACTTCTATTCCTAACAATTTTAATCAAACAGCTGCAACAATGTTGTGCATTAATTTCCAAACCATTATGAGGGTCTGTTATTGAACAATACGCAGTCACATAATATGCCAAATATAAATAAATACTTGTGTCAAGGCATCCTTGATAAATGACTAAATGTCTTTTCTTCTTGATCTTTAAGGAGCTGTAAGTTATCAGTGATACAACTTTGTAATAAAGTACGTTTGGCTTAATCTTCTTGTTTCAACTCAATGATTCACTTGTATCATTTAGGTTACTTCATTTGAAAACACCCTGTATATAACTGAACTAAATTTCTTTGCTGTTCCATTTTCACACGTAGAGCAACTGTTAAGGTTCCCCTCTAGAATGTATGTTCATTTTCTGTCTAACTAAACTACATTTTTGTGTTGCAATGAATTAAAAAACAAAGCAACTGTTATTAGCCTATATGTGTAACTAAATGAATTTTCTGTTTTGCTTTGAATTCACAAACACAGCAACTATAAGGTGTTTCTCCGGTGTGTGTCCTCATATGTTTAACTAAACTACTTTTTTCTGTGGCTTGGTATTCACAAACACTACAACTATAAGGTTTTTCTCCGGTGTGTATCCTCATATGTTTAGCTAAAGTACTTTTTTTTGTGGCTTGGTATTCACAAACACCACATTTGTAAGGTTTTTCTCCCGTATGAGTCCTCATATGTGCAACTAAACGACTTTTACGTGCTGCTTGATATTCACAAACAGAGCAACTAAAAGGTGTTTATCCGGTGTGTGTCCTCATATGTTTAACTAAACTACTTTTTTCTGTGGCTTGGTATTCACAAACACTACAACTATAAGGTTTTTCTCCCGTATGAGTCCTCACATGTGCAACTAAATGACTTTTACATGTTGCTTGATATTCACAAACAGAGCAACTATAAGGTGTTTTTCCAGTATGTGTCCTCATATGTCCAACTAAATCACTTTTACGTTGTGCTTTGAATTCACAAATAGAGCAACTATATGGCGTTTCCACAGTATGTGTCCTAATATGTGCAACTAAATTACTTTTGTGTTTTGCTTTGAATTCACAAATAGAGCAACTATAAGGTGTTTCACCAGTATGTGTCCGCATATGTGCAACTAAATTACTTCTCTGTTTTGCTTTGAATTCACAAATACAACAACTGTAGGGTTTTTCTCCCGTATGAGTCCTCATATGTGCAACTAAATGACTTCTCTGTTTTGCTTTGAATTCACAAATAGAGCAACTATAAGGTGTTTCTCCAGTATGTATCCGCATATGTGCAACTAAATGACTTTTACGTGTTGCTTGATATTCACAAACAGAGCAACTATAAGGTGTTTCTCCGGTGTGTGTCCTCATATGTTTAACTAAACTACTTTTTTCTGTGGCTTGGTATTCACAAACACTACAACTATAAGGTTTTTCTCCGGTGTGTATCCTCATATGTTTAACTAAAGTACTTTTTTCTGTGGCTTGGTATTCACAAACACCACATTTGTAAGGTTTTTCTCCCGTATGAGTCCTCATATGTGCAACTAAATGACTTTTACGTGCTGCTTGATATTCACAAACAGAGCAACTATAAGGTGTTTCTCCGGTGTGTGTCCTCATATGTTTAACTAAACTACTTTTTTCTGTGGCTTGGTATTCACAAACACTACAACTATAAGGTTTTTCTCCCGTATGCGTCCTCACATGTGCAACTAAATGACTTTTACATGTTGCTTGATATTCACAAACAGAGCAACTATAAGGTGTTTTTCCAGTATGTGTCCTCATATGTCCAACTAAATCACTTTTACGTTGTGCTTTGAATTCACAAATAGAGCAACTATATGGCGTTTCCCCAGTATGTGTCCTAATATGTGCAACTAAATTACTTTTGTGTTTTGCTTTGAATTCACAAATAGAGCAACTATAAGGTGTTTCTCCAGTATGTGTCCGCATATGTACAACTAAATTACTTCTCTGTTTTGCTTTGAATTCACAAATACAACAACTGTAGGGTTTTTCTCCCGTATGAGTCCTCATATGTGCAACTAAATGACTTCTCTGTTTTGCTTTGAATTCACAAATAGAGCAACTATAAGGTGTTTCTCCAGTATGTGTCCGCATATGTGCAACTAAATGACTTTTACGTGTTGCTGGATATTCACAAACAGAGCAACTATAAGGTGTTTCTCCGGTGTGTGTCCTCATATGTTTAACTAAACTACTTTTTTCTGTGGCTTGGTATTCACAAACACTACAACTATAAGGTTTTTCTCCGGTGTGTATCCTCATATGTTTAACTAAAGTACTTTTTTCTGTGGCTTGGTATTCACAAACACCACATTTGTAAGGTTTTTCTCCCGTATGAGTCCTCATATGTGCAACTAAATGACTTTTACGTGCTGCTTGATATTCACAAACAGAGCAACTATAAGGTGTTTCTCCGGTGTGTGTCCTCATATGTTTAACTAAACTACTTTTTTCTGTGGCTTGGTATTCACAAACACTACAACTATAAGGTTTTTCTCCCGTATGCGTCCTCACATGTGCAACTAAATGACTTTTACATGTTGCTTGATATTCACAAACAGAGCAACTATAAGGTGTTTTTCCAGTATGTGTCCTCATATGTCCAACTAAATCACTTTTACGTTGTGCTTTGAATTCACAAATAGAGCAACTATATGGCGTTTCCCCAGTATGTGTCCTAATATGTGCAACTAAATTACTTTTGTGTTTTGCTTTGAATTCACAAATAGAGCAACTATAAGGTGTTTCTCCAGTATGTGTCCGCATATGTACAACTAAATTACTTCTCTGTTTTGCTTTGAATTCACAAATACAACAACTGTAGGGTTTTTCTCCCGTATGAGTCCTCATATGTGCAACTAAATGACTTCTCTGTTTTGCTTTGAATTCACAAATAGAACAACTATAAGGTGTTTCTCCAGTATGTGTCCGCATATGTGCAACTAAATGACTTCTCTGTTTTGCTTTAAATTCACAAACACAACACCTATAGGGTTTTTCTCCCATATGAGTCCTAATATGTGCAACTAAATGACTTTTACGTGTTGCTTTGTATTCACAAACAGAGCAACTATAAGGTGTTTCTTCGGTGTGTGTCCTCATATGTCTAACTAAATTACTTCTTTCTGTTGCTTGGTATCCACAAACACAAGTGTAAGGTTTTTCTCCCGTATGAGTCTTCATATGCATAACTAATTGACTTTTACATTTTGCTTTATATTCACAAATAGAGCAACTATGAGGTCTTTCTTTTGTATAAGTCCTTATATTTGTAACTAAATTAGTACTTTCAATGTTTTCTTGTTTGAAGTATAACTTATCAGCACTTCCATTGTTATCCATGTTCTGCGATATGCACGATTCTGTTCCTTTAGAACTACAAGATATACCATCTGTAGTTTCTTGTTTGATGTTCATTATGTTTGTTGACATCGGAATTTCTCCGAATAGTAGGTACGTCAGTGAATGGAATTTAAATATGTTCACACCTACAACAAAGATTATCATTAATCTCCGATAAAATTAGCAATATGGCTGCATTGAGCATTGAACAGTAATATTTTTATTTAATTTTTAAGAGCTCTTTCATATTTTGTTACGTTCTTGTAAAAAACAAATACTGATTACAAATAGACCTCATATGACAAACAAATCAAAGCCCAAATGGTTGCGTTAAATTTTATAAGTTAACCTGTGCTTAGTTTTGATATTTCATTCTAAAAAACATTTTTAAGTCCTGCAGTTTGCACTGGTGCATACTGTAATGGATTGCATATAAGAAGATTAAGTTAATTTATTAATGCAAGACAAGGATTTGATATTATATAAAAAAAATTATTAAAATATTTTATCTTACAGTAGCGCCTATTACCATACATTATACAACTGTTTTCAGTGACTAAAATAAGTTTTATTCACAAGTGAGTTTTCATTATTTATACTACTGCATTGTTGGTAGCACTGTCAAGCTATGTCAAATTCGTATCTTTCAGGTTAAGTTTTGCGTCAGTCTGTGTCAAATAACAAACAAAACCTAACCTGCGAACCTCGAATTTGACATAGACTGACAATACACTTCAGTACTGCCAATACACTTAAGTACTGTCAAACGTATATCACAAATCACAGGCGACTAATTATAAATTTATTTCGTGACATATTCTGACTGCGCAAACTATTTAGGCACAAGAATTGCTACTGTAAGATAAAACGTCGTATATCACACGTGAGCGAAATGCCATTATAAGCTCGTGAGAAATTGTATCGCTTGTGCTGGGGGCACTAGCGATTCAAAATTCTCACTCGCAAATAATGATGCATTTCTCTCACTTATAATATAATCTACTATTACTATTAAATTTACAGGCATGAATTTGGATATAATAATAAGATATCAGATTTGATTTATTAACATGTATTTTGTAAAATAATGGAATAATTTGAATTCAGTTGAACAATGAAAAAGAAGAAACAGAAGGTTCTAAAATGATTTAAAAGTTATCTGAAATAGAGTGGTAGATTAATAGCAAATATGCAAAAACGATATCACTAAGGAAATATTAATTTTATGTACACAATATAAAATTTTAATAGAAAACATGTAATAATTTTGTAAGAAGCTGAAATTTTGAAAATAAACCCTTTTCTAATATGATTTCTTAATCTATTTTGGTATATGAAGGGTTTAATTATAATTAAATTATCGAGAAAAGAAGTGTAAATTTTAAAAATAAGAAGAATATAATGAAGATATGGAGAAGATGTGTATGGTAGGAAGAACAAAATTTAAAATACTACAGGCTATTGGCTTAAACGGTATTTACTGGAAATAAAACACGGCAGGATTTTTGGAGTGAAAATCTTGGGAATTGGAAGTGGTTTCCATCTGACGGAGTTGAACCTTGCTGAACTTTTGTTGGAGTGACGTTTTGAGATTGGCACAAGTTGAGGTGACATCCTGTGGTTTCTGACAGATAGGGATTCGCATGATTTGGATTGTTAATATTTATTTGGAAGGGATAGTGTGTTCACTGCTGGAGTATTTTGTCGAGGTTCGTGTTGCTGAATTGTATGCTGATTGAGAATTGGAAGAAGGCATCTTCCAAGGGTGTTTGCAGTTCTTGACAGTAGGATGGGCTTGTACTGCGGTTACTCGGAAGTTGGTATACATTTTGGTCTTTGAAAAGGCGGTTTAAATTTTTTGGACAAGCTGCAGGCACAGATATTTATTGCGCAAACAAAAATAAAAGTAAATGAGTGAAGTGTGGTAATTAATACAAGGACTACTTACTATTTCATGTTTTTTGAATGACGGGTAGTGTAACAAGAAGGTATTTGCGATTAATATTCCATGTACAGTGGAGCCGGTCCTGGCATAAAGAATGAAAGCAAGTGGTAAAGTGAGCTCTGCGTTTAAACCCGATTTATACGCTAAATAAGGTAGATTTTAAAACGTATTCTAAACAAAAGTGGAGGACAATCGCAGATAAGTAATACACAAAACCGGAATTAACAAGGTAGGAACAATTTTAACTAATATCTAGGAAAACTCCAAACGCCGATAACAAACAACTCGCCAGCTGACCGGAGGTGACCGGCGCGCTGCGCAACGCGCGTCAGACAAAGTGAATATTTAAATGAGCGCGGGAAGCCAGGACCGTAACGAGTAAAATCGCGAGACGGAATAAATTTACGGTCTCGAATTAAACTACGGCAATTTAGGCGGTAATCGAATAAAAGTAAAACCAAGCCACCAAAGGAGGTCGAGTGACCCAGGACCGAGCAAAACTGCGGGAAGGAATAAGTGCGCGGTTTCGAATAAAACTACGGCAATTTAGGCGGTAAACGAATAAATGTCAAACCAAGTCACCAAAAGAGGGCGAGTAATCCAGGACCGTAGCGAGTAATATTGCGGGACGGAATAAATTCGCGGTTCCGAATAAATCTACGGCAATTTAGACGATAATCGAATACAAGTAAACCCAAGCATCCAAAAGATGGCGAGTGATGAAGAAAACAACCAGTTGCTCTCAGAGGAAAGCGACGAGGAAGAGCTAGACACGAAAACAATGCTAAAAGCAATCACAAAGCACCTAGTCAAAATAGAAAAGAAAATCGATACAAGGAATGAAAAAATAGCGACCTTAGAAAACGAGAACCAAGAAATGAAAGAAAAAATTAAAAATCTACAGCTACAGATAAAGACATTACAAGGGGGAAGTGACAGGAAAAGCAAAATATACTATGGAATAACGGACGAAGCGGAAGAAAAACACGAAACACGAATCCATAAAATAAGAAACGTGTGTAACAGGATGCAGGTGACGATAGAACCGGAATTCCAAATTAATTTCTCCAGAAGGTTGGGAAAATATGAAGAGGGCAAAACTAGACCAATACTGATGCAGTTAACAACAGAAACTTAAAAATATGAGATCCTGAGCAAGAGTTATAAACTGAAAGACACAAATTTGAAAATATCAGAGGTGTATAACAAAGAAGAACTCGAGAAGGGGAAAACGCTGAAGAAACAGTTAATACAGGCAAGAGAAAAAGGATATAATGCAAAATTAAGGGGAACAAAACTCGTGATAAACGAGGTAATATACACCGAAGCAAACCTAGGAGCGCAAGATCAGCAGGAGAAAGTAAACATAGACAAAGCAACAAAAACCAGAACAGCGAGCCAAAGGTCTCCAGAAAACATAGAAAACAGAAGCCACAAAAAAACTTACCCAGAAAAGACAGACGAAAGTTTTAAAACGAGGACGTTCACCAGAAACCAGATGAAGAGCACCGAAGAACAAGGAATCAAGAAAGGGGACTCAAAGAATATAAACGAAAAAAAAACAGACAAACTGATCCAACAGCTACTAGCACCAATCACACAAAAAACCCAGGAATAGGGAAACTCAAAGGATCACATACAAAAAATATAGCAACCAACAAGCTCGGCAACCCCACTGATGACGACGGAAGAAAAGTCTATGGACAATGAGAAGGCACATCAAAAAAACAAAAACAAAAATACAAAATCCCAAAAAAAAAAATAAAAGGAAGAAAGTATGAAGAGATAAGATTGGCAACTTGGAATGTGAAAACGATGCTCAGACCGGGAAAAATGGAAAAAATCGCAAAGGAAACCCAAAATTACAAAATACATATAGCGGCAATTCAAGAAGTAAGATGGGAAGGGGCAGGAGAGATCACGAAAGAAGGCTACAGCTTTCTTTACAGTGGAGAAAAGAAAACTGGAAGAAATGGAGTAGGCTTCTTCATAACCAGCAGAATGAGAAACAACATTATCAACTTCACACCAATTGATGGAAGAATAGCAACCCTAAGAGTAAAGATGGGAAAGACAAACACCACATTAATTAATGTATATGCACCCACAGAAACAGCAGAAGTGAAAGATAAAGATAATTTCTACGATCTGATATGGAAAACCTGTGAAGATATACCAAAGAGAGATGAAATAATAATATTAGGAGATCTAAACGCCCAGATAGGTAAGGAACAATATCTAAAAAAATAAGTAGGCAATGGCAGAGGCACGATACACGAAGTGAGTAATGATAACGGGCACAGGTCATGCCAACTAGCCGAAGCAATGGGCATGACAATACTAACGACAAAATTCGAACACCCAAGAAAACACAAGGTCACATGGAGACATCCGACAGGCAGTGAGAACCAAATAGACCATATAATGGCGACAGATGGGATAAACAAAAAAACAATAGATACTAGAACTTATAGAGGGGCCAATGGAGATTCCGATCACTACCTGGTCATAATGAAAGGCGACTATGCAGCAACAACAAATAGGCAAACCCGACACATAAAAAAAACAGAATATTGGAACGTGGAAAATCTACAGCAAGACAATATCAGACAAGAATTCGAAAAACAAATATGCGAAGAATTTAAAGAAGTGACACCAACGGAAATCTAAGAATTATGGCAAAATATAAAGGAAAAAATAATTAAAATAGCAACACAGACCTTAAAACAAGAACAAAAGCAGAAACAATTAAAAGAATGGTACGATAAAGAATGCGAGGATGCAACTAGCAAGAAAATACAGCAAGATTGAAATGGATTGGCACAAATGAAGAGCAAGACAGAGAAGCATACAAAAGAGCAAGAAATAGTGCAACAACAATAATGAGAACAAAGAAAAACGAGTGGATAGACGAAAAGCTAAGGGACATAGAAGAGGATAGAAAGAACCATAAAATAGGGCAATTCTACAACAAGATAAAGGCGACTAAAAACAAACCAAAAATAAAAATAAGAGGAATCAAAAATAAAAAGGGATTACTAGAAAACAAGCCACAACAACTAAATAAAATATGGACAGAACACTACACTACGACATTATACACAGAGGTTAACAACACAATAAAGGATCAAACAACAGACGATAGCAAAACAGAAGAACAAAGAAACAAAGAAACAAATGCACCATCCCTAGAAGAGGTCCAGCAAGAGATAAACCAAATGAAGAATAATAAGGCACCAGGAGAAGATGGCATAAGAAATGAACTGCTGAAATATGGTGGACAGCAATTACACAAAAAAATACACACATTAATTGAACAAATATGGGAACAAAACGAACTGCCAACAGACTGGAATATTGGGATAATACAACCCATACACAAAAAAGGTGACAAAGAAGAATGTGCAAACTATAGGGCCATAACACTCCTGAATACAACGTATAAACTGTTCTCTACCATACTCAATAAAAAACTAAAAACACACACAGAAACAATATTGGGCGACTACCAGAACGGATTTAGGCCGGGCAGATCCACGGTCAACGCAATACACGTGTTAGAGCAAATTTGTCAAAAAGCTTGGGAATATGACAGAAACTTACACATAATCTTTATCGACTTCAAAAATGCTTTTGACAAAGTAAACAGAAAGCTACTGATACAGGAATTGAAACTTTTTGGAATACCAGTAAAAATAATACAACTAGTAGAAATATGTCTCAAAAATACAAAAGCAAAAGTACAGTTCCAAGGTACAAAAACGGAAGAGTTCAACGTAAATGTAGGAGTAAAACAAGGAGACGCCCTATCCCCGACGCTCTTCAACTTGGCACTAGAAAGCATTATCTGCAAAGCAAAACTAAACAAAAATATTATAACAGATCAATTTCAAACTATAGCGTACGCAGATGACTTAGCAATAGTAGCCAAGACAAAGGAGGATCTAATAGATGCAATGCAAAGACTGAACAAAGAAGCAATAAAGCTAGGCTTACAGATAAATGAACAAAAAACAAAATACATGAACTACAAAACAAATAATACCACAGATAGACCGTTAAAAATACATAACCACACCTTCGAAAATGTCACATCATTCAGCTATCTAGGAGTACTAATAGGAAATGGAAGGGAAAGAGTAAAAGAAAGGATCCAGAAAGGAATCAAATCGTACAGTATCAACAAACCACTGCTAAAAAACAAAAACCTAACTAAAGCAACCCAAATAACAATCTACAAGACATTGATAAGACCAACCATCACATATGCAACAGAGACAATTGCACTAACTAAACTGGAGGAAGACCAGCTGAAAAAATTAGAAAGAAGGATAGTAAGGACAATACTAGGGCCAAAGGTGACAGAAGAGGGAGAAAGAAGGGCAAAGACAAATCAGGAGATAGAAGAAGTATTAGAAGGAGAAAATATAATAAGACATATAAAAGCACAACGTCTAAAATGGTTAGGGCACATCATGAGAAGGACACCAACAGATATAATAAAAAGAATAACACACTGGAAACCACTTCAACAACGAGGACGAGGGAGGCCAAGAATAACATGGTGGGACAACATCGAAGAGGATTTAAAAGTGATGAAGGTAGAAAATTGGAAAAATGCATGTAGAGACAGGAAAAAATGGAAGGAAATAGTCAAGAAAGCCAGGACACACAAATGTTTATAATGGAAACAGTAGAGGAGTGATCCACCTCAGAAAATGGATTTTACATCTTCTCCACCCAAGGAGAAGAAGCCATAATCCTATGGATTGCAAGGCTTGATGATGATGATGATTCCATGTACAGTAATGCTCACATAAAGCTAGTACAAGCAATTTAGATCTAGTAACGCAATTATCTAAAATTATTTGTTGTACAACTTACTCTTCCTTGAGTACAAAATAAAAGAAATAAAGGCAACTAATATTTTATTGCCCCACGATTTGCGTCAATTACAGCTCTGAATTTCCTCGGCAAAACAAATATGTTTGTAATAGATTTATGTAAGCATGACTGTACATAATTTGAAGTGACACTAACGTTCATTGGGGTTGTCACAAATATTTAACATAAGTTTTCATTAAACAAATAATTTTTCAGAAATAATAAACCGTCTTGATTTTGCGTAAAACGACTTGTTTTGGGAGTAATGCTGTTCTACTGAGCTAGAAATATTTAATAACTTAATATTAACGATTCATATTAACGGGCATCAGAAATACTTGAATTCATCTTAATTGAGAATTTATTTAAAACTAAAATAGAATTTGTAGTCAAATGTGACATATAAAGAATATCAAATAATTGTCGTAATGTAAAATAATTACATATCCAACTTATATTGTAGTATAGTCGATCAGTGCATAATTAGACGTCGCAACGTAAGGCTTTAAGAATAACATTGTGTGTAACTATTACAATACATATACAATAAATAGTGCAAGCACGGGGTTTGGTTAGAAAAATGTTTGGACATTATCATTGTAAACACAAATAACAAACAAACAAAAAATATGGAGCTAAATTACAGAAAGGAGAACAAAACCTAACAATTAAATATATTAATGTAACGCCAAATATAACAAGCATTTCAAAATGCAAAAAAATAACTGGTTTTATATGTATGTACACATAAAAACGTGCGACGTAAATGACTATTAAGATATTCGGATCGATACATAGTGCCTCAGCACAGAACCTCTAAATTTGAAAGTTGTTTTAGGTATACTGGCCCGAAATTTGTAAATACTTATTTAGAAATATTTTGTAAACTCAATGTTTGTCAGTTTAAAACAGCTTTCAAAAGTTTCTACAGAGTGGCCAAGCTAAAAGAGGTCCCGTGTGAATACAGAAAGGTAAATTAATATTATATTTTTATTTAAAAGTAGTAAATACAGAATATTACGAATAACAACGTACTGAAAGCAACACGGAGCGATACACAGTTAACACAAAATGGCCGCTGGACATCACGTGACCCCGCACGAGCGCTCAATATCACTTTCAGTATGGACACCGGACCTCTTTTATCTTGGCCACCCTGTATGTGTAGTGAATAATGTTAAAAACTATTGTACTATAATTCTTTGTTAATGTTTTCGATTAATGTACTGTCAGGGAAAAGTCAAAAACGGCTACAGAGATCTTTCTCCTTGAAACATGTTTTACAGATTAATAGTATAATATAATTTTAAGTTTGGAATTATACATTTTTGTTACATGTTTAATAAATATCTTTATTATTATTATTAAGTGCGCTTAGAAACCGTAAAACCAATAGAAAACCTAGGTAAATTTATTCTAATACAATTATTTATATGATGCAAGTGTTGCAAGAAAAGCTTTATTTATTACGAGAATTGTTGAATAATTTATTGCAATTTTATTTCGATTGGATCAATTTTTGAGTGTGAAAATAACCTTCATATTTTGTCTGATCAGCAATGATACCATTAATTGCTGTGGTGACTTTTTTAAATGGAAATATGCAATATGCTATAGTGGACATTCCAGGATATACTTTATTGCAAACAAATTATTTTAGGCGAGGGGATTACCAGTATACTAAAACATTTCATAAATTATAAATGAAAAAACACTGTAGATTTTCCAGAATATGTTTAAAATTTGAAAGTTTATCGTGTTGAACTTATTTTTACTACCAAAATACAAATTTAGTTTCTTGGTTTTACTCCAAACTAATTGTTATATAGAGTGGTAATTCAATTATGGAAAGTATCTGCTTCAAACTTCATGTAATTCACTGTAATTATAAACAATTAATAACTTTTATTAGGTATGTACTTCGGCAAAGAAGTTAACAGTCACATGACAAAAATATTATATCATTTTGGCAACCCATAAAATATTTTTGTATATCAAACAACTTAACCAAAATATTAATTGCTCCTTCAGGTGCTTAATCTACTCATAGAAACACCCAGGATCTCAAAAAAAGAGTAAACAAACTTTAATAGGGCAATAGTACTCTTTACTACTACTCTGCTAAAGTAACTGTAAGAATTGCCCTGTTTTTATTGGCAACGATATTATATAAATTAATGCTACATTTAGTTTTATATTAATGTATAAGTGGATATTGGCCTATTTTACGCCCTTGATACATAAATAATGATTATAATTTCTATAAATTTTGGCAACCTACGATTTCACTGCTTGCCAAACTGACATACAAGACATTAGGCGAGCTATAAAGTGACACATTACACCTTCAAAAATCTCTCTCGTACGCATTAAAATTGCATGAAGCTAATACCTGCGTTTAATTTAATAACACTTTAGTGAGTTGCACTTTAATCACTCGAGTATGAATATAGCCATTGGTGTTCTATATATTTTTGGGCACTATTTTAACTAATTCTTTGTTTGTGATTTTTTCAGTATTGTAAACATGGGGCAATGATACTTTAATGGGAATTATTTTACCCCGTTTGCATATGTACAAACATTGACAAAAACTTAATTTCACTCCATTTAAATTTTAGACAAATCTGCTGTGATAAAAAAAACTTAAAACAGTTTTTGTCCACAACAATACATATGGAAAGGCATAATGAAGTTTGTTCATGCGTAATTTTCAGTTTTGTCAGCTGTGTACTCCATACGAGCTTGTATTAAGAAAAAAGCATGCTACAAACTATATTTAGAAACTTTAAACATGTGTAGCTGTTATGAGACCCAATATAACGCTGTGTTACGGTTTTGTTTTGAATATTTAACTACGCTTAAGCCCTATAGGTCACTAATACTTAATATGATCTCGTTTAATATGGTAGCTTTGTTAAAAAATATTTCTTGGAAGGCTAGCCTTCAGCTGGTCAAACTTTTTAGCTCATAATATGATCATCACAAAATCATATGGGAGTACGCCCTTTTGCTTTAATTAGCCTATTTATAATTAAGTTACTGCATAAGCTGTTAGCTTTAACCTTTATTTATATTTGTACGAAATCGTATCACTGTGTTTAATTTTGAATTAAACACACATAAATTTTAATAAAAAAATTTACGAAATCTAGTCAGAAGTTCTAAATGTAATTCTGATTTCATAAACAAGCAGTTTTAATCTCCAGTTTTGCTTCATAATTTCGCCAGTTTATGTTTAATTTAGATCTGTTTAATCTTGAATTAAACAGGCAAATTTCAGTTCACATTTACAAAATATTAAAAACCAATCTTGTTTCGCAAGCATCGAGTTTAAAGACAGGAGCAAACCTGCAACTTGGCATTTCACGCCATAAGCGACCTACTAAACCCAAGTTCACCGCTCTGGCTTGCAAACGCACACGGAAATACAATCAGCTTACAGTGTTGAATTGCTATTTCGTACCTTTAAATGCGCTCCAGTAATCTACACAATAATTGAACTTTGTTTTGTGACTTAGCTATGCTATTTTGTTTTGTATAAATAGACCATTTATTTTTATAATAAAATCAATCTGCATCTAATGTCTGATTCATTCACTACGTCGCTACCCTGCTACTAAGCCATAATGTCATTGGGACGTGAGGCTGCGTCCCCCAGGGTAGTTTACTGTCGTCCCTTTAAGTGCCATTGACGACATTGGCTTAAAACATAAATGCAGTCTCATTTATGTGCTTAAAATTAGGGATAGAAGCAGCGTAAAGCAACGAAAACCTGATCAGCCTCCAGGCAATTCTGTTCAACTGCAATAAATTGTACTTTTACAAATAATTTCCTACCTTACTTTCTAGATTGTTAAATTCACGTTTGCACCAAGTATTTCACAAGATACTCACAAATTTATAGTTTTTAATGTAACTATCTAAAATATGTGTTTAAACAATTTATTAAATTTGTTATTTCTGAGAAACAAAATAAAATGTTCTTGTTAAAAATACGAAAATATACCCGGGTATTACTTTGCTGAAACGTGACTGAAAAAAAAGGAATTAGACCATGGTATTGATCCAAATCCGGTATATTTATTATTGACCTTTTACAAGAATAATCACAATATATGAACATTAGGGAGGAGGGCGCAGAATCTATCTGCAGGAAACCACGTGGATGTGCAGGTGATATACAAACTTTAATAATCTGCTGAGGGTCTATTCTAATTGTTTTTAAATCGCATATTATTATAATCTGATGATACTGATATCCGGTATTAATCTAGCTACTTTTGTATAAAATCTAGAACACACTTTTGTGCCAGCTGCCTAATTAATATTACCTATTTAAAGTACATTATGGTAATAATAAAAATGCAATTTGTTTGTTTCTTAATAATTTGACAAAATGGAAAAGTAACAATTGAGTAGATACTTTTCATTGTAAATATTTAACTGATTTTTACAGTATTTTCTGTACTTCTACTTCTTTAATTATATTTATATGCTTTCTAGATTATTACATTCTAAATGAAAAATAGATACATAATGGTAGAACTTCGTTAAACATTATGCAAAAATTGTAAATTTTTCATATTTTTGCAAATATTCAGACGCTTTGTGCGATCGGAATATATGCTTTAAAAGCGGTGATATTCTTTTCACAGACTATTCAATGCTACTACTTACGTTAAGCACCATAGCGCTAAAAAATACAAACCCCAAATTAAAAAATAATTTACTAAAAAACTGTCAAATTCGTAATTTTGAAACACTTTCGGCGTTTTGCGCAATCGGAAGATGTTTGATTTTAATAATTTTTTTTTGTTCTGCTAGTATACACCTAAGGCAACTTTTCCGCGGTATAGCAAATCGAAAATATAACTTTGACATTTTTCGATCCACCCTAACCTACATGCAAACCCAAAATAATTTATAAATTTCAGTGACAATTGGCAATTTGCGCTAGTGCAAAAAATGCAAAATTTGGATGTCATTTGCATGTGATTGGTGAAACATTTTTGAGAGAAATTATGAGTAATACAACAGTGGCCTGATAATTCAGCTCAATTAAAACCAGCAAAGTTGAAAAAATGGAAACATCGAGATTACTATATCATATAACAAGCTGAAGTATCTTTAGTTAAATATACAGCAATTAAGAGTCAAAATATTGACGTCAATGCCTTGATCTAGTTCAGGGAACCAAATCGACAAAATCTGATATCTATGTTTCTGGTGTTGAAACTGGATAAATGTTTGAGTTCATAATGAAGTGCGTGATACAACGGTAAATATGTAAGTTCTAAAAAAGTACAAGTAAAATTAAATGTTTAATGCATAGTTTATTAAGCAAGGAATGGAATATACAGGGTGTTAAAAATAAGGGTAACAAACTTGAAGGGGCGATAGTACTTTTCAAAATAAGGCAAAAAGTTCCTAAGACCATGATTCCGGAAAAGCATTTTAAGAGAGCTAAAGCCCTAACAATAAAAAAACAGGAATTTTATTTAATTAATATAATACAGTTAACGCAAATTTTGAGGAATTTGGCATATCTATGTGAAGTATATGCTGAATTAGATGACTTTTAAAACAATTGGTATAATGTTCAGAAGGTAGTTTATGCCAGAGTGGAGAAATATTTTTCATCGTAACTTTTTCATTTTAGTCAATTTTCGATAGATATTCGGAAAGCTTGGACTTTTCTACATACAAGAGGTACTCTTGTTTGGAATCGCTAAAAGCTACAGTTTTCGAGAAAAGCAAACCTAGAGATTGAAATTTATTACTTCAGGAGTAGCAATGTCTTTTCCCTTCACCCTTCTCACGGCTGTAGCTCCCTTAAAACGCATTTTCATATCCATGCTCATCGGAAGTTTTTGTCTTATATCGACGAGTACTATCACCTTATATAGTAACAAATACTCAAAAGACTTCAACCTTAGGGCTGGGGTACGCCAAGGGTGTATCATTTCCCCACTACTGTTTAACATATACAGTGAACATATAATGCGTGAAACCTTTGACGAATGGCAAGGTGGAGTAACGATAGGGGGCCACAGAATCAACAACCTGTGCTATGCAGATGATACAGTAGTGCTAGTGGCCTCAAAAGAAGAACTGCAACACATTATGAGCAGGCTCAAAGAAACAAGCGAAAGATACGGCCTTAAGCTGAATCAAGACCAAACAAAAGTCATGGTAATCGACAGAGCGAGAAACAACCAACCTGAAATTGGAGTCATCGCAGGATACGAAACAGTTAGCCAATTTAATTATTTAGGCTCAATGATAACCGACAACGGGAGTTACAAAGAGGAAATCCGCAGACGCCCTGCGAATGGGTAGAACAGCTACAGTCAAATTGACCAAAATATGGAAAACACCAGTATCACAAGAAACACCAAACTGAGACTCGTTAAATCGCTCATATACCCTATTGCCACTTATGCATCAGAGACTTGGACTGACAAGAAAACAGATTCCAAGCAAATAAGTGCTTTTGAAATGTGGGTATATCGAAGAATTTTACGAATACCTTGGACTACCCACCGTACAAATGCCTCAGTTCTAGAGGAACTAAATACGACAAGACTCATAACATGATTGCAAAAACTATAGACCAATAGCTTTACTTTCAGTACCTTGTAAAATATTTGAAAGCATTCTGCATAAGTATATTTTTTCTCATGTTAGGCCATATATATCTCCATATCAACACGGATTTCTGCCAAAACGTTCCACAATGACTAATCTTTTAAGTTTTACTCAAACAGTGACTGAATCAATGAGTAAAGGTGACCAAGTAGATACCATTTATACTGACTTTGCAAAAGCGTTTGATACAGTCCATCACGATACTCTTCTCTATAAACTGCATTTATTTGCTATTTCAAGAAATCTCTTAAAATTATTCACGTCATATCTACGAGAGCGTAAGCAATATGTAGTTTTTCGTGGTTGTTCATCTATAGAATACCATGCTTCATCCGGGGTTCCACAAGGATCGAATTTGGGACCGCTACTATTTTTAATCTTAATTAATGACTTGCCGGAATGCATAAAAAACTCAGAATACCAAATTTTTGCTGATGATTTCAAATTATATAAGTCAATAACAGAAGCTGATGATTGTTTAAAACTACAAGAGGATCTAAATCGTGTTGTGACATGGAGCAAACAAAATCACCTACGTCTAAATATTAAAAAATGTAGTTGCATGTCATATACGCGTAAGCCACAATTCATTGTTTATAATTATGCAATTGAAGGAGAGAACTTAGAAAGGGTGACTACTACAAAGGATTTGGGCGTTTGGTTTGATGCAAAATTGACATTTAATCACCATATATTCCAATGTGTTAAAAAGGCTTACCAAATGCTCGGATTTATACTGCGTAATTCAGCAGGATTCAACCAGATATCATCGTTTATTTACTTGTACAATGTGTATGTTAGATGTCACTTAGAATACGGTTCCATTATATGGTCTCCCTACTACAATTATCTTAAAAACGAGATAGAAAAAGTGCAAAAAAAATTGCTAAGATATCTATATTACAAAGAGCATAGAATATACCCGACTACCAGGCCGTACCTTCTATTACTTAGTGATTTCAACTTTCGAACATTAGAAACTAGAAGATGTGTAAGCGATTCTATATGTTTGTATAAAATTGTAAGTTCTCTAATAGATTCACCACAACTGTTGCAGCTCCTTAAATTTAATATACCTTCTTATCAGCATAGGTCAGTTCTAACATTTTTTATTCCTGTTATACGAACCAATTATTTGATCAATTCACCTGTATATAGGATGATGCATTTTATAAATTCTTGTGAATACGTGGATATATTTTTTAGGTCTATAAATCAATTTAAGATTGTGAAGATCCTTGATGAAACTCAGAGGAGTATACAAGATCAAAATGTATATGGTTAAGTTATATTATGTTAATGAGATGATTGCTTGTTAATTTTCTAATTGTATAATTTATCATTTTTAATTTCTTGTCATTGTCTGCATATGTATCATTGTTGATTGTTGCTTGTTATTGGGCTTCGGCCTGTTAGCGACATAATAAATAAATAAATAAATAAACAACAATAAGCATTCTTCAATACTTCGACCACATGGTAAGGGGTGGGGACACCATGGAACGACTGATTGTGAAAGGCAATGTCAAAGGCAATAGAGCGCAAGGACGGTCTCCCACTCAATGGATGGACCAGATCAAATCAGCCACGGGATACACATTTGAAGAAGCAACTCACGAAGCGCAAGACAGAACAACATGGTCCGAAAAGATAGCGCAAACATCATGATTCCACCACGTCCTTACGAAGGATGATGGACAGAGGAGGAGGATCACCTTATTAGTTTTTACCTACTTTGTTTACAGCCTGGGTGTTGCTATGAGTAGATTAAGCTCCTGAACTAGCAAATTACAATCTTTAGGTTCGGTTTTCTCAAAAACGACTGCTCTTAGTAGAGTGACCACCCGTCCCGATTTGCCTGGGACAATCACGCATTTGATAATCAATGTTATGGTCCCGAGTTGGTATCGCTCAGGACATAAGATTTCCCGATTTAGAGCTAAATTTATTTTTCTGCTTTATTTCATGGAATTACGACTTCACTTCTTCAGTATCCTTGTAAGAATGTATATTCGAGTACAGTCAGCTAGCTGATAAGAATTAATTGTCGATTCTTTTTGCTGCCTGTCGATTAACTTGCTTTAGTTGACGCTTGACTACAGTATAGATTCAGTGTCTCAGTCGTGTAAAACCCACCTGTGCATACAGTGCAACATCCAAACGATCAGCTCAGAACTATTACTGACAAGTTGCTACAAGTTTATATATTAATTAATATACAGAAGTAAACAGTTGTAGGCTTTCCAATTTCTATAAAAAAATCTAATAAGTCAGTATTTACGTCATATGTCTAGATGCTGATTCAAAACTGGCGGTAGCAACAAAACGCCCTACAAAGACGTAATTTTATCTCCAGTAAAAGTACAAAGAGACCAAAAAGAATGTGTTTCCACGAAGTGGAAATCACAGTACAATTAGATTATTGGCTGTCAAAACTAAACCAAACAGTGCGTACTGTATACTTTATAAAAAATAATTTGGTATAGACCATGGCGGAGAAAATGATCGAAACAATCATTCAGCTACAGAAATGCATAAGTTACACTCTCGAGCAGCTACGCAAAGTTCAACTATTAAAAATTTCGTTTTAAACAAAGACAACAATCAACTAAAAAATAAAATTACTGCTGCTGAGCTAACTTTGGTTTATCATAATAATTGCCAAGCGTTGTCTTGTCATTCATTGGACTGCAATGTAAAATTATTGGGAGTATTATTTTCAGATTCTGAAATTGGAAGAACGAAAGCGGAGGCTTTGCTCATTAATGTTCTTGCTCCAAGCTCTGTGGAAACAATTATTAATGAATTTTCAGATGATTATATTTTTGCAGTATCGCCAGTGATGCGTCTAATCGGGGAAATATAAAATTGTTTCCAATCATGTTAAAATATTTTATCCCAGAAGAAGGGTTCGTTATTAAATTATTGAACTTTTATGAAGATTCACATGAGACAGCAAAAGCAATAGCTGAAAACATTTTTAGCTCTTTGAGAAAGCATAATCTTCCAAGTAATAGAATATCAGCGTATTCTGCAAAAAAAAGGTGCCGTAAATTTTGGAAAACAGAACTTCGTCGTTAAAATACTATCTGCCGAAAATGATAAACTCTTAGCTTCACATTGTCCGGCACATATTTTAGATAACACAGCTAAGAAGGAACCCAATTTACTACATTTCGATGTGGAGGCATTTATTTTGAAAGTATTCAACCATTTTTCTGTGTCTGCGAAGAGTGGTCACCCCAAAAATTCGAAATTGAGTTTTCAACAGATCTTCACGTTTTCGAGTTCCCTAAACCCAAAAAACGTATTTTTGTTCATTGGTCTATTGTAATGAGATAAAAAACCAGTGTATATGTAATATATTAAGATTTTTTTTCTATTTGTTAGTAACTATAGACATAAATAGGTGCCACATGTCGCGAGTTAGTTTTTTCAAAAGGTCGTCACCCTAGCTCTTAACGATTCTAAACAAGAGTAGGTATTCTTTTTATGTAGAAAAGTCCAACCTTTCCTAATATCTAACCAGAATTGACTAAATTTTTTTTCATGAAAATATCTCCCTACCCTTGCATAAACTACCCCTTCTCAACCTTATATCAACTAATTTCAAGGTCATCTAATTCAGCTCATAAAAATGTGCAATATGCCCAATTACACCAAAATTGATTTGTCTGTATTATTTAATTTAAATAACATCTGTTCTTTTATTTATCCTTTTCAGCTCCCTTAAAACGAATTTCCGAACCTATGTTTATAGCAACATCTTGTCTTACCTTAAAGTTTGTTATGCCGTTTTATCACTTACTTGAATCCTGTGTAGTAACCTGCACAAGTAGACAAGACACCTCTTCGCTATTGTGCCGGATGCTATACTTGGAGTTTTGCTGTGGTTCTAGAAGAAGTGAATATTTCTACTACAAATACTTATAATCAGCTGCTTGCTCAAATATAGACACTTACATAATATATTGTTAACGGTTAACGGTCGAAATCACAAGAGGTTGTTATCTAGACCTAGAGGGTTTGAAAATTGTACCAAATCTATCAGATGCATGTATTGCATCCCATTAATAAGTTTGTGATAGACGGATTACGTTAGTAAACACGTCGTTTAGCACATTTTGGGTTATTTTACAGATATACTTATAGCAGGTAAGTTCTGAAATTATCTATTCAAATTTGTACCCATCCATCATCTGACTAACGACTGGCAAATGATATATATCTGGTTGATGACTGGTTAATTTTCACAAATGCGTAATATTAACAACAGTATTAAAACTCCCACTAATAAGTAGCAATTTCGTAGATTGTAAATGCAAGATGCAAACAACTTCGCCATATTAAATTACTCCTGTCTTATTGATCTACGAAAGTGCAAAAGACCTATTCTATAGAAGTAAAATGAAATATAAGAAAATTAGAAGCCTGAAGCATTCACGATAGGGTCACTAGATTAATACACTATAAGTGTAAGGTACCGCCATTTCATTGCTCGTTTGAGAATGTGAGAAAATTGTGAAATAAAAATAACAAATACAAATTTCTCAAGTGCAATAGGTAAGACATAAGTTTTTAGGGATTTTCTTTTTGGTGTAGTAGCACTGCTGTAAAATCGAACTATTGTTAGATTCATATATTTATCACTTCTATATTGCTAGCAGGGTCTCCCAGACCCTCGTTCCCAACGAGCGGAGACATTACGGCGCCGACATAGTCTCACTCTTAGTACTACACGTCTCGTGCGTATGCCTGAGAATTCGATACCGCCTTTAGAAGAGAATTTTAAACTTGACCGTGAGGTTCACTTCCCCACGGCGGGGCCGACGCTTGCGCACAGCTCACCAAGTGTGTAAAAGAGTTGGTTGTCTTTCTCAATTCCGTTGTGACCTTTCCACTTATAGGCGCTAACGATATAGAAGTAATAAATATACGGTTTGATAGTGTTTTTATCCACAGTTGGAGAAAATTGTGCGACAAGGATAGATATAAAAATCTCCAATGGCGGTACTTTACACTAGTGTGTTGATCTAGTGACCTTAATTAATGACCATAACCACTGCTTCCTAGACTTACAAGCCATGCTGTTAGACTTGTCAACATTGCATCTCTGGTAGTTGGTAGTCCTAAATTACAGTACTCCAATTTGAAATAATTTTGCTTTAAATGAAGAATAGTTTTACCCTTTCTCATATGTTACTTCTATAATTAACTAAAGATAGATTCTGTAATTGTGACAAATTTATTTACATAATCAAGTAATACAAACATGTAACAGTATAGATAATTTTTGAGACTTTCACGGCCATTGTCATTAAGTAACAAACGACTTCCGGGAGTGGACCGTATCATGATTGAGATCGAAGAACTCAACGTTTCACCCACTTTCGTAAGGGGCTTCATCAGGAGCAAAAAGCAAAAGAGCACGGTAACTCAACGTGTTAACCACGCCAGAGGCGAAACTCTTTGCAAGGGAAGGGACAGAAGAACACGGTAACTCAACGTGTGAACTACGTCAGAGGCGAAACTCGACTGACTATAGGAAGAAGAAAGGCGAGAATTTATAGGCAAGCGCCGTCGCGATTCAGCAAATGCCGTCGCGGACTAGTGGCGGAGGACGGGGCTTAGGAATTAGCACTTTCCACATAGAAGGAAGGGGAAAGCCTACGTCCCGATTAAGATTATTAGGGTGTTTGCAAATCTGAATGGCTTCGCGAATCTTTCTGCTAAAGAAGAAAGGGGATTTGCAGATGATGGAAGTTTCACCAAAAAGGATCTTATGACCAGTATCGCGTTGGTGTTCGACGATGGCTGATAATGAAACGAAACTTGACTTGAGACAGCGCTGGTGCTCAGAGATGCGAGTTTTCACTGAACGACCTGTTTCACCTATGTATACAGCATTACAAGAGCAAGGGACTCTATAAACATATTTAGATGACATAGTGTTTAATTTGTCTTTAGATGAAGGAAGAACCTGTGAGATTTTGCTCGGGGGTTTGAATACTGTTTTAATGCTTTGTTTTCGAAGAAACTTTCCTATGCGGTCGGTGACTTGGTGGATATAGGGAAGAAAGGCTATTGCTGCAGGAATATCGGGTTTTTGGAGGTTTGGGTGGTCGTGGATGAAGATGGCGATTGATGGCAGACTGTATATCCCTAGCACGGTAACCGTTATTCCTAAGAGCTTTCCGAATGTGATTTAATTTAGCGTGGATATTATCGGGCTGGGATATGGAAACAGCCCGGTGTACAAGCGAATTGATAACGGAAAGTTTTTGTGTAGGATGATGGTGGGAATCGGCATGTAGATAGCGATCAGTGTGAGTGGGTTTGCGATATACAGAATGACCAAGTTTGCCACTGGGATGGCGAGAGACCTGTACATCTAAGAAAGGAAGGGAACCGTTACTTTCTATCTCCATGGTAAAGTTAATATCTGGATGCTGACTATTGAGATGATTTAAGAAGACGGGTAACGTGTCTACCATGTGGCCAAATAATAAAGGTATCGTCAACGTATCGGCACCAAACCTTAGGTTTCAATTCTGAAGATTCCAGAGCTACGGTTTCGAAAGCTTCCATGAAGATATTGGCAACGACAGGTGAAAGAGGAGACCCATGGCCGCACCAGAAATTTGTTTAAAGAACTGACCTTGAAATAGGAAATAAGTTGAAGAGATGAATTTTTCTATCAGGCCAGGTAGACTTGAAGACGTCTCCCCATGCTCTGATAACAACTGTTGGATTATGACTATGGAATCGGGAATAGGAACTTTGGTAAAAAGGGAAGTGACATCGAAATTCACAAATAAATCCTCAGGTTCAACGCTTATATTGGATATAAGTTCAGCGAAATGGGCTGAATTGCGAACAACGAGGGAGACTTACCAGTGAACTTTCTGAGGATAGTGGTTAGGTATTTAGCTAATGAGTAAGTAGGGGAATCTATGGTACTGACAATGGGCCCGAGGGGAATGTCTTGTTTATGGATTTTGGGAAGACCATAGAGCCGAAGAGGCTTTGAAGCGCGAGGAATCAACCTCCGTTGAATATCAGTGGACAGATCTGAAGATTTTATGAGAGAAGTGACTTCCCGTTCGATTTCAGATATTTATAACCTCCGCGACTAGGTATCAAGAAACCCCAAGGCCGTTAATTAGAAGGTGTAATCCATAAGAAACGTTGAAATTTAAATGTTTCAACTGAGCAAATACTTTAAAATAGGCAACACATTTTGCAAAGCAGATTTCACTAGATGTTTATCAAAGATTAAGTACAAATCCTAGTAACAGGATTACAGTTTAACGGAGATACGGAGACTTGCACTGATGCCTCAGGCGCCTAAAGGTAAATAGTTGGATATTTCTTAGACAGGTAATGGATCTGCTTCTAATGTTTTTATCTAAGTAAATATAAAAAAATATGTAATTGATATTCCACAAAAATATATGAAAATTGGTGTAAAACGTCAAATTGTTTTTAAAGATTAAAAAAATTTTTTCGTATTTTTAAGCATCAATATGCTACATATTTTAGGAATCATTGAGTATTACATCTCTTCATCAGTAACTTATTTTTTTTCCATTTTTACTTCCCTCGTCTAGAAGAAGGAAGTATTGTAATAGCAAAAAATTCACCTTCAGATCTTTACGTTTCAGGGTCTCTAGATGACGAAAAACAGGTTTTATCAATTCCGTCTGTCTGTCTGTCTGTTGCCGTATAACTCAAAAACTATTTGTTGGAGGATGACGATATTTTGTATGCAGATTATGTTTACCTGTCATGAAACCGATAAAATTTCAGACAATAATATACAGGGCAAGCGTCTTAAAAAAAATAAGTTTTGTTTATTTTTGCGTCAACTTTGAAATAGATGGAAGTAATAATTTTCACATAGGTCAGGCTTACACTTGCCGAAAATAGGACACAACCTAATACAGGATAATGTCACAAAAGAGTCGAAACGTTTCAACAATAAGAACGTTCCGTTAAATAGAGACGCGCGCCGCATCATTTCAATAAGGGTGGATGGCGCAATACGACTTATCGATGCGGTACGATCGCTACGCAGATGCGGCAGATTTCAAATCCCAGCGGAAACCATTTTTTCTAATTTGCAAATTGACCTAATTCGCGCGAGGTAAGTTCCGTGTAAACACCTTTACAGATTTTTTGTTATTGGCGGCAATAACTAGTAGTTGTTTCCACAATTAAACTAAGATTTGAATGAACCATAATATATGCACCTCAATTAGCTGTTGGCTGTAACACAATAATAAAAATCTGGTGTGATAGAGAAAGAAAAACAAACAAAAGTGTATCCATTTTATAGGTATTCAACTGGAAAATCACCTATCTCACATCAATACATATTAAAAATGTAATAAAAACGTAAAGTTTAAAAAAAATCGTTAGGGCCGTTTTTGAAAAAAAAAACGAAAAAAACTGAAAAATTACAAGAGTAAACACCATAGTTCCTGTTATGCGGTTTTCTTCAAAAGCTTGCTGTCACATCTAGATAGTAGGTACACAAAACTTATATATGAAGTTTCAACGCCATACCTCTTTTCGTTTCTGAGATATTCTGTTCACAGAGACAGACAAACAGACACACAGACAGACACAAAGACACACCACTAAACAAAAACAGTTTTTTTGAGTTCAGGGGAGTCTAAAACGTGAACATCTGTTGAAAACTCAATTTCGAATGTTTGAGGTGAATCCAATACTTCCTTTATTGTAAAAGGAGGTAAAAATGTTCAAATATTGGTTTTATACTGACAGGTAATATTGGCAACGGTATTATCCATTTACTTGACATCCGCACTGTGAAACTGACAGTATGTTGGCACCACTGCTGTTTTTCACATTTTAATAACTAAATTAATGTACAGTTTAATAAAAAACACATTATTTTGGAAGTATAGTGTAGACATTTTTTAAAAATTGGCACTGACAGTGAGGATGTCAAGTAAATGGATAATAGTATTTAACTAGCAGTCCAGTGAGACAAATGTCTCATTTAACGCGCCTTCAAACCTCGATCGGTTAGGCAACCACCCAGACCTGGAAGGTGTCAAAGTGGTTGCCTAACCGATCGAGGATTTAAGGCGCAGAGGGTCGCAGCTACGTTTGGCGGCCGAAACAGTTTTTATTTAATACGCGTTCTATTTGAAAAACGGTCTTTTTGTGATTTCTCGAAAACCGGAAGTGTCACGTGACTGAAATTCGGTTGGTGACCTGACATGACCATTCCAAACATATAACTTTCATAACTTTTTTCTCTATTTCTTACGGTTTGGCTGCTGAAACAGCGTCCCGGATAAAACAGCGTCCCAGACAGACACGTCTATTAGATAAAGGATTTAATTGCTTATTCTTGACAGATTATTGTAACTATTGTAAGTTTATATTGCAAATGATTTATTGGTTATACATATATCTATTTTATATTGGTTAACCAATATAGTTTTAATGTGGGATTGGCTACATTGATTAAATATAATTAGGTTTTACCTTGTAAGGTGATATTGCAAATGGTGTGCTGATCATATTTGTGTTTTATATTGGTCACGACCTACTGAATTGTTTGACAAATGTCACTGTATACGGCCTGGGCAAATGTGAAGTTTCCCGATTCTCCGCAGAGCGCTGTATACCCACGAGCGGGAATTTCAAATTTGCATTGTAACATCAGTTACTACGTTTACTACAATGCAAATATTTGATTAAATTTTGCGGCGTTTCTTAAAATTTTACAACAATAATATAACCCTCCCGTGTATTTTTTACTTTGATTTTCTATTGCGTTTTTTTATCAGTTTCCTGCTAGTTTTTACGTGTATTATCTCATTTACATTATTTACGTTCACAGTATAATTTGTTGATTAATTTATTCGTTATTATTGCTTATGCTTTCGTTTGGTATTGTTAAAATAGATAGCATTTCTACAACGTGCAAATATACCAATTGGGGAAGATCTTATCATAAATTTACCTCCAACTAAGTTTTACGAAGGAAATGGTCTAAAAGCTAAATTTAAATTATTGTACTTGTGCTTCAAACAACGTACCTTTTTAGCGATTTCTACTTTCTATTTTTATTTAAATAGGTATTCATAAACAACGGGAAAGAATTGTTAGTTGTAGCTTTCAAGAAAGGTGTTTCCGAGTAACTTCTTCTGGGCGAAGACTATAAAATCACATTGTACTTCCTTTAGTACATTTTTAATTATTACATTTACAGATAGGTATCTAATAAAACAAATAACTTTTAAATTTTTTACAATAAATTACACATAAACTTGCAACATTGCAATAACATGAAATAAAATACTTCATTACTACCTAGAAGATCTTCCAAATTTGTAAGAAATACTATTATCTGCATATCATGTGCTATTTTAGAGAGTATGTGTGAGCTATCCAAAAAATACCTGCCTGAAAATATGAATCCGTCTTTAACTACGAAAGCTTCCACACCTCTCTCAAAAAAAATATTAAAACTATAGATCTCTAAGGTACTTACACGACACTAAATAATAGATTACACCATTCGTATTTATATTACATTCAAAACAATAGGTCCTTATCCTACTGATACTGCATTTAAAAAATCATTTCTAAACACGAATTAGTCCTGACAGCCGTTGTCATTTACAGGGTGGTTTAAAAACAGCTACATCTAGTTGGCTTTGAAATTTGTTTGCTTCTAAATTTCTATGTGCAGCTAGATTACTATTGGTATTGCATTATGGGAAATTCACAGCCAACTAGATGTAGCTCTTTTCTAACCACTCTGTAAATGTCATCGTGGGTACGTGGCGCCAAACGGCCAAAATTGGCGTTTTCTCAGAAATGAAAACAAAAATGGATTTCAAAAAAATGCCCAGGCCGTATAAAGTGACATTTGTCACATAATTCAGCAGGTCATGATATTGGTTAACCAATATTGTTTTTATACAGGATTCTCTACGTTGGTTAAATATAGGTTTTACTTTGTAAGGTCATATTGCAAATGGTGTGCTGGTTATATATCTGTTTTTTTTTTGTTAACCAACATATTTTTTGCACTTCCGGGACTAAAGTTGATACTTTAGTCCCCGTAAACAGGGACTAACGTAGATCATTTAATCCCTAGGGACTAAAGTAACTCATTTAATCTCTAGGGACTAAAGTAAAAATGATACCGTAACTATGGTAAATTTATGTACACACGAGGTTAGTAGGTTAGGTTTTGTTTGTCATCTGACACACACTGACGTAAAACTTAACCTGCAAATCTCGAATTTGACATATACTGACAATACACTTCAGTACTGCCAACTGATTCAGGATATCCAGGACCTGCTGCAATTCAGTTTGTAATTTAATTTAATTTAATTTAATTTAATTTGCACTCAGCCAACAGCCGTTAGGCCAATTATAATTGTCAGTTTCCAAATTGACAGATTCCAAATTTTGGAAATGTTTGATGATAATGTTCCCAAAAGTGCAAAAAGTAGCGTATATACCTCGGGACTAAAGTGCCTAAATCCCTTGAGTGGTTATTGCCCTCGGGCTTCGCCCTCGAGGCAACAAACTCCACTCGCGGGATTAAATGGTGCACTTTAGTCCCTCATGATATAATATACTATTTCGTGTGGGATTCAGGGGTTATTTCTAGGTTTTTATCCTCGGATACGGTTTTTGGCTTTTTCAGGTTGTTTTAACATTTAACAAATATACTTTGTATTGCCAATAATTATTCCTTATATAGGTACCTATTACAGGTAGGGAAGTTGGACGATAAAATATTGAGCCAACGTACAACATAAAATAAACCTTGCATATATATATTGGATACATGTTGTATGCTACTTGGGGTGTGTCCACTGTAAATTACGGTATATTATCTTCTTCTTTCTCTTACTATAGACTGAGAGCCTGTTAGTACCAAACTGAGTGTAGTTTTCTAAGCCATCTGCACCCACAGGCTGGGCAGGTGACTAGCCGAACCCATTGATAGGGCGAATGCCCTTTTGAAGGGATCAGGACCACCAAATGTGTTGTATGATGGCCATTATATTATAATAGGTACACATATTTTAATAAAAGTAAGTCAATATTTGTAAAATTTTGCAGCAGGTCATGATTTTACATTTAGAACAGCTTTTCTAAATAAAATGTTTCCCTAATGAGCGGATAAGATACTTCACTGGCTGGCTGGCTGGGTTGTAGATGGATCCCAGGCCCACAAAATTACATAAAGAAAATATGCTAAATAAACTGTAAATAAATAGAAGAAAACGCTAAACATTTCAAATTTTATAAGATATTTAAACAAATCATGGCCTGGAGTCCATATGAACCCCAGTCAATCTATTAAAGGGTAATAACGTTATATGAAAGCCTGAGCCAGAAGGAATTGTAAATTACAGAATTACAGAATTAGCAAATATCATGATTCTATTATCGAGATTACAAAACAATTAAAAAACTGGGCGGGGTGTCACTAAAAGGTGAGGAAATAAATTAACCACATGTAGTGTAGCTCAAAATATGGCGAAATAACTCAAGTTACCTATATGCAAAAGTTCAACCCTGAGGAGTTACAGCTATCTTAAAATGGTGAAATAAACAAAAAGGTGAAATATTATCACCAATCGAAATAGCATGTAGGCTTTGAAAATACAATAAGTTTTATTTTAAAACTATATCTTAAGCAAAACAGTAAATCGAAAATTGCAGATGTTCGAAATGTCCAATTTTCCGTAATACCTACATAAGCGGACGTTTCTCAGTAAGGAGTTTCTAACAAGCTCAAATATTCCAGGTCATGTACAGATATTCTCTGCTTTTGTATTCGATGCCAAAGTTCTTCGTGTGGAATACACTAGGGCTTTTAAATTTCCCCACACAAAAAAAATAAATTTTTAGATATGGTAAATGGCTAAGCCAACTTTGAGGTGCATCCTGCCCCTGTCCTATCCACCTATTTCGATACTGTTCGTATAGAAATTGTCGCACAGCTAGCGAATAATGTGGTGGAACACCATCATGCATTAGCCATATTATCCGCCTTGTAGCTAATGGCACCTCTTCCAGCAAACCCGGTAAAGTTTCCCTAAGAAATGCTAGGTACGTGTTACCATTAAGTCACTGTGGTAGCATAACTGGACCGATCAGATAGCCAGCTCACACATTAACAGAAAACTGGTGCTGGAAATGTCTTTCTTGTATTTCATGCGCATTTTCATCTGCCCAGTGATGCGTGTTATGAAAATTTGAGGCACCGTTTTGGGTAAAGCAGGATTCGTCAGTCATAACAATTTCCAAAATTGGGATGATCAGCAAAATGACTAGTTAGCTACGCACAAAAATGTAGTCTGGGAACTGTATCAACCGGTAGAAGTTGTATTTGATAAACCTAGCATGATGCAATCAGTGATAACCACAGATATCCATAAATCATCGTATTGGTCCATGCTGGTTTATCAAGATCGTTTTCATATGGCAGCTTTGATTTGCACTACCTTGGATATGTACTGATATTTACAATTTGTGACCAAAGTATAATTACTTGGTGCTATTCTTGGGCTAAAAGTCAACAAAAGAAAAAACACGACATAGTATAACATACTGAATATCTTTATTTACTATGCGAACGTCTGAATTTCCTATTTTCCATTTATTCGAGCGAATGTTGTCATGAAGTGCATAGCGGGAACGATCTACATTTTCGCTATTTTTATTGCTCAATAATTGGGCAAAATATCGAGGCAATTCGTCATAACTTTGTAATACGGTTCTGCCTTCATCATCTTTCTCGTTGTCGGCGCCGTCGTAGTCGTCGCCACCGCTAGCGATAGCTTTATCATCATCATCATCGTAATGGTAGCGTTGTTGCCAATCGTTGTTAGGCTCCGCTTTAACTGCTGGCTTTGCTGCTGCTGCTGCTGCTGTTGTTTTTGTTTTTGCTGCCGACTTTACAGCAGTTTCGATTTCTTTCAAGGGCTCTATTATTTGCTTGTGAATATCGCGATATATATGCTGAGCTTGCGCCTTATTACGCTTAAAAGAAAATTCGAGCGATTTTTGAACCTCAACTGCTTTTTGTTTAAATAATTCGGATGGCTGCTGCTGTTGCTGCTGTTGTTGCATTGTTAGCAGTAGTTAATATGCAAATGAATTCGTTTTTTAAGATATATAAGCATCAAATCCTTTGCGGTACCTTCCCTTATTAAGATCACTATCTTTGACAATTGCTAGAAATCCATATTTATTATCGCTGCCGTCATTCCAACATTTATTGCAAATATCTTTAAATACTTGGAATGGCATGTCCATGCTCACGTGATCGTCGTAAATATGTTTGAGATTCAAATCGTCCTGTTTAAATAATACCATCATGTTTACATTATCTCTTATTAGATGTTTGAGCGTTCGCGCATACGACTTGCTAAGATAGAATACGTCAGTGCCATTATGCCTCCTCATGTTGAAAAACCTTTGGATTTTGCCTTGCATGTAGCATACGATATCGTCGAAAATAAAGTATCTTCTTTCACTTTATCTAGCGATATAATTACATCATTTTCGCTATACTTATTCTGAATATTCCAAGCCATCCATCGACTTAAGAACTTCCCGCAAAAATGGATATTTTTCCTGATTAAGAGATTATGAAAAACCTTTTGGAATCTTAACCCGTTTGGATCTATTATTAGGCTAATCACTGCATTCGTTTTGCCGCAATTAGAACGACCGCAAATAATGAATCGAATTGATGATGGCAATAGATCGCCGTGTTTAGATGTTACGGAACATCGACGGTCGTAAACATTGAGATCTAAAATTGGTAAGCACAATTTCTATTTAACGGTTTTCATGATTCTGAGTCGCGTCTTAAAATAGCTCAAAATTTATAGTTAAAAAGATGTGTGAATGTATCTCGTAACGTCTTCAGTGAAGGGATTGTATTCCATCGTGCAAAATTTAACAATAAGCAAATTCTAGCCTTATATCAACAGTAGAATCTTTCAGAGATTCTTGCTGCTTAGAACAATCTATTACGAAGATTGGGCAACTTTTATACTCGCTGTAAGTGAGCAAACACTTATACAGATCTTTTCCATAGTATTTTTCGTGAAATTCCCATTGTCTAAATGCCATTACAATAGTCGGATTCATTTTTAGCTCATTCATTAGATTGAGTTTTAATTCATCGGGTAGTGTAATATGAGGAACTTCCAATGAAATTTTGGTTATGGTAAAATCAACTTCGGTCCCGCCATCTTCCATCTCGCTTTTATAAAAATTTAAATCATTCTTTGAACGTATTAATACAAGCTCAGATCTCATATTTAATATAGCTTTTCGATAATCTTCAGCAAACCCGAAAATTGTGTTCAATGGGATGATACATGAAAGTCGACCATCTGTAAAAACTCTCTAATTCGTCTGCGGTGTGCGACACTATAAACCGTTCAATAGTTATTTTCCCGGTAGGTAGCCATGAAATTTTGTTTTTATGATTAATAAAATTAAAACACCCTAGAATCTCTTTCTGACACTTTGTCAGAATCAGCTGTTATGTACAGGAGACTCACGAAAGTGTCTAATTTGACATTTTTAGGTTAAACGTGCAATGTTGCCAGTGCTTTCATACTTTGTTTGCCACCAGACATAATATTTATGGACATCGGCGTCATGGATACCTATCTGTCAACAAATTGTAATACTAAGGCCTAGAGAAATAATAAACCGTTTATTATTTCTCTAGGTACTAAGGCAAATATGCCAAAAGTCATTAAAGGTGACACAAAACTACAAATTACAAAGGCCTACAGGCATTATAAAGCCGACAAGCCACCCCTCAGTGAAACTGAAATCTTTGCCCGGCTTAGTGACATTTGGGACGTAAGTATTTATGCATTAAGCTTAACTGTTGGTTTAATTTTGAGCTTTGTTTAGCGTCTGACCTCCCGCCTTGCAGGCCAAGCTCCTCCATGGGGTGTTAGTGCCTCAACATTTTTATTATTATACTGTTTTAGATATCTGAAAGAACTATTAGAAATATTATTGGGCAGGACAATCTTGAAATTAAACCTTTTGGCCCAAGACCTAAAAATGATACATACCTACTATAAAAATTTTGCATTTCCGGAAGATTTGCAACGACAGCTTTGGAATTATCACTTGAAAAATGAGCACTTTACTTTGTCTAGACTATTGAAGGACGCGCGTTAAATGTTCGAATTCGATAAGGGAAAAACGATTTTATATAATATTCTAAAATCAATTGGTTATAAATACAAACATGTAAATTGACGTAAAATGAGAAACATGAACGGTGAATGTGGCAGACCAAGACATGATAAGTAGGTGGGAGAGAAAAATGCTGCGAAAAATATTTGGAGGGACTCGGATGGAGGATGGTTGAAGAAGACTTACAAACGAAGAGGTACAAGAGAAATATGGGGAGCCAAGTATAGTAGACTTCATTAAAGCTCACAGGTTAAGATGGTTTGCGTATACTATAATAATAATAATAGATCTTTATTGAACAAAGTAATATACATTTGCCCAACAGGCGAAGCATCGGAAAACCGTTTTTCAACTCTGCCTATAACAAAATAAATTGTCAATAATGCACAAAAATTCATTTAAAAAAAAGTGCTAATATAAAATATAAAAATTAAAAAAAAATATATATAAAGGTAAATGCAGTCAATGCAGTTGAAAGTGGTGGAATAGATTATTTACAAACGCCAGATATATTTAATTAACGACCAACTTAATAACATAAAAAATAGAAAATAACGTAAAAAAAGCGTGGATACAAAGAGTAAACTTAATAAATAAATTAAAATGTCTACATTCCCTAATGAAAAAGATAAACAAAAATCACACTACGCAAGCTGTCTATTTAACAAAAGTGACTTTACTCGCTTCCTAAATAAGTTTATGCTATCACAATCTTTAAATACAGTTCTCAATCTATTCAAAATATTGCATGCCAAATAGTGAAATCCAGACTGAAATTTAGTAGTTCTATGTAGAGGAATTCAATAATAGTCGTCATTTCTAACGGTCTTACTACGTACAGTATGCATTTGAATTAGCAACATCATTAAATATAGAGGACAATTACTACGAACTAAATTATACAACAAGCAACTATAGAATAGAGAAAACCTATTTTCAAGTTTCAGTATATTTTGATTATTGTAGTGTTGTGTAATGTGCTCTCGGCGCTCAACATTAAAAGAAAATCTAAAACAGCAGTTTTGGAGTACCTGAAGTTTATGTTTATATTCTTGCGTAAGAAAATTAAAATATATGCTGGAACAATAATCAAGATGACTTAAAGTTAAGGTATTCATAAGGGTCCATTTGGTGTTTGATGGTAGTAATGATTTAAATTGATATAAAGACGAAAACTTTCCGTAACAAACAGCAATTTTCTTATTCACATGAGACAAAAAGGATACGTTTTTATCTAATATTACACCCAAACTTTTGACGCACTCACGCAATGGTATTTCACTATCACTTATACGAATTTTGGCAGTCATTGTTGAGAGGGCTACGCGTCGCACTGCACTGGAACCGATGCATATGACTTCTGTTTTAGTCGGGTTGATTATAAGACCGTTGCTTTTAAACCATTCAGTAATCAGGTTTAAATGTTCATTTATGGTATTAATTGCATCATCAACAAGGTAGGGATAACAGAATAAATACAGCTGCGTGTCGTCTGCATAAAGATGTAGCTGTATCTTCGATGTAACATAATGTGATAAGTCCGCAGTAAAAATTGTGAAAAGGATTGGGCCCACGATGCTACCTTGGGGTACACCCTGTACAACTGGCAATTCTTCAGATATTTCGGGACCAATAGAGACGTGTTGGGTCCTGCTATGAAGATAATTGCGAAACCAATCAATAACTTGTTCACTACAATTGTAATACTTTAGTTTTGCAAGTAGAAGGTCGTAATTTATGCAATCGAATGCTTTACTGTAGTCAAGTAAAAGAAGAATTATAACTTTAGACTCGTCGATGGCTCATACAACATCGTTTGTTATTTTAAGTAGAGCAGTCGCTGTGCTGTAGTGCTTCCTAAATCCCGGTTGCACAGATGGTAGAATATTGTAACTATCTATATGGCCATTGAGTTTATCACAAACTGCCATTTCTATAATTTTGGAAGCTGTCGGGAGGATACTTATAGGCCGAAGTTGACTAAGCTGCACGGCTTTTGATGTTTTCGCTAACGGACGAATATATGATTTTTTCCACACTTTTGGAAAAGAACGTCGCGTAGAGCATATTTAGCATAAGGAAAAACAAGGTGAAGCATCTTTAAGCTGATGCTGTCAGCACCCACTGCGGTGGATTTGATTTTTCCAATATATTTTTCTACATCTTCTACAGTTATTTCCGTGAAGATCAATTCATTGTCAATACCAGGCCTAGTATTGTTATTGTAAAACGGTAGCAAAGCTTCAGTATTGACTGTTGCAACAGAACATTCGCGAAAAAGGTGTTTATCGCATTAGGATCAACAAGTAATGTAGGATCTATAATATTTTTCTCTTTATTATGAACATTCCAAGAAGAAAAAAGTGTCCACAATTTTCGAGGATTATTTCTATAAATCTGTAATTGTTCGTTTATGAATGCGGTTTTTTCTCGTTTAATTGCAGATCCCAAATAGTTACTTAAATCTTTGTAGTAGCGCCTGTCTTGCATACGCCCACTTGACTTAAATTTAAGGTACGCCTGTTTTTTCAGACGAATAATTTCTTTTATTGTGTCTGTTATGTATGGTTTAGGTTTATTGTTTCTTACTTTTATGGTGCGTAGTGGAGCATGTTTATCAAATAGAGTGACTACTGCGTTATTGAAAAAATTAAGTTTTAAATCTATATCGGGTAAGCAGTTAATAAAATTCCAGTCTATGCTACTGGCATCACGTGCAAATTCATCTTCATTGAAGAGAGTAAAATTTCTTTTCAGTATTATTTCGTGTTTAGACGATTCGATGTTGTAGTCCAGGTCGCAGTATATTAGTTTATGATCGGATATATTTTTGAGATCCATTGTTCCATTATTTAAAATAGAACGCAGGTTGTTTGAGCATATGATGTCTATGAGAGTGGATGACGTTTCAGTAATACGAGTTGGTTCAGTTATTACTTGTTTTAGGTTAAACATTTCTAGAATATTCTTAAGATCGACTAGTTTATTATCAGTGGTTAAATATCAATATTCAGATCACCCATTAAAATAATATATATAATATATATGGAGAATGCCAGATGGAAGAGCTACTAAGATAGTATTGGAAGGCAGAGCGCAAGAAACCAGAAGAAGAGGGCGACTAAGGAATAAATGTAAGGAGGCAGTAATGGAAGACATAGCAAGGAAAGGAATAGAAGACTGGAGAAATAAAATAATGAATAAGGGACAATGGAGACAGATTGTTATGCAATGGGCCTAAAGTAACTTGTAAAAGCTTTATTTATTTATACTGAAAAAATACATAAATTGTAATATTTAAATATTTTTTGTATACAATTTATAATTAAAATAAAAAAACGACTTTCATTATACCACTCAACAAAGTATGAAACGTATTCAGAATCAGCAAGTTGTCTTTCATGAAATTTATCTTAACCAATAATAAAAGTGGCACAAAATCCAAAACCAAATCTGGCAACCATGTTTTGTACATTAACATAAAATTATCATTTTGTATAAAATGGGCATAACCTAACTTTTGTTAATGACTGACAACATATTTACAGGGTGAAATTCATCACCCTAACATGCCCCCATATAGGAAAAATAACTGTTGTACGGTTTATATGCCTTTAATTGTGCTCACCATTCCAGGCTGCCTACAAATATCTATTACCTGACTACTGCCCAAAATCAATTGCATTTCAGGAACGAAAAAATATGCCGCATTATTAACAATAGTAAACGGCTTCCCAGCAGTTTTTGGCGTATATGTGCCTTTAATACTGATGTAACTGTCATGAATAGACGTTATTATATCGGAGCTCTGAATTTCAATTCTGGTAGCATCAGAATGATTTGCATTCAAGGTAAACGGCAAGTATATATGATAATCTTGCTTAGTAATTGAAGCGTCGTAATAAGGCCTTCTAAAAATGCTCAACTTATCTATATCATTATAATCAGAGCGAGCTAAATCTATTTTGTCTTCTTAAGTTCCTAATTTTATAGTTTTTCTTTGCGGCGATGCCATAATGCTGCTGCTTGCAACGACTGCTGCTGCGAGAGTTGCGGCTTTGTTTTGATAATACTGTATAGTCCAGCGGCGATTGGAGCAAATGCACGTCACTATCTGTCAATGAGGCTGCTGATGCTGCTGCTGCTGACGCGTCTTGTTGACAACAATGCTGTTTCTGAATGGAATGTTTGTTTATATGAATATCCTCTTTTATAGATAAAATCTACACCCATTTTCCCACCGCCTACTCGCATATGAGTTCCAATCGAATACTACTGAATGTATCGTTGGAGAGGTTTATTAAATTGCCGCGATAATCTACAAACCTAAAGCTTATATTACTAATTTTGGTAACATTCACTGGAAATTAGATTACGTGCGAAATCTTCCTTTCTAGAAAATAGCCTGGCGGTACACTGAGACTAAATTCGAAAATGTTGTGACACAACGTATTGTTTTGATATGCCCCGCTTGTAATGTTTGTATCTATAAAAATATTTGGAGTCCAAATTATATCTACGTCTTCGTGGGAAGTGTGCTTCGTATTTGCAGCCAAAACTCTACTGCCAAATCCTAGCATACGAACAATACTGCCCGATTTCCTGAAATCTATGCATATATAGACTCAATTTCGCACTTTAATGTATTGTTATTCGTTTTCAATTTAAAAGCTGCTTCCGCCTCATCGGGATTATGCTAATTTTTGATTTTATATAGTCAGCTATTTCGTCCAACTCGTAACTGCCGCTTTCTATTGTTATCTCCTTATTGGCATCGTAATAAATCTTATTATTTCCCTGGAAAATGTTACGAACAGTATGGCAAGTATATAAGTTAACAAAACCCAAGGAGTATGTATAATCTGAATCCAATTTTATTGGAGGAAATATATCTCCTGTAGAGATAATTCTACCCTTGCCTTCTATATTCAACGTTCGAATCATAACGAATGACTAATTAAACATTAATCGATTCGCTTCTTTTGTACAAAAACTTCAAACACAAATGACCGCAGGTGAATGTATTATATTGCTGCTCTTGTTCGTAATTTTAAAATATTTTACAGCTTCGAAAATATTTCAACAGTTCCATTGGAGGTCCTAGATCTCCAAATGGGTCGTAGTATAGAATCCGGTTGCCGTCTTTTTTATAGGCCACCCAATGTGTTCCTGGCCCTCTATTGTCATCCAAATTGATGATGCCACGCTCTTTGTGCAGCAGCGGCTTTGATGGCAATGAGTTGCGCATAAATACTCCACGAAGACTAGGGATGGCTTTTCCATACTTTTGCAAATCAATGTTGGTTAAAGCTCTTCGAGGCAAGTTATCTAGTTTTTTCGAGGACGTTTGTTGATGCCGCTGCCTCCTGGATTCTGACGTTTTTGCTTTCGCTTCCGCCGCCGACCTTATACGGTTTCATATAGAGCGCTTCGCCTATCTTGGTTTTTACTACCCGATACGGCTTCAAATAGAGCGTTTCACCTTTCTTGGTTTTCGCAATAATTTCCATATTTTTATTACGATTGCTATCGCGTATAGCTTTAACAATACCAGCAGCACCTCCCGCAAGACTTCCAAGTGCTGAAAGACCGGCGAAAATGGGTATTAAAAGTAAATTCCTTCTATTTTTGTATCTGCCGAAATTGGTATTATTCCGGGCCGTTTAATATTTTTCTTGCCTCCTATCGATTTATCAATCATTCTAGCTGCCATTAAGGAATCTTTAATTAGTTGACGTTTGCTAACACTTTTCCCTTTTCCCTTGTTGATGACTCGAACTGCATTTCTAATTCTTGTTATTAAACCGCCAACAAAAGCTATCTGCTTCATTCCTAAGCTTAATTTTTGTTTTGATTTCGTCGCCGTTGTTACTGCCCAAGCAGCAGCCTTTTCTCCAAAGCTAGCGTCCTCGTCCTTGAAACGATTCCAAGCTGCTTCTTCTAATATCTTATCGACCTTGTGCGTCGCTTTTAAACTATTGCTTTGAGAATAGGCAATGTCGTGCGTCTTGCAGTATGAATCTAAAGGGTTGATATCTTGATCAACTCGTTGTCTAGCTTCGTGACCAGACCACAAAACTAGTATCCTGGAAGTGTAGTTCTACAAGAAGCTTGTTAATAAGTTTAAAAAAATTATAATTTGACTTGGGTAAAATTGGATGAATAAATTTAGGAGAAAATTAGTCAAACAAACGACATATTGTCGTGAAATATTGTTTAATTAAAGTTTTAAATAAAATTTTAAACAAATAGACGTTTCGCCATTTTGATGGCTTCATCAGTAATATTAATGGATTGTTACACATTAGTTATTTAATACATTCTCAAATAAAAACAATAGGATTAGCGAACAATACATTTTTTCCTTATGCATGTGTACTTACATGATTAATTTAATTCTTTCACGTCATTTTTCAAAGTGTGTAAGGTAAAACCTTAATAAACATAGTCATTATTATGCAATCCATATTTAGGATTTAATTAATAAAAAAGACACAGAAAGCCAGCTCTTATGAAGGCAGAGTTCAAATGAATAAAGATAAAGGAAGCTTGCAAGGTCGTTCACATATTTATGTTATCAAGCAATGCGCAAAGGTAGAAAATTCGGAAAACAGGTGACATCAGCAGAGACGTACTAAGTTAAATTTGATTTACTTGAAACGTTAGTTTTAAATTTAATAACAATGAATATGAATGTAAAATATTAAATTTAATTAAGACAAAATGTTATTTAAACAAATTATGATATATAGAACTGAGGTTATCAATTTCAGCTCTATAATTAATAACATTCGGGCTTTTTTGTATTTCAATCCTTTCCAAGCATAGACGTTTTTTAAATTACTCTCTTATGTAAGATCTTAAGGGCCGGTTGCAGAAAGCAATGTTAAGTCTGGTGTTAGCTAACATCGCGTCAAAGTGAACAAAAACGAATCAAATCTCAAATGCTTATGGTAACTAATACATTAGTAAACAAAATTTGATGCGATTTTGTTCACTTTGACGCGATGTAGCTAACACCAGACTTAACATTGCTTTCTGCAACCGGCTCTAGGTGTATTAAATATGAATTTATATAGCGATTTATTGGCGTGGTCTGTCAGTGCAGTTTTTTTATTAGACGGGGATAAATTATTAATTTTAATGGAGTATTTATGTTGATTAATTTTATGTTTTAATAGCTGTTTTGTTTGCCCTATGTACAAAGAGTTGCAGTTATTACAGTCAATTTGATAAACCAGATTTGATTGCATATTATTTTCAATCCTGTCCTTTAAGTTTGTAAATATTTTTTTACCTGATGTATTGTGGTTGCTATGATATTGTGTTTATTTAGTTCTTTTTCAATTTTTTCAGAAAGTTTTGGGATATAATTAATTGAAATATATTTTTTTTGGTTTGAAATGTTAGAATTATTAAATTCTTTAACCAAACAATTTGTTTGTAGGTCTATTGATTGGTTAATTTTATTGTAATTGTTAATTATATTGATTCAATTTTTAATTTGTTTTTTAATAAAATAAATTGGATATTCATTTAATATTAAAATTTTAGTAATGATTTCTAGGTTTTTTATGAAATTGTTGTGAAGATAGTTTGATAACTCGGTCGACCAAGCTGTTAATTACACTTTTTTGTATTTAATTGAGGTATCAGAGTTAAAGTTTAGATATCTATCTGTCTTTATGTTTTTTCGAAACCAATTCGTTAATATTGTAAGGACCTTGCAACCTTGGACCCCAGGTGCAGACGCGTGACGTCAGCGCCCTTAAAGGCAGCTGCAGACGAGTGACGTCAGCGACCTTGCTGGCTAACACGCGAATGGGTCATGCGGTTCCGAGAAAGGTCCAGCGAAAACTAGATGAATCTCGAAGGATTTATTCCGCGAATATAAATACACGGCCGCCGGAGTTTTAATTCAGTTCAGTTCAAATTCGGCAGCAAAACGCGTAGAGCTCCCATATAAATTAACCGTGTGTGAAATAAATAACAGATAAATATCATATAAATCGTTAGTGTTTAAGTCGTAAATAGCCAAATAAATAATTGTATCGTTGTTAGAAATAGTGTCTGTAGTTCGTTAGTTTAAGTAATTCTGCGTTCATAATTCTTGTATATTTAAATAATTAATCATTGTAAATAAATGTTTGATACAAGAAGCGTCGTATAATTTTTAAATAGCCCGAACGTTAAAAACGTCACAATATATTTCCATTAGTGTTTCTGATTAAAGTTAGGTCAAGAATGTTTATGGAGGCATTATTATTTTCGTTTTCAAGTGTAAATTTTAATCTTGGGTGTACATTGTTGAAAAGGTTAAAGAAATTTTGTTTATTAACTGAATCTGTAGCCATTATGATATCGTCTACGTATCTTAAATAAAGAGAGAAATTGTTGTTTTGATTTAGAATTTTGGCGATAGTGGAGGATATATGGGAACCCATAGCACAACCAAAGGTTTGGGAGTAAATTGTATTATTGTAAGTAAAATAAGTAGTATTGAGAACAAATTCAACTGCTTGTAAAAACTCGGTAAGAGAAATGTTTGTGTATTTTTTAATTCGATTCTAGTTGTTTTTAATTGTATTTAAAGCAAGATCAATCGGTATATTGGTATATAATGAAACAACATCCAGTGAGAAAAGTTTGTGTTTTTTTTAGCTTTATGTTGTCAATGTGCTCTTTAAATTTCCATGAGTCTTTAATGCAAAATTTGTTAAGTGATGTAATAGTTAAGATTTTTGAAAGATATTTGGATAAGTTATAGGTAGGTCTCATATATGAAGCAACAATAGGTCTTAAGGGTATATTATCCTTATGCAGTTTGGGTAGCCCATATATTTTAGGTGGAAGACCATTATGAGAAATTAAGTTCTTGTATGTTAAATTGTCTATATAGTTGTTATCTAATAAATTTTTGACTATTTTGTTGTTTTTATTTTATTCAGTTATAATATTACAAGAGCATCTAAAATAATCGATTATTTTACGAGTAACGAGACGCAATCTGCGAAAAAGAATTGCGTCGAGTTACGAGTGAAAAAAAATCATTATTTTCGATTGCTCGAGTGGTATTGGTTACGATTATACCGGGTGGCCATAAATATCTTATATCACATTACCTTTGGAATCAACACTGCTTTATTAAAGTGATGAATCCAACTAAACTAAATGTCATTAATGACAACACAACTAAAATTCCTATCTGTGAGAAAATTATTACAGATTGCAATAATTATTGAAGTTAGAACAGGAGATTTTTATAATCGAGTCGTAGGCTAAACTGCAGAATCCGGGGCACATTCCTCTTCTCTTATTTTCATTTTATTACATTTTATACCAATACTTATTATAATTGAAAGATAATACTAAGCAACATTTATAATTAGCTAATTCCATGGCTACCGAGATCTCAGATGTTTATGGCCACCCGGTATAATGAATAGACCGATAATAATAAATTATTTTATTTCTTAGGTTGGCACTGTTTATGTTCGTGGCACTGTTTATGTTGGTGGCACTGTAAGTCTATGTCAAATTCGAGGTTATCAGGTTAGGTTTTGTGTCAGTTTTGACACAAACTGACGCAAAACCTAACCTGATAACCTCGAATTTGCAATAGACAGTTATTACATCATGGCTCTAGATTATTATTATCCATTATTTTTGCTTTGTTGGACCCACCGAAACACCGAAGTGATTATACCACGTCGTCAAAAGTATATTCGTTTATCTATACCTTGTAACTAAGTAAAATTCTCAATTACTATTGGCCGAATTTATAATGAGTTGTATAGTCAAGGGTAATACCACAAGTAGTGGATATATTTTTGACAAATATTTTGCGGTTTCCATGTAAATTATTGCGTTTAAATTTCACGATACAAAATCACATTAAAAATGTCACGAGCCGAAGGCGAGTGACATTTAAATGTGATTTTGTTGAGTGAAATTTGCAATAATTTCTATGGAAATTGCAAAATATTTAAACAAAATATATCCACTTCGAGTGGTATTTGGGACGATTATTTAACAATATTAATAAATAACGGTTAACTTTATTGAAAAATAATCCAACAATTAATATAATTCATTCTCAATTAAATTCAGCGGAATACTTCCAAAACACATTTTAAAATTTTTAATGCAAGCCAAACTTTGTTCACACAGTTTGTTAGTGTTTAATTTTACGTAACCTGGCGATATCACTAAGGACATAACATCGTTGCTAAGCGATATTTAGCAACAAGGCTGTTTAGTTTTTGAGTAGGTGCATTGTTTTGTGAATATTTTGCATGGTGCCCAATATTCACTGATATACTGCTGTTATTGGTTGAAAAAAGCAAATGTCTGCAATATGATTGGCTTATATGTTATAGTGTTGAATAGTCAGTAATATTTTACATTCATATCCATTGTTATTAAATTTAAAATTAACGTTTCAAGTAAATCAAATTTAACTTAGTACGTCTCTGCTCATGTCACCTGTATTTTCCGAATTTTCTGTTTGCGCATTGCTTGATAACGTAAATATGTGAACTCTGCCTTCATAAGAGCTCGCTTTCTGTGTATTTTTTATTAATTAAACCCTAAATATAGATTGCATAATAATGACTGTATTTATTAATTAAGTTTTTACCTTACACACTTTGAAAAATGTCGTGAAAGAATTAAATTAATCATGTATGTACACATGCATAAGGAAAAAATTTATGGTTCGCTAATCCTATTGTTTTTATTTCCGAATGTATTAAATAACTAATGTGTTACAATCCATTAATATTACTGATAAAGCCCTCAAAAATGGCGAAACGTCTATTTGTTTAAAATTTCATTTAAAACTTTAATTAAACAATATTTCACGACAATAAGTCGTTTGTTTGACTAATTTTCTCCTAAATTTATTCATCTTCTTAATAAGTTTGATACCGATACCCTCTCCACTACTGTTGACCAACATTTGGCTTATTGCTTTCCCATGAAACTGCAGAACCAGAGAATTTAAAAATATATCCTGTATAGGATTTTTTATCATTATTATTGCTTGCCCAATCGGCATCGACAAAACCCTCTAGGTCCACATTTTCTTTTTTAAATCCTAATCCTAAAGTTTTTGTACCCTGCAAATATTTTAATACTCTTTTTGCCTGCTGCCAATGATATTGAGTATATCAATTATTAAACTGTCTTAAATAACTAACTGCAAATGCTATGCCAGGGCGAGTTAATACCGCCAGGTACATTAAATTAACGATTAATTTCTGATAAGGCAAATTCTCATCACATATTTTTACATTCTGATCAACAATATTTTTATTACACTCCAAGGGGGTATTAGCACTTTTACATTCTGACATATTAAATCGTTTTAAGACCTGATTCACATATTGTTCTTGATCTAATGTAACACTATACCCATTGTGATCGCTTGTGATTTGCATACCCAAGATCTGTGTAGCCTCGCCTAGATCTTTTATTTTAAACTTTTAATTTAAATAATCTTTCAAAAAATTGGTACTTTCAGAATCGTTAGAAAACACAAAGAAGGCGTTGACATACAAAGCTACAACAGTAATTAAATCATTATTTCTTTTAACATAAACACAAGGCTCGGAATCTGACTGTTTATAACCTAAACCTAATAAAACCTCGTCAACACGTTTATTCCAAGCTCTTGAAGTCTGTTTAAGCCCATAAATTTCTCTCTTTAATTTGCATACCTGTTGTTCTCTACCTGCCTTAAAAATACCTTCCGGTTGTTCCATATACATATTTTGTTCAAAATGTCCGTTCAAAAAAGTTGTTGTGACATCAAGATGCGTAATTTTTAGACCCCATTTAACAGATAAACCTATCAGCAAACGTAAAGTTGAGTGTCGCATTACTGGAGCAAAAGTTTTATCATAGTCGAAACCTGCCCTCTGCGTGAACAGTAGAACAGTCGGGTAGATAGCGGCCATTTTGTGTTGGGACATGGCGGCCATCTTGTTTAATCGGATCAATTAAAAGTCAATTAAACCGCGAATTAAACCGCGAATCAGATGCTCTAATTAATGTCGCGGATTGACCTAATTATTTTTGATGTGTGCTACTGATTAAATTACGCATTAGCTTCCGATTAAATTACGCATTAGATTTTTTATTTTCTTCCGGAATTACGCGGCGGCCATTTTTAATTTTCGCGGGAATATTTGAAATTTGAAATTTTTCCGATTTTTTTCTAAGTTCCATTATTTGAATTTTAAACTTCCCGGGTGTCAGCAGCCACCTTGGTTTTCTGCGCGCGCACCTCTCGCTGTAGTCGTTTTTAATTTTGAATTTTCGCGGAAATATTTGAATTTCAAACTGGTAGATCTCTTTCTCTCTCTCTCTCTCTCTCTCTCATGCACGGAGGCCATTTTAATTTCTCACATTTATTTTAATTTAAAAAAAGCTTCCTGCGATGTCCCATGGCTGGAGTCGAACCAGCGCTCACAGCATTACGAGTACGAAGCCTTAACCAACTGGGGTGCAATTGATAGATCGCCTCCTCGTGGTGCACCCTGGGTAACGCTAAAGATCTATCACAACAAACGAATAGCCAGACTGTCACACTACAGCATAGACCTCCTGGCAAACATTGGAAATGCAACCAAGGCAAGATTATCAAACCAACAGCTCTTCTGAGAGCTATAGAACAATCGGCCCCTCGTTGAAAATATGCCATCTCAACATTGAGGGAATAAGCCGTAGTAAATGCGAAATATTAAGCAAGATACTCAACAACCATCAAATAGACGTAGTCGCAATACAAGAGACGCACACAGCCGATCACGTACAACTCAATGCCCGTGGAAAGATCCCAGGATACAAACTAGCAGCGGCCATCAACCATCCTCAATATGGCGTAGCCACTTATGTTAGACACAACCTAGCGAACTACTCTATGACCCACAACTCACACGCCAATAACATATTCATCTTAGCAATCAAAGTTGACAACCATACTATCGTCAATGTATATAAACCACCAAACGCCGAATGGATAGATTCCACAATTCCTTTATTTCAACACCCAACAGTTTATACTGGCGATTTTAACAGCCATCATCACCTATGGAGATATGCCCGTAATGACCAAAACGGATTAAAACTTGTCAACTGGATGGAACAACATAATCTGCGACTAATCTTCAACGCAAAACAGAAAGGAACTTTCCGATCTGCTAGATGGAACAAAGACTCTAACCCGGACCTATCTTTTGTCACCTGTAACCAAGACCTACAACCAACACATACTGTTAGAGAAGTACTAGATACTTTCCCTCACTCACAACACAGGCCAGTCCTTATCACTATCGGAATAACTATTCCTCTAATTAACTCTAACAACAAGCCACGTTGGAACTTTAAAAAGGCAAACTGGACAGCTTTTACCGAGCAGCTAGAAAACGATATTAGATGGATTAAACCAATAGCAAATAACTATTGCCGCTTCACAAAAATGATTATCTCAGTGGCCAAGAAACATATTCCCAGAGGAGTCCGGAAAACATATATCCCATGCTGGGACGAGGAATGTGAACGTCTGTACCAGGAATATATGACTAACAAAGACCCCGAAGTAGCAGATGAACTAATCGAATCCCTAGACAACGCAAGAACAAAGCGCTGGAAAAGTGCAGTGGAAAAGTTGAACTTCACGCATAGCAGTAGAAGTGCATGGGCTCTACTAGGACGTCTTGAAGCTAAAGAACTACCAGACTTCAAAGAAACCACTCCACACCCAAATAAAGTCGCTAATAGAATCAAAGAGCTATCCAAACCTAAAATAAAGAAGGAGATAAAAAAGGAAGTACGAAAGGAACTTATAGATATTAAAAAGAGTCACCAACAAACTCTTCCCTTTATGCGACCTTTCTCACCAGAAGAAATCGAGGCAGCAATAAATTCCATCAAATGCGGAAAAGCAGCCGGATTAGACGGTCTTTATCCCGAATTCATAGTGCATTTCGGACCAAGAACTAAAAATTGGCTTAACTCTTTCTACGACAACATCATCACTACTGGCACTATCCCGCAGACTTTCAAAAGATGTAAAATCATCGCAATACTAAAGCCTGGTAAGCCTCCCAAAGCCCCAGAAAGCTATCGTCCCATAGCCCTCCTAAGTGTACTCTATAAACTACTAGAAAGACTAATTTACAACCGTATATCACAAACAATAAATGAGGCCATCCCGTTGGAGCAGGCTGGGTTTAGACCAGGAAGAAGTTGCTGCGACCAGGTGCTAGCCCTCACCTCGTACATTGAACATGGATTCCAAAGCAACCTTAAAACCTCGGCCGCTTTCATAGACCTAACTGCTGCGTACGACACAGTGTGGAAAGAGGGCCTTCTAAAGAAAGTTTTCAACGTAATCCCCTGTAAAAGCCTCCTAACAATTTTAAACGCAATGCTGAGCGACCGCCTTTTTCAAGTGCACCTGAACGGCACTAAAAGCAAATTTCGGTCATTAAACAATGGCCTACCACAGGGATCCGTACTGGCCCCGCTACTTTTTAATGTCTACACATCAGACATGCCTGAAACAAGCTCACAAAAATTCGCTTACGCTGATGACTTAGCTTTATGCTCCCAACACCGAGACATCGCTTTAACAGAAAGGGAACTTACCGGAGACTTAGAAACCATGGACAAATATTTTTCCAAATGGGGGCTCCAACCGAATCCAAATAAGACCGAAGTTTCAACTTTTCACCTGCACAATAGACAAGCACGTTATAAACTAAATATCTCATTCAAAGGGACCCGATTGAAGCACAATGACACCCCTAAATACCTTGGGGTAATTCTAGACAGAACCCTCAGCTATAAACATCATCTAGAAAAACTATCTGCCAAATTAAAAACAAGGATAAACATTATCCAGAAACTCACGAACACTAAGTGGGGAGCAAATGCAGATACGCTTAGGACATCGTCACTCGCTTTAGTTTTCTCAACAGCTGAATACTGCGCGCCGGTATGGCTTAACAGCAAACACACTCACAAAATTGACACACAGCTAAACCAAACCATGAGGCTTATATCTGGCACAGTGAAATCAACTCCAACAGAATGGCTGCCTGTACTCTGCAATATTGTCCCGGCCGCCCTTAGACGTAAAACAGCTCTAACAAGAGAATACGACAAATGCTGCCAAAACCCTCTCCTACCTATCCACTCCTACACCAACCAAATATCACAAGACCGTTTAAGATTAAAATCCCGATTACCGCCATGGCAAACGGCAAGAATCCTAAGAGATGGCGGCCTCAGCACTGAAGAGCTATGGAGAACCGAATGGATAGAACGAGATGTGCACAACTCCCACCTCGTAGACGATCCGACAAAGAAAATAGCTGGCTTCAATCTTCCCAGAAGGCAATGGACTCTGCTAAACCGGATTAGAACTGGCCACGGCAGAAGCGGACAGATGATGTACCGATGGGGTTTCATCGACTCCCCCGCCTGTACGAACTGCGACCTAAGAATACAGACAGTGGAACATATCACCCAGGAATGTCCCACCACCGCGTTTAATGGTACCCTGATGGAAATCCATGAACTAACACCAATGGCACTATCATGGCTTTATAACGTAAATCTTGTATTGTAATTAAGAACATATATTGTATTATTATTGTATTACCAATGTATAAAATTCATACGAAATAAATAAATAACCAACTGGGCTATCGAAGCGATCGAGGTTTTAAGGAATTAACTATAGTCACTTACGTGTCACGAGCCCAGCTTTAAACAAACTATTTTTTCGAATATATAAAATATAAGAACGGAATTGTGTCGTCTAGGGCCTTAGAAACTTGTTAATAATTTTTAAAAAATGACTTTGTAACTAGTTTTGCTGTAATTAATTTGTTTAATTTTATAATATGAGTGACGCTATCTCACTCAGCCCCATTGATTTTCTACAGCGTTCTCTTTTCCATCCCGTTTGCTACCTATGCGTAATTACAAAAGACGTTATCGCCTCAGGCAGAATTTCTATTTAGCCGGCGATTGTGTGTCATTCTCTGAAATCTGTACTCACGTTGCAGTTTTTGCTGGCTCGACTTTAAAATTTGGTTCTTAACAATTAACTACGTACATAGAAAACAGGCTACATTTTAAATGTTATTTTCGATTGAAATTTAATCGCCAGATCGCAGTGTGCCATTCCGCTAGAGTGCCGCTATGCTGTCATATTATAAAATTATTTATTTTCTGAAAATTATAATTAATAACAGATGAACTGCATTGTGCATAATTTAGAACCATAGTAATATTTTTAAAAGGCGTCTTCGTAAGTGTTTCATTTTATCAATAACTTGTTTTATGTAGCGGGCTGTAAATTTTAATCGACAAAAAATGCATTGTTACCGAGGGGGATTGCGCCTGCTGGACCTTTGTAGCTTATTGTGTTTAAAGCTTGATATAATTTAAAAAAACCGATATTACGATTGGATGTGCCATCATTACTTATATAATTTGTGCCTGCTATATGGCTGGATTATCGAGATTCTCATTGAACTTTCTCTTTTGTTCTGCAGAGAAACCTTGTCTGACGTCATGACCTCGGTGCATTTTCAAACAAAGAACCAGATTCTAGAAATTCATCGAGTTACAAATTTGAGTTTAATATATTCCTGACATACTTCTGTTGTGCCCTCGCCCATATAAAATAATAATCACAACGAGGATGGTGTCGAACCCCTAAACACTGTGAATGTTGCGATTGCTGCTTACACGACAGCCAACGCACGGTTAGCTCTGTAATTTAAAAAAAAAATTAATTGGACGTAGTTGATGTTATACTAATAAAATAAAATGTATTTAACCAATCAGTCACAGGCCGCTTGTTTATTTTGAGCGAGACATGGTCCAAACAAAGAAGCAAGTTGTAGGAATACACTGACTGTTTATGGCCTTAGGGCTTTTAACCGTTGCATAGAATTGGAAAGTTTTATTTAACGTGCCTAAACAGGATTGTTTAGAAGACTGTAATTATAATTAGCATCGTAATGGAATGCACCAAGATTTAAATCAGCATGCATTGTTCGTCTGGATCGAGCAGTACGTACTCCAACGGTTTCTAGTCTTGCTTGGTTGACAGACGACAGAATGCACGGTTACCGGTCAGCGCAGCCAACGGCTTGGCGCTAAAATCCCTGTGACACAAAATCTAGTGGGATAAGCTTGCCTGGTTAATAAAGCACTCTAGTTCGTATGATTTTTGTCGCTTTTAAAAATAAATAGACATTATTTTTTTCGTGCTTGAGTTTTATAATTACGCTGAACCCTTTGTGGCTTGATTACGTCATGCCGAAGTCTGCTAGTTTAAAAATTAAATGGGGGATAAGAGGTAAAGCCAGATCGTAAATATAAAAACGAGTTACAAATTTGATTTTAATATATTCCTGAAATACTAAGTATGAAAAAGTCTCATATAGGTAAAAAAGCCGGGTTGTGTTGCTCTCAGCTACAGTGTTTCGGCTACTTTTCAAGTCGTAAATATAAAAACGAGCTACAAATTTGATTTTAATATAGTCCTGAAATACTAAGTATGAAAAGATCTCATATAATATTATTAAATTATTTATAAAACCACGGCTATTATCCATTTTTCATATTTGAAATGCTAGAATATGTTTAATTTTACGGTTCTATGTGTAATTACAAAAGACATTATAGCACCGATGCGAACTTTCTATTTTGTCATCCTCAAAGGGCCTAACCGGTCGTTGCCTGTCGGTCACAATTATATATATATATATCAGCAATAACATGAACAAGAAGATATACGTATTGCTTGAGTAAGAAAGAGATAAACATATAATCCGTTCACGACCTTTTTGGGACAGAGTTGGCTATTATTTTTTCTTTTCATGTTGGACTAACTGATTCGGTGATGTAGCGGATGCAACTTTTTTTCTGTCAGTGTCTGTTCGACATTTTCTTGCCACCACATTGCCAAACTTATTATTTTAATATTCGTAAGAAAATAAATGCTTTATCAAGTGTGTAAAAGTAATTTTAATTTCCGTCAAAGGAAAAATCAAAATGCCCAATATAATTTTGCTACAACAAAAAATTTCCATTAAACGATGCTAGTTGCAGTTTAAAAAGGACAGACCAGATCTAAAAGAACACGAGTTGATGTCGAGACTAGAGAGAGATCCGGCAACAATGTACCTATTCAGAAAATATAACCTTAAACTGAAAACAACCTAACCTAACAGAAAAAGTGTCAGTTTGCATTAGGGAGTTTAGTTGCCGCAGAGGTACTGCCAACAAAATTACTAGATTACGAAAATACGTCTGTGTTGACGACCAATGAAAATAAATTTGAATAAAAATACGCAAAAATTACGAAAAGACGTATGTGTTGATCCCCAAAGTAACAAAAATTTGAATAAAAACGCACAATTTCGTTGAAAATCTTTACAAAGCGACTTTATAGTACCGAAAAATTGATGTAAAAAAGTTTTAAGAGTTATTTCTAAGCATAATTTTGCAAACGTTTAACAAATAAACCGTAATTTTTTAAAGTACATCACACAATTATGAAATCGTAGTTCAATTTATATGAATTTCGATACTTTGTATGTGAAAAATAGCTTCAATTACTAATATTTGAATAAAAACATGCAATTTCCAAAGCATTTCGTTTAAAATTTTAGAAAATCGACAGCATCTCGCATGAAAATTTATAAAAATCGGCATCTTGTCACATTAAATTCTGCAAAAACGACAAAAAACAATATTTTTATACAACTTTCATTGAAAAATAGTAAAATTTTACGAAAATACGTTTGTGTTGACGACAAATGAAAATAAATTTGAATAGAAACACGCAAAAATTACGAAAAGACGTATATGTTGACCCCCAAAGTAACAAAAATTTGAATAAAATCACGCAATCATACAGCATCTCACATAAATTTTCGCAAATATCGACATCATGTCATATAAATTATACAAAAACTGTCATCATGTCACTTGAAATTATACAAAAAACGACACTTTTACTAAACACACGACGAAAATTGAACAAAAATCACACAATTACAAGCCATCTCACATAAATTTTCACAAAAATCGACATCATGTCATATAAATTATGCATAATTTTGCAAATGTTTTACACTTTTTATAAAATGCATCGCTCAAAATTAAAAGAAATAGCAATTTCATTGAAAAAATCTACTACCACAATCATTTCGATAAACAAAATTCAAAAATCTTATACTTTTGACGGAAATATATGTATGTTGACCACAAATTAACATAATTTTTAAATAAAAACGCGCAATTCGTTGAAAAAAATATTCTGACACCACCAAAACACGCAATTTCATTGAAAAATATATATATGTTGTCCACAAATTAACATAAATTTGAATAAAAACACGTAATTTTGTTGAAAAAATGTTCTGGCCCCGTCATTTCACTTAAAATTTTACAAAACTGCCATCATAACACTTGAAATTATACAAAATATATGTATGTTGATCACAAATTAACATAAACCTGAATAAAACACACAATTTCGTTGAAAAATTTGCAAATGTTTTACACTTTTTTATAAAATGTATCGCACAAAATTAAAAGAAATCACAATTTTCTAAATTATATCACGCTATTATGAAATCGTAGATTGATTTTTTGAAATTTTACACTTTGTAACTGTAAAATAACTGCAAATACTAATATTTTAGCTTTAGACTTTGTAATTATTGCAGATTCGAGAAAAAAAACAAAGCAGAGTAGAAATAAAAAACACAAACACTTTGTAATAAACAAATATATTGTTCTTATTTCGTATAATATTTAATAATATAAATATAAATGTACATCAGAATGTCTTATTTCTAAAAATTCGCTAGCAATTTACAAAACTGTAGTTTGAGGTGCACGACATTTCAAATTAAAAAGACTGCAAGTAATAAAATCAGAATTTCATTGTGTAATTTTAAAGTTTAAGGCGCTCCCAGTCCATAATTCCATTCGTATTTGATGTTGAGGACCTCTGCCTTATTGATGCAGCAAACTTTTCGAAATTACATTGTGCACGTTTCAAGTCGTTGATTTTAACTACCATCAAATCATACATAGGCAATAAATTTGACAGCGTGTCATACGTCACTTAAAGTGTAAATTTGCTGACGGGGTCCTTTGGAATAATCCTGCAAGTGTCGCTGGTCACATGTTCCACCTGTATGTTCACTTAAATCACATTTAAAAGATCCTTGTTTCGCCATCACAAACATGTCCGGTAGAGCCTCCAGAAAAACAATAAACGCATCCGCCGTGAATGAAACACCTAATCCGTCGGTATTCAGAATTCTTGCCACAGGTGAAAAGTTTTTATAAGAATCCAGGCCTAAATGAACAACTTTGCTAGAACTAATGTTTAGAGGCCGTTTCTCATGGAAGATATGTTTGTTCTCGGTCGGGGTGTCCGTTGTTACGTCACAGCTATGCATACCTGTTTGATCAGGCGACGGGCCCCGGGTCTCTTCGTCAACAACCTCTATCTGTGGTGGTAGTAGTGTTGTCCGATGTTGGGTTTTATTTGAAAATTGCGTTTTATTACTTGGCTTTGTCCTTTTCTTACATGATTCTGCAATTGTATTGTTTAGAGGCATACAAAAATTACACAATGTCCGCTTCTTCTCACGACGGAGCTGGTTGTCCTCGGGCGGGGTGTCCGTTATTACGTCACAGTGCTGCATGGGTTCCTGCACGACCAACCTCAAATCTTCGCTATGTCCGGTTAGCTGTGACGATGGTCCCAGGGTTTCTTCGTCACCAACTATTATCTGCGGTGATGCTAGCGCTTCCCGGTGTTGGCTTTTATTTGAAAACTGCATCTTCTTACTTAGTTTTGTCTTTTTCTTACTTGATTCTACAATTGATGTCCTGCTGTAAGGTACGGCTGCATCCTGACAGTTATTAATTCGTCTGGGAGCCATCTTCAGATGCACCAGGTAACAGAGCACAATCACTTAAAACGAGTAGTGCGGTATCGGCTTGGACATCTGGTTTTACAAATTTTAAAATAAAAGAGGTGGGACCATTGCGTGCGCCGCATAGCAGACAGGTTGACTCTTGCAAAATTTCAGCGATGACGAATCACGACAAATATTAATAAAACGTCAACTGATGGGCAAGTCCTTCAATAAATATATATCAAACCGGTTTCGAAAATTGCTGGATTCGATTCCCGTACCTGTCATATTTTTTATATATTTATTATGAAAGTCTTGATTTTAAGCTAGTTTATTCACGACGGCTCTACCAGAACAAACGACTGAGCTACTTTTCGACTAAAATGGACAAAGAGCGGAAGATGTTGATTGTATCGCCGGAATTTGTCCAACGTCTTAAGTCTGGCGATGATGCGGAGAAAAATATATTATCACAGCTTGATGACGAAATGCAAAAAGTTTTAAAGTCCAAATTAACTGATCACGATAAATGGATCCAGTACAATCAAGTGTTACAACGATTCCTTCATTTCACAAACCAGGCGCGGCAGCCAATCAAAATACCTATTGAAACAACCAGTGACAGCCTATCAAATGCCGTTATTTTATCTACACTTCCCAAAACTTTTAAGAAAAAAGCTGAAGTTTTCCTACGCATTTTGACTACCTCAAGCGATGTGAGCTGGGATCACAAGGGTACCGTTACTATAAAGCGTGAAATTTTACCGGCGTCTAACATAGTCGATTTAATTCACGACACTCTGCGGCCTCTAAAAACTATTAATCCACCCGGACGCCTACAGTTTGCTGATTACATCAAAGACCTTAACGTTGCTAATGTGCTGCTAGCTAAACCTAAACAGCAAAAGAAGCCAACCCCGACTGGTACTACAAGAAAAACCGAAATGGAAACTGATAACTGCGAGTCCGATTTAGAATATAAATTAAAAACACCAGCTACTCATCCAAGTCCACATCAAAAAGGTTCAGTCAGAAGAACACCGATAAGGAAACGCCTCCAAAAAAGGGCCGTTAGAAAAATGCCTCTAAGGCAGATGTCATCAACATCAAATACGAATGGAATTATGGACTGGGAGCGCCTTAAACTTTAAAATTACACAATGAAATTCTGATTTTATTACTTGCAGTCTTTTTAATTTGAAATGTCGTGCACCTCAAACTACAATTTTGTAAATTGCTAGCGAATTTTTAGAAATAAGACATTCTGATGTACATTTATATTTATATTATTAAGTATTATACGAAATAAGAACAATATATTTGTTTATTACAAAGTGTTTGTGTTTTTTATTTCTACTCTGCTTTGTTTTTTTTCTCGAATCTGCAATAATTACAAAGTCTAAAGCTAAAATATTAGTATTTGCAGTTATTTTACAGTTACAAAGTGTAAAATTTCAAAAAATCAATCTACGATTTCATAATAGCGTGATATAATTTAGAAAATTGTGATTTCTTTTAATTTTGTGCGATAAATTTTATAAAAAAGTGTAAAACATTTGCAAATTTTTCAACGAAATTGTGTGTTTTATTCAGGTTTATGTTAATTTGTGATCAACATACATATATTTTGTATAATTTCAAGTGTTATGATGGCAGTTTTGTAAAATTTTAAGTGAAATGACGGGGCCAGAACATTTTTTCAACAAAATTACGTGTTTTTATTCAAATTTATGTTAATTTGTGGACAACATATATATATTTTTCAATGAAATTGCGTGTTTTGGTGGTGTCAGAATATTTTTTTCAACGAATTGCGCGTTTTTATTTAAAAATTATGTTAATTTGTGGTCAACATACATATATTTCCGTCAAAAGTATAAGATTTTTGAATTTTGTTTATCGAAATGATTGTGGTAGTAGATTTTTTCAATGAAATTGCTATTTCTTTTAATTTTGAGCGATGCATTTTATAAAAAGTGTAAAACATTTGCAAAATTATGCATAATTTATATGACATGATGTCGATTTTTGTGAAAATTTATGTGAGATGGCTTGTAATTGTGTGATTTTTGTTCAATTTTCGTCGTGTGTTTAGTAAAAATGTCGTTTTTTGTATAATTTCAAGTGACATGATGACAGTTTTTGTATAATTTATATGACATGATGTCGATATTTGCGAAAATTTATGTGAGATGCTGTATGATTGCGTGATTTTATTCAAATTTTTGTTACTTTTGGGGGTCAACATATACGTCTTTTCGTAATTTTTGCGTGTTTCTATTCAAATTTATTTTCATTTGTCGTCAACACAAACGTATTTTCGTAAAATTTTACTATTTTTCAATGAAAGTTGTATAAAAATATTGTTTTTTGTCGTTTTTGCAGAATTTAATGTGACAAGATGCCGATTTTTATAAATTTTCATGCGAGATGCTGTCGATTTTCTAAAATTTTAAACGAAATGCTTTGGAAATTGCATGTTTTTATTCAAATATTAGTAATTGAAGCTATTTTTCACATACAAAGTATCGAAATTCATATAAATTGAACTACGATTTCATAATTGTGTGATGTACTTTAAAAAATTACGGTTTATTTGTTAAACGTTTGCAAAATTATGCTTAGAAATAACTCTTAAAACTTTTTTACATCAATTTTTCGGTACTATAAAGTCGCTTTGTAAAGATTTTCAACGAAATTGTGCGTTTTTATTCAAATTTTTGTTACTTTGGGGATCAACACATACGTCTTTTCGTAATTTTTGCGTATTTTTATTCAAATTTATTTTCATTGGTCGTCAACACAGACGTATTTTCGTAATCTAGTAATTTTGTTGGCAGTACCTCTGCGGCAACTAAACTCCCTAATGCAAACTGACACTTTTTCTGTTAGGTTAGGTTGTTTTCAGTTTAAGGTTATATTTTCTGAATAGGTACATTGTTGCCGGATCTCTCTCTAGTCTCGACATCAACTCGTGTTCTTTTAGATCTGGTCTGTCCTTTTTAAACTGCAACTAGCATCGTTTAATGGAAATTTTTTGTTGTAGCAAAATTATATTGGGCATTTTGATTTTTCCTTTGACGGAAATTAAAATTACTTTTACACACTTGATAAAGCATTTATTTTCTTACGAATATTAAAATAATAAGTTTGGCAATGTGGTGGCAAGAAAATGTCGAACAGACACTGACAGAAAAAAAGTTGCATCCGCTACATCACCGAATCAGTTAGTCCAACATGAAAAGAAAAAATAATAGCCAACTCTGTCCCAAAAAGGTCGTGAACGGATTATATGTTTATCTCTTTCTTACTCAAGCAATACGTATATCTTCTTGTTCATGTTATTGCTGATATATATATAATTGTGACCGACAGGCAACGACCGGTTAGGCCCTTTGAGGATGACAAAATAGAAAGTTCGCATCGGTGCTATAATGTCTTTTGTAATTACACATAGAACCGTAAAATTAAACATATTCTAGCATTTCAAATATGAAAAATGGATAATAGCCGTGGTTTTATAAATAATTTAATAATATTATATGAGATCTTTTCATACTTAGTATTTCAGGACTATATTAAAATCAAATTTGTAGCTCGTTTTTATATTTACGACTTGAAAAGTAGCCGAAACACTGTAGCTGAGAGCAACACAACCCGGCTTTTTTACCTATATGAGACTTTTTCATACTTAGTATTTCAGGAATATATTAAAATCAAATTTGTAACTCGTTTTTATATTTACGATCTGGCTTTACCTCTTATCCCCCATTTAATTTTTAAACTAGCAGACTTCGGCATGACGTAATCAAGCCACAAAGGGCTCAGCGTAATTATAAAACTCAAGCACGAAAAAAATAATGTCTATTTATTTTTAAAAGCGACAAAAATCATACGAACTAGAGTGCTTTATTAACCAGGCAAGCTTATCCCACTAGATTTTGTGTCACAGGGATTTTAGCGCCAAGCCGTTGGCTGCGCTGACCGGTAACCGTGCATTCTGTCGTCTGTCAACCAAGCAAGACTAGAAACCGTTGGAGTACGTACTGCTCGATCCAGACGAACAATGCATGCTGATTTAAATCTTGGTGCATTCCATTACGATGCTAATTATAATTACAGTCTTCTAAACAATCCTGTTTAGGCACGTTAAATAAAACTTTCCAATTCTATGCAACGGTTAAAAGCCCTAAGGCCATAAACAGTCAGTGTATTCCTACAACTTGCTTCTTTGTTTGGACCATGTCTCGCTCAAAATAAACAAGCGGCCTGTGACTGATTGGTTAAATACATTTTCTTTTATTAGTATAACATCAACTACGTCCAATTAATTTTTTTTTAAATTACAGAGCTAACCGTGCGTTGGCTGTCGTGTAAGCAGCAATCGCAACATTCACAGTGTTTAGGGGTTCGACACCATCCTCGTTGTGATTATTATTTTATATGGGCGAGGGCACAACAGAAGTATGTCAGGAATATATTAAACTTAAATTTGTAACTCGATGAATTTCTAGAATCTGGTTCTTTGTTTGAAAATCCACCGAGGTCATGACGTCAGACAAGGTTTCTCTGCAGAACAAAAGAGAAAGTTCAATGAGAATCTCGATAATCCAGCCATATAGCAGGCACAAATTATATAAGTAATGATGGCACATCCAATCGTAATATCGGTTTTTTTTAAATTATATCAAGCTTTAAACACAATAAGCTACAAAGGTCCAGCAGACGCAATCCCCCTCGGTAACAATGCATTTTTTGTCGATTAAAATTTACAGCCCGCTACATAAAACAAGTTATTGATCAAATGAAACACTTACGAAGGCGCCTTTTAAAAATATTACTATGGTTCTAAATTATGCACAATGCAGTTCATCTGTTATTAATTATAATTTTCAGGAAATAAATAATTTTATAATATGACAGCATAGCGGCACTCTAGCGGAATGGCACACTGCGATCTGGCGTTTAAATTTCAATCGAAAATAACATTTAAAATGTAGCCTGTTTTCTATGTACGTAGTTAATTGTTAAGAACCAAATTTTAAAGTCGAGCCAGCAAAAACTGCAACGTGAGTACAGATTTCAGAGAATGACACACAATCGCCGGCTAAATAGAAATTCTGCCTGAGGCGATAACGTCTTTTGTAATTACGCATAGGTAGCAAACGGGATGGAAAAGAGAACGCTGTAGAAAATCAATGGGGCTGAGTGAGATAGCGTCACTCATATTATAAAATTAAACAAATTAATTACAGCAAAACTAGTTACAAAGTCATTTTTTAAAAATTATTAACAAGTTTCTAAGGCCCTAGACGACACAATTCCGTTCTTATATTTTATATATTCGAAAAAATAGTTTGTTTAAAGCTGGGCTCGTGACGCGTAAGTGACTATAGTTAATTCCTTAAAACCTCGATCGCTTCGATAGCCCAGTTGGTTAAGGCTTCGTACTCGTAATGCTGTGAGCGCTGGTTCGACTCCAGCCATGGGACATCGCAGGAAGCTTTTTTTAAATTAAAATAAATGTGAGAAATTAAAATGGCCTCCGTGCATGAGAGAGAGAGAGAGAGAGAGAAAGAGATCTACCAGTTTGAAATTCAAATATTTCCGCGAAAATTCAAAATTAAAAACGACTACAGCGAGAGGTGCGCGCGCAGAAAACCAAGGTGGCTGCTGACACCCGGGAAGTTTAAAATTCAAATAATGGAACTTAGAAAAAAATCGGAAAAATTTCAAATTTCAAATATTCCCGCGAAAATTAAAAATGGCCGCCGCGTAATTCCGGAAGAAAATAAAAAATCTAATGCGTAATTTAATCGGAAGCTAATGCGTAATTTAATCAGTAGCACACATCAAAAATAATTAGGTCAATCCGCGACATTAATTAGAGCATCTGATTCGCGGTTTGATTCGCGGTTTAATTGACTTTTAATTGATCCGATTAAACAAGATGGCCGCCATGTCCCAACACAAAATGGCCGCTATCTACCCGACTGTTCTACTATGAACCCTTTAGCTGTGAGACGTGCTTTGTACCGCACTTGATTTTCACTGTCACGCTTCCTTTTAAACACCCACTTACACTTTACCACTTTTCCATTTTCTGGCAAATCTGTTAAATCCCATGTTTGATTTTCTTCAAAACTTTCAATTTCTTCCAACATTGCTTGGGTCCACTTATTTCCATCAGGCCTCGACAAAGCTTCTTGAACTGTTAGAGGATCATCTAAAATTGATTTATCAACATACATATATGCCTCTTTAAGAAGCAGCTAAAAGAATACTTGTTGATAACTGCTCCCACATAATCACAGTGCGATTTAGATCCGTTGTCTCAGGCAATACCACGTACTTTGTATGATGCAAATGTATATAAATCCGCTATACAAACCTTGATATAGATATATTTACTTATAATGTATATGTATATATTCTCTTGTAATTAGGCAATTGCCTGTTTGAGAATAAATTAAAATTAAAATAAGTTTCTAGGTTTTACTTCTCTTCCTGATCTTCGAACTGTTACTGGAGTTTCTACTTCGCATGGTGGTTCAAAATCATCATCCGTCATTTCTTCTAAGGTGCTACCGGAATCCTTTTCAGTTCCTTGAATTATTTCATCCTGTTCATCGAGCTCTTCTGCGGTTTGATCTATCCCCACTAAATCTGAGTCATCCCTCTCAGTTTTGTTATTGTCGTTGTTAGTGTCGGTAACTACAATGTCAATCTTTTCAAATGTGTTTTCCATTATCACCACATTTCTACTTGTTATAACACTGTTCCGACTTGAATCGTAAAACCTATATCCTTTTACATCTTCACCAAAACCGACCAAAATCATTTTTTCTGCCTTTTTGTCCCATTTATTGCGTTTTTGTTTTGGTATGTGTACCATAACCTTCCAAAAACCTTAATGTTACTCACGTCAGGTTTTAAGCTTGTCCACATTTCATAAGGTGTTTTTCCTTTTAACCAACTCACGACAGATCTATTTCTTAAGTAGACAGCACAGTTTACAGCCTCGACCCAAAAACGTTTATCCAACTTAGCCTCAAACTGTAAACATCTTGGTTTTTCAACCTAGGTTCTGCTCATCCTTTCCAGCATTCCATTTTGCTCCGGAGTGTACGGATTAGTTTTCTGATGAACTATACCACTTTGCCTAAGAAAATTTTCTACATCGTGGTTGCAAAACTCACCACCGTTATCTGTTCTGAGCGTTTTAATCTGAACATTCTTCTGATTTTCTACCAGGCTTTTGAAATCCTTGAAATAGTTAATTACTTCAACCATGGTCTTCTAAAAATACACGAAGGTCATCCAACTGAAATCATCTTCGAACACCAGAAAACATCTCGACCCGCCAATCGAATTTACCTCCATGGGCCCGCACAGATCTGCATGCATAACTTCTAGGCAAGACGTAGCTCTCCTTCCCTCATGTTTAAAAGGTAGTCTGCACTGTTTGCCTTCACAACACACTTGACAAATACTGTTGCTTCTAAAATTACCTTTGCTATTCATGCTTTCCACAGCACTGTCTTTCATGAGTTTTAAGTCACCGTAGTTTAAATGTCCAAACCTATGATGTCACACGACATCTGTCGCTATTGAGGTAGCTACTAAACACTTTTCTGATTTTTCAATGTTTAACCTGTCCACATTCTCAATTAAATCAGCCTGTTCAGGGTGGAGGTTATAGTGGACTGTATGATTTTAATTTGGACAATTTGCAGAATACGTCTTAGGGGTGCAGGAATTAAAAAGGGTTGTGAACCAACGGTCTCGTGTAGTCTCACACGAGATGAATTTAAAAGACTTAATTTCCGTTGGCCAGAGGTTGGGTGAATACAGAACAGATGTTAAAACTGTATTGTTTATTGACTAGAATATTTCCTATTTATATACATTAACTATGACGTAAATTACAAGGTTCATGTTATTTTGCCCCAGTTTGAGCTCACATATGCACTTGCGTGTTCAGTTTCATACCAAAGAAATAGCAAGTTTGCAAAATTGCAGTTTGTCGACCGGGTCATTCGACCAGTGCTGATAAGAATCGCTGACTTCTTTGTTGTAATTTCCGCATGTAACATTTCGCTTACGAAATGTATGCATATTTAATTTTAAAAGTTAAAATTATGTTTTGGTTCCTAAACATTCTGCCGAGCGACAATGGGCCGGGATGGTGTGGCTGAGACTGTCTCTCCATCTTCTTCGTCAAGTGGCAGTGGTTGCAACCTGAAGCTCTCTGACGGGTCTGAATTTGGGCGTGGCTGCGGTTTCCTGTTCTTTCTCCAGTACTTCCATAATGTCCAGATGATACAAACTGATACCAAGATACCGATTGTAGTACCAGTGTTCACCATGATGGTATGTTGATGGTGCCACAATGGATATTCCTGAAGTAGCTGCAACTCGTCTTCTTTTTCTTGTAGGCGTTGAAAATGATCGGACGGTAGCAACACAGGTTCCTCCATTTGCAGTTGAGGGTGAGTACTTGTATTCTGCAAAGTAGTGTTAATAATTACTCGTATTAGTTTGTTGAACCCAGCTACGACAGGAATAGTAGTGAATAGCTGAGTATGCAAAGTAGTCCGTTTGGTGTATATAGTAGAATCTGGGGATATTTGGATTATGCCCACATCTTGAATCTTCACATCTTCTTGATTCCCGCTGCATTGTACTGCTGCTGTTGTGGGTTGATTGGGAATAAAGAACTATGTATTCGCTGCGTACAGTTTTTTCCATACCAGTGTCTTAACTGTAAACTGATTCACCAAACATTTGACCTTGTTCAATCTCTGGTAGATCTCATCAATGATGCAGTTCGGATTGTCTTCAATACTTCGGACGTCGGATGGCCTCCATAGGTAAATATGTTTCCCTATTGGCTCGATCTCCTTTAACTTGTCTTCTTGGATTTCAAAATAGGTTTGTTCGCTGTAGTTGATCGCTAAGAATTCCATTGGCAAGTTCAGCGATGCGTAGGTTTCATTTCCCTTGTTAGCTATATTTATCTGTATCTGTAATGAAAGACAGCAATACTTGTAGCTAGTTTTATTACTACTAGAACATTATTACCATCGATCAGTCAATTAATATCTTTAATATTACAACCTGACGCAGGTACCCCAAATAGCTTAACTTAAACCGCTCGTAAGTTTAATGGTTACACAATTTTTATATGCAAAAATATCATCAGATTCTAGCTAAAACACTTATCTTTGTGCCGATATACTCGCAGATATTTAATACGTCCCGTTACTCCTATCACATGTCAGCTTGACAGGTCCCAACCTCAGCTGTCATTCGCTACACATCGACCCCCAAGACTGCGGTAGATTATCTTTCCAAGATTTTCCGCCTAATAGTTGTTGCTATAAATCGAATTTCCAGGTAACAAAAGGCAAATGCCACATTAAACTACATACCCTGTTCACAGGCAATAAACTTCGCAATCGTTGAATTCGTGTTTCCCAAATCGCTTCACAGCTTGAATATAAAAATTCATTGGAAAAATGACATCCGCTTAATGATCTCCCTTACAGGAACGGCTGGCCAGTAACCCAATTCTTTACTATCACCAAACCATATTAAATGGCGAGATTGTCATTTACACCCCACAAAAACTTTTGCCTTTTTTAAAAGCTGATATACAATTTTTTTCTCAAACAAACAAACGTTGTTATTATATCTTCCCTAGCAACGAACAAAGCCAATCTGATATTAATTTTATCGCGTCACTCTCACTAGATTCCTCATTCAACACTAGTATTAATATCAAATGCTTTTGACACGTAACAAACTCCCCCCTTACCAGAAAGGAAAAATTTCAACGAAATTTTTAACTAAATAAAAACTTTATCCTAAAAGGATACATACATATACGCTAGAGAGTCAGTAAACCGTCTGGCATAAGACGTCTCTAACAATTAATCTAAAAAAAAACCCAATACCCACACCACAAACAAGCAACTACACTGTAGAGACGGTGATGACCCCAGGAGGAACCCAGGACCAGATCAACCCCACGACAAGGATCAAGATTGTTCGTCGCTGCTGGATGTAAATGCTGCGCCGGTGAACAACCCTGTAACAACCTGTCGTGAAGAAGTTCCACCCCCATGAACCCCCCAAAATCAGTCCAAATCCCCACAGCGTACCCCCTCTGACAACTTCCAATAAACCCCCGAGGCGGAAGCACACCTCCACACAGTTTCAGGTACTGTCAGACCGAAAATAGTTAAGCCAAAACGAAGAATAACCAGGGTTTTCCTTTTGACACGCCTGGGGAGGAAGTAACCCCAGTGACAGAGGGTTAAAGAAACCAGAAAAGTGAGAGGCAGAAGCCAACATCCACACAACTCTCATACGCTCCGACGGAGGAATCCTTCAGCGCCCCGAACGGCCTGAATAAAATCCCCACCAATCTTTATCTTACATCCAACAATCACTCATCACCAGAGGTTTCATCCGCACCAGATCAAAGAGAAATAAAAGAAAACAAATTGTCATTCATCTAAGTAAACAGTTCATTCAAAACAAAATCGACATTCACTACATTACAAGAGAGAAATATAGACAAAGCTTTAAGAAGAAAAGAAGGCGAAGAATGAAGGACTGGTCATCTTAAAAATTTTGTTTTGTAGGGAAACACCCTATATCCCCAAACCCCAAGGGATACCTAAAAGAAACGAAGAAGTTGTACTTCTTTAACGATTAATCTCGTTACCCTTATGTCCCCTTAGGAAAAGCAGGATAACGTAACGCTCTTCCCATACAATCAAAAGAAAACCATCCATTAACATTTCCCAACAGGGAACTCCGTATACGTTATACCCAAAAGAGGGAAAAGAACAAGATATTAAAGTTTCCCAAATAGTGTCCTTCCCGACTGTGCCTTTCCAACCACCCTATACCTTAAAATGGGGAAAGAACAAGATATTAAAAGTTCCCCAAAGAGTGACCTACCCTACTGTGCCCTTCCAACCACCCTATGCACATCACACATCATTAATTCATCTCAGAGTTATCATAAGGTTTCAAATCCTTGGCATGCCAAGTCCCCTTTAATATTTTTCCGTCAGGATCTTTGAGTTCATAAACCCATCGTAAAAACTTTCGATTAATAATAAACGGTCCTATAAATTTTGCAGCAAGCTTGGAAGTAAACTGACGAGCAGCATCCGATAACACATAGTGTCTACGCAACACTGCTTGATCCGGAACGAACTCGAAAGGTCGTCGACGAAAGTCATAGCGAGTTTTTGACTTTTGATAAGCCTTATCCAAACGACGTTTAACATCAGCATACAGTTGCTTGAGTACTGTAGAACGATTATCTAAATCTCTATCCCGATTAAATTGAATTTCCGGATTTCCATCACCAACTACCGGTTCGTGATTTAATATGATTTCTCTGCCAAAATTAATGAAATATGGAGTTTTTCCCGTAACTTCATGAACTGAGGTACGTATAGCACAAACTACGTGAGACAGATATTTATCCCAATCTCGATGACGATCTGATACATAAGCTGTCAACATAGTTTTCAGCATTCTGTTTATACGTTCCGTAGGATTAGCTTGAGGATGATAATTGGCAGTAAACGAAATCTTACAGCCATACTTCTGATTTAAAGTTTGAAACTCATGACTGCGAAACTGAACGCCATTATCACATATGATTCGCTTGGGAACCCCAAACATCAAAAATACGTCTTCCTCAACAATACGTGAGATAACCTTAGCTGATGCTGTACGGAGCGGAAACACTAATGGAAACTTACTAAAACAATCAGCCACTACGAATATATACGCGTATCCTCGTACTGAACGAGGTAAAGGACCTACAATATCACAACAGATTAGTTCCCAAGGCTTCGAAATTAATGAATGTCCACCCATATACCCTGCAGGGGCTCTCTGTTCTGGTTTAATTCGTTGACACGTTTCGCAACGGCGAACATAAGCAGCCACATCATAACGTAGTTTAGGCCAGTAGTATCTTTGTGCAATACGATGAAAAGTTTTATTAACACCCGTATGACCAGCGGTCGGAATATCGTGATTTTGTTTGATAACTTCTTGGCGTTGAGTCTTTGGAACAACCAGTTTCCAATGATCTTCATCATCTGCCAAGTCAGGATAATCGGATCGAACATATTTATACAATTGACCGTCACTAACTCTCCAATGGGGAAATTTTCGAGGATTGTTAATAACAAATCGACACATACGATGATACCATGGATTACCAGCAGGACCAAACTGAACGTTAATAGCATCAATAACAGGAACAGCACGAGACAAAGTGTCAGGCACAACATGTTCTTTACCTTTTCGATGAATAATGTCAAAATCATATTGTTGAAGGCGAACTGCCCATCGAGCGATACGACCAACAAGGTCTTTAATACTATTAAGCCATTTTAAGCTATAATGATCAGTTACTACCGTGAACTTAGTTCCCTCAATATATGGTCTAAGTTTTTCAATAGCAAAAAGGACAGCGAGGCATTCACGCTCTGTTGTGCTAAAATTTCGTTCGTTTCTAGTAAGCGACCGACTAATGTAACATATAACTTTCTCTCCATCAGCTTGATGTTGAGTAAGTACGGCACCAATACCATAACCAGAAGCATCCGTTGAATAACAAAGGGTACAGAAAAATCAGGGCAAGCTAATATCGGAGCAGATATCAAATGTTCTTTAATATCACTGAAGGCTCGTTCACAATTACTATCCCAGAAAAAAATTCGCATTCTTGCGGAGCAAGGATGTAAGAGGTCCGATAAGTGAAGAAAAATTCGGAACAAAGCGACGGTACCATGACGCCATACCAATTACACGACGTACTTCCTTCACTGGCACAGGAGTAGGAATACGATTAATTGCATCTACTTTTTCTGGGTCTACTAATAAACCGCGTGAATTCACTACATAACCGAGATACTTAAGTTCTGGCTTACAAAAATGACATTTATTTTGGCTTAAAGTAAGACCAGCAGCTAATAACCGAGACACAACCTCACAAAGAGTAGAAAGATGTTTTTCGAAAGTTGGCGTACAAATTACAATATCGTCAAGATACGTAAAGACATATGGTTCCAAATCAGCACCAATAACCCTATCAATTAGGCGTTGCCACGTTGCCGGCGCCGTATGCAAACCAAACGGTAGGCGGCAAAATTGAAATAACCCCCTATTAGGTACAGTAAACGCTGTTAAAGGGCGTGAAGAAACAGCCACAGGTATCTGCCAATATGCGGATTTAATATCAACAGTCGTAAGATAATGTGCGTCACGAAGTTTATCCAAAGTACTTGATACATATGGAATAGGATAAGCATCAGGTTGACTGACTTTATTAAGTTGGCGATAATCAACACAGAACCGATAACTACCATCTTTCTTTTTAATCATTACTATCGGAGATGACCAAGCAGAAGTCGAAGGTTCTACCACTCCCTCATCCAACATTTTTTTTAACTCAAGATCTACCTGTTTCTGCAGAGCAGGAGAAATAGAATAATATCGCTGCTTAATAGGCGACGATGTGGTTTTAATCTCATGTTCAACAAGATGAGTGCATCCTAACTTATTTCCCATTTTACTAAAAACTTCTTTGGCAAAACAATCTAATTGTTCTCGCTGAACTTCAGATAAATGTTCTACAGCCTGTATTGCATTAACTTCCGGGCTCAAGTGATCTTTCGAGAAGGTCCATTCGTTAATTCTAAGATCGGTTACAATACCCATTCTACGCAAAAAACAGCATCCCAAAATCAAGGTATGGGGTACGGAAGGCACAACTAATAACTCACAAGTACAAACTCTATCGCGAAGCATAAGTGGTACTGTAACTATACCTAATATTTGACATTCTGCACCGTCAGCAACATTACATGTCCTATCTTTACTTGGTGTAAGCCTACAATGACCTTTCAACAGCTCCCATCCCTTTCTACCAACAACAGTATGCGAAGCACCCGAATCTAACAATCCAAGAATCTCATTACCAAAAATTGAAACTTTAAGATACGGCCTCTCATCAGGACCTGCATGACTTAAAATATAATCTAAAACAGCTTTAGAACTAAAATCCGAATTATTTACAACATTGACCGAAGAATTTATTTGACACCGCGCTATTCGGTCGTCTAGCGGCGTCGACCCCCATTTCCCGAACATGAAGGGCATGTACGGACAGTAAAATCAGGTCGTCCACAACCATAGCAATATTGTTTACTATTTGCTGAACAGTTACGCGCAAAATGATTCGGTTTATCACATTTCCAACATCTCAAATCAGAAGGCTTGGTTGAATTGATTACGTTCGGTGGGTTATTACTACGAGTTTGAACGTAACCCTCATTTGAGGATACATTCACTGTATGAATCCTAGCATTACATTTCGACTTTTGATAGGCTAGATCGGGTTCTAACATTCGATTTCCCTGAGTGGGAGGTCCACGGAACCGTTGTGTACGCACATGTGCATCTTCAACAGCTTTACACACTCGAAGTAATTGTGAAAAGGAAACTATGTTCTCTAAAGCCAGTTGGGTTTGAAAATGTGGTAATAAATTCCTACGTATTAGATTAAGGCGCTTTATTTCAGAAGGCATCGATGGTAACCGATGGAATAAGTTTTCCATTATCGACACAAATACGGTCACGGGTTCATCGGCCCCCTGAGTACGATTGCGTATTTCATCCCATAAACAAGCTTCATAATCACATGGAAGAAAAGCTGAACGTAACGCATTAACTAACTGATCCCAATTATACAAAGTATTTTTAACCGATCGATACCAAATCAAAGCATAATCGGTGAAAAATTCAACAGCCGAAGTAAAAAGTTGTTCCTTAGTAACCCCACGCGCCATTCGCAATTCTTCAACACGTTCTAGAAAACTAGAAAGTCCCAATTGACCATCAAAACGAAGGTTCCATTTATTCATCGGAAGGTAATTGTTATAACGTGGAGTAGCATCAATGACTTTAGTGCTGTTAAAACCAATAGGTGTCGGTAACGTTTGAAACTGTTGACTATCAATTACATTTGAATAATTAAAATGGTTTGGTGATTGATTGGCTTGTAATGGCTCATCGTCAAGGTCCATCAAGTTAACTGTTTGTGAACTAGAAGGAACTACAGGTTCATTTTCAGATGTTAATCTGGACTCGAGATCGTCCATAGCCCCTAAACACCTATTATATAGCTCATCTTTATCATCTGCTGAAGACCCCTCAAAAACTAACCGTTCTAGTCGATTTGAAATATGTACCAAGCGGGTCTGAATACGTTTATAATCATTACCACCCCTAACAAATGACTCAGAAGCTAGTATCTCTTCCACAAGAATGTCAAGCTTCCTACTGCATATATCCAATTCTTCTACGTTATTCAATTCTACTTCCGGGAACGAAGCATTTCCCGTCTTCTCTAACCTAATACGCGCTCTAAGCAATTTACGCTTTTCCGGCATATTTCCCTTACAAACAACTCCCCGTATTCGTAATTCATAATCTATCTCGTCTACCAATAACCTATCAACATCCATTCTGATTCCTCAAAGTAAAACCCTTTTTACCACAAGTATACCGTTTTATGTATTATTCTCAAAGTAATTCTTTGGTTTGTCACGTTCTGATCATATTTTTCCACTTACATAAACGAGTACAGAAAGTTATGTATAACTATTGTCAGTATTGCTCCTTTCTATTATAGTACGACCTAAACGTATATGTTCCAAACTATAGCCCCTCGTTAGCTCATCAAAAATCTTGTTAAAGCCCCCGTTGGGTGCCAAACTTGTTAGCTATATTTATCTATATTTTCCTTTACCTACCTTTAGGTCATCGCTATATCTCTTAGTTAACAATCGATCACTATAAGAGTATATTTGAGGCCCGTCTCTAGCATCAGTGAAGACGTCGCGGATTCTAGTTTATGATGTTGATAATTGGCGCCAACAAGTTAAACTCAAATATACTGATATAAGCCAAGAAACTTGTAACTTCACTTTCTATCAACTAATAACAATACGATTATTGAACTCCCTGTCAAAATGAAAGAAAGCAATACTTGTAGCTAGTTTTATTACTACTAGAACATTATTACCATCGATCAGACAATTAGCATCTTTAATATTACAACCTGACGCAGGGTACCCCAAATAGCTTAACTTAAACCGCTCGTAAGTTTAATGGTTACACAGTTTTTATATGCAAAAATATCATCAGATTCTAGCTAAAACACTTATCTTTGTGCCGATATACTCGCAGACATTTAATACGTCCCGTTACTCCTATCACATGTCAGCTTGACAGGTCCCAACCTCGGCTGTCATTCGCTACACATCGACCCCCAAGACTGCGGTAGATTATCTTTCCAAGATTTTCCGCCTAATAGTTGTTGCTATAAATCGAATTTCCAGGTAACAAAAGGCAAATGCCACATTAAACTACATACCCTGTTCACAGGCAATAAACTTCGCAATCGTTGAATTCGTGTTTCCCAAATCGCTTCACAGCTTGAATATAAAAATTCATTGGAAAAATGACATCCGCTTAATGATCTCCCTTACAGGAACGGCTGGCCAGTAACCCAATTCTTTACTATCACCAAACCATATTAATAGCGAGATTGTCATTTACACCCCACGAAAACTCTTGCCTTTTTTAAAAGCTGATATACAATTTTTTTCTCAAACAAACAAACGTTGTTATTATATCTTCCCTAGCAACGAACAAAGCCAATCTGATATTAATTTTATCGCGTCACTCTCACTAGATTCCTCATTCAACACTAGTATTAATATCAAATGCTTTTGACACGTAACACCCTTCTTCACTGGAATTGGAGTTGGCTTGATTAAGTTGTGTTCCCGCTTCTCAGTTATGTGAAAATAACTGAAAATCTCGATGGTTTCATTATTGATGCTAACTTCCATCTTGTACATTGGTGTGGTAACTATCTCCAAGGTTGATGGAAGATTGGCCATTGCATTTGACACTATTCTGTAAAATTGTGATGATGGAATAAATTGCAGGATGTCTGCCTTTTTGAATTTTACATTTAGAAGTTGTTTGTACTTCTCACCCATCTCTTGTAAGTAGTTGGTAGCCATTTGATATGACGTTAACGCATGTATGTTTAACTTGTTGTCGTCTGTCTTTTTGTACCAAGGTTCCATCTCATTGATTGCTAGCAACCCTTCGTTGAGCTTCCTTCGAAAATTATCCAACTTCTGGGATATTCTGGCCTCAGTCTCATTTAGAGTTGCTGCAGTTGACAACATTATCCTTGTCTGATGATTAGATGTATGTATTAATTCTAGTTGATTTTCCTCCAATGATTCGATGTCATGGTAAACTTCATCGTTAACTCCAAACACTGAGGTTAGTAGCTGCCCTAGTACTCCTCGCTTGGTCCTGACATCTTGACTATACACGCTTTTCATATTCCAGATGATCTGCCGTTGCTGCTCTCTCAGGTGATGATTTAATTCCTTGCAATGAGATTCTGCCGATAAGACAAGTGCCTTGCTGCATAAGGTATTCATTTGCTGGATTGTCTTGTTTATATCTTCTTCATCTACTTGGATGGTAGAGATGTTCACTGTTACTTCGATCCTGAAGTCTCTCCTCGAGAGTTTTGCGTGGCCAAGTTCTTCAATAAATAGGCCAGGTGATGGATACTTCACTATGTACGACCCCGTGGTTGCTGAAATCATGGTGCACAACGCAAGTAAGAGTGTTATTGTTCTTGTGACTGTTGACACTCCACTACCCCTGCTTTGCTTTTTTCCTCCTTCTTCTGCTTCCTGTCCTGGTAACGGAACGAGTTTGGTGATAGGACGCTTGAGAATTGTATCTCCCTTTGTCTTAACGGTTGCAACTCTGACAATACCATCTGTGCCTGGATGCACTTCTGTCACTCTTGCTAAAGGCCATCGATTTGGAGGACTATTTTCATCCTTTTGTAACACTAGATCCCCTACCTGCAAATTCTCTTCCTTCGAAGTCCATTTTGTTCTGCGTTGTAACCCAGATAGGTATTCCTTAGACCATATTTTCCAAAAGTCGTTTCTCAACTTTTGAAGTAATTTCCATCTTGTCAACTTTTCGGAATGTACTTCTAATGGTGGTTCGTTTCGCGTTATTAGTCCCCTTCCAATTAGAAAGTGTCCAGGAGTCAACGCTACCACATCGTTAGGGTCTGTGGTTAATGGACAAAGTGGTCTTGAATTGAGACATGCCTCTATTTGGTACAGGGGGGTTGATAGTTCTTCAAACGTGAAGGTACTGTTTCCCACAATCCTTTTCATGTGATACTTTGTTGACCTTACCGCTGCTTCCCAGATTCCTCCGAAGTGGGGAGCTGCCGGTGGAATAAAGTGCCACTGGATTCCTTCTTGAGTAAGTTTTTCTTGAACACTAGAGTCCTCTACAGTTTTCTTGAACCTTCTGTAGAACTCTATTTGCTCCTACAAATGTAGTTCCGTTATCGCTATAGATGTGAAGGCATGTTCCTCTTCTAGATGTAAATCTTCTGAACGCTGCCAGAAATGAGTTTGTTGTTAGATCACTGACAGCCTCCAAGTGTACTGCCTTGGTTGCCAAACATACAAATATCACAATATATCCTTTATATGACTTATGTGTTCTTCCTTTTGCGGTTCGGATTTATATCGGCCCTGCATAATCCAGACCAGTGTGAGAAAATGGTAGGGACGGTGTTACTCTGGGCTCAGGTAAATTGCCCATGAGTAGCTGCAACGGTTGTCTTATGAATGCGAAACAGTTCATGCAGTTCTGAATTTCCTTGCGTATTATTTTCTTCACATTGACAATCCAAAATTTTCTACGGATGTATGCCGCCGTAGCTTGACTTCCGCCATGCAGCAGTTTTCGATTAACATCTCTCACTATGAGTTGGGCTAGATGACTGTTATGGGGAATGAGAATGGGATGTTTTTCATTATATGGCAACATCGAATTTTGAAGTCGTCCTCCCACTCTAAGAGTTCCTTCATCATCGATGAATGGCCGTAATAGTGCCAAGGAACTTTTTGTGTCAACTGAGATGTTTTTCTTCAAGGCTTGAATCTCTGTCGACCAGCTGCTTGCTTGCACTATACGGATGATTTGGATGAGACACTTGTTGAGTTCTGCTGCCATAGGGTATTTGGTTGGAAACGGTTTTCTTCTACATTTTTTAAAAAACCTGTTACAGTATGCAGTGACTCGCAGTAACTTCTGCAATGACGAGTATTTGGATAAGATGTCCAATTCCTCTTTTGCGGCGATAAACGCTTTTTGCTTCTATAACTGTCATGAGAGTATTTGTTTCTGTAAGTGGCAAAGGATTAGCTTGTAACCATTGCGGGCCGTTCCACCACAATATATAATGCTGTAATTTGGCAGGAGCGAGTCCTCGGGATACGGCATCTGCTGGATTGTCCTCTGAAAGCTCATGATCCCAATTTCCACTGGAGGTTACTTCCAATATTTCTGTTACCCTATTTGCAGCAAAAGGTTTCCATTTCTCCAGGCCTGCTCTTATCCAAGATAAGGTTATCATGGAATCTAACCAAGCATATATGGAGATGCTGGGGATGTCCAGAGCATTAATAGCTTCCTTCAACATTTTTGCTGCTAACGTTGCTGCACATAATCCCAGTCTTGACAACGTTTTCTTCATATTTATAGGTGCAACCTTTGACTTGGCTGTCAATAGAGTTATGTGAATGCGTCCATCTTGAGATATTACCCTGCTGTAAATTACCGCCCCGTAAGCTTTTTCCGACGCATCACAGAAAGCATGCAGCTCCATTTTTCGGATACCGGATTTCAGTCGCTGGAAGCTGTGCAAAGACGGAACAAACTCGAACCCAGAAAAAATGGAATTGGAAAACCATGAGAAAATCACCAGAATCGGTGGGCAGTGAAGACGTACCACACGGCTGACGTATCGTGCTTTCACTGCGGAGGATCACACAGCATCAAATCCTGACCAAAATTCAACAACCTCAAGGTATCCGAACGTTGGGACTTTATAAAGAATAAAAAACTTTGTTCTAACTGCCTCAAGCCTACAGGAAAATATAACCCCAGACACTTTTGCCCAGGGAAATGCAAGATATGTAACAAAAAGCATCATTGGCTTCTGCACGAAGATTTTAGTAAGCAGCAGCAGCAGCTTCCCAAGACCACGGCGGCGACTTCCAGTGCGACAGCAACTAATGAGAAATAAAACATTGTTGCAAGCCTAGTAGAAACAAAATCATACTTGAACGACCTTACACAATCAGACAAAATATATCCAAACAAGAAAAACAGTCACTACACACACTAAAAACCGATAACACAATTAAAATTCTACCTGCAGACAAAGGCAATGCCACAGTAGTACTTGACACAACCACATACAACGAAAAACTTTTAAAACTAATTGGTGAGGGACAATACACTAAACTAAATAAAGATTCAACACATACAATAGAAACAAAAATATACAAAACACTTTACAAACACAGAGAACAATTTACAGATTTTGTAAGACGTACACTAACACCACACTACAGTAAACCACCACATTTTTATGGATTACCAAAAATACATAAACCAAATGTACCACTTAGGCCAATAGTTAGTTCTATAGGTTCTCCTTGTCACAGTTTAGCTAAATATTTACTTAAAATACTGTCTCCTATATCAGGAAACACAGACACATATATAAAGAACACGCCACATTTTCTTGAAAAATTTAAAGAAGCAAACATAAACACACAACACCTAATGGTTAGTTTTGATGTAGTTAGTCTCTTCACTAATGTTCCAGTAGACAAAACACTCAACATCATTAAACATAGGCTACAAAACGATAACACATTACATACACGAACAACATTAAATATTGATACCATTATGGAACTTTTAACATTATGCATTAAAACGACATACTTTCAACTAAACAATGAATTTTACCAACAAGATTTCGGGATGGCAATGGGTTCTCCTCTATCTCCTATTGTTAGTAACATTTTTATGGAAGACTTTGAACAACAACATGTCTACACATACACTAACAAACCAGTAGTTTGGTGGAGATATGTCGATGATGTTTTTGCAATTTGGCCTCATGCTATGCTTGAGGTGGACAAATTCCTTGAACATATTAACAGTAAAGAAACCTCCATCAAATTCACATTAGAAACAGAGCAAAACAATCAGTTACCTTTTCTTGATACACTAATCACACGCACAATAAATACTTTTGAAACATCAGTATACCGTAAAAAACCAACACTAATAGGTACTTACATTTTAACTCCAACCATCACAAAAACATAAAGACAGGTGTTGTAAAAAGTCTTTACGACAGAGCCAAAGTTGTTTGCTCTAATAATGAAATTTTCAAAAAAGAGAAAGAATTCATTGTTAATGTTTTACAAGATAATGGCTATCCAGAGACTCTTGTTCGGAACATTTTCAATACACGAAACAATTCCACAAACGTACAAAGAAATGACACTCAAACATATAATACTCTAACTATACCTTATATTCCAGGCATATCTGACAAAATTAGACGAATTGGGAATAGATTCAATGTTAGGACGGTATTCAAAACGATGAATACCTTACGGTCAGTTTTTACAAAAACTAAACCGTTCAACGAAGAACAACATTCAAAGAATTGTATATATAGTATCCCCTGTGAATGCGGGAAATACTCTATCGGTGAAACATCCAGACCTTTAGCAGTTAGAGTTAAAGAACATAAAAATATGATGAAAACTTATCAGTTCAATAAGTCTAAGCTGGCAGAACATGCTTGGGATAATAATCATAAAATACACTGGGATAACACAAAGATCTTGTCTAAAGAATCAATATCAACTAAACGTAAAATTAAGGAGACGGCATATATTTTACTTAACGAAGAAAAATGAGTGTCGTCTTTCTCAATATTTTTAGACACTAGTTGGCTATCGATTCTTAAAGATCAGATCAAGTAGGTTTAGACAATCAACAAACGTCAATGTCAAGCAATTTATTGGAGGTTGGTGATTTTCAATCTCCGTGAAAAAAGCTAAGTTTTATTTTTCCTTTTTAATTGTTATTCGTTGACAACGAGGGCAGATTATCCCTCGAAACGTCCGTTATTTAATACGTTATTTAATAATTTTAATTTGCAGAGTGGCGAAATACCCAAAAAAGAATATGAATCCTAGTAGAAAGACAGCATCGCTACGTTTTGCTGGCAACTGCCCTAATTAGAGTCAAGACATCGGCGGGGAGTTTGGAGTACCTCAGAGCCCTAGTAGACTCCGGATCCCAGACATCATTTATTACAAGATATGCAGCTGAAACGCTTGGTCTACCACAAGAAAACGTGAGGGTGCAAATTTCTGGTTTAGGCAAGAAAGGAGCAGGTACAGCCCGAGGACGAATAACTGTAAATCTACGTCCACGATTTCCAAGCAACTACACAACCACATGCGAGATGCTGATACTGCCACAGTTAACCAAGTCACTTCCAAAAGAACCAGTTGGAAACTATCAACTTCAGGACCGTAAGAATATGGTGTTGGCTGATCCACTATTCCATAAACCTGGACCAATAGACGTTATCCTAGGAGCAGACATCTACAAGGAAATAATTCTGAAAGGAGTACAAAAATTCAACGGAGGCCTGTTACCTCAAAGCACGGAACTTGGATGGATCATCACGGGAAATGCAACAGCACCATCAGAAGAAAGGACAATTCTTAGCATTGTCGCATGTTCTGCAGAAGATGAACAACTCACAAAATTTTGGGAAATTGAAGAAGTAGTACCAGAAAAGGTGATGTCCAGTGAAGACAAAGAAAGAATGTGAAGAATTTTACAGTTGCAACCACCAGAGAAATGCTGATGGTACGTATACTGTGAAAATTCCGCTCAAGGAACTAATAGAAAAGCTTGGGGATTCGAGAAAAAAGGCAATCGCACGGTTCCTTCAGCTAGAGAAGCGGTTAGAAGAAAATAAAGTTCTAGGTAAAGAATACAAAACATTCATGAAAGAATACTTAGAACTGGGACATATGAAACGAGTTCAACCAGGAGCCAATATACGACAATCCTACTTCATCCCTCATCAAGCGGTAGTGAAGGAAGACAGCGCAACCACCAAGTTAAGGGTAGTCTTTGATGCTAGTGCGAAGACCACTACTGGACTCAGCTTAAACCAGCTAATGACTGCTAGACCAAGATTGCAACAAGACTTGAAGCAAATTCTCCTAAAGTGGAGGAAACACAAGTTTGTATTTTCAGCAGATATTGAAAAGATGTATCGTCATATCAAGATAGCCGAAGGAACGAAGGAACGAACCTATTCAAGAGTTTAAACTTACTACTGTAACTTATAGAACAACAGCAGCACCATACCTGGCAATCCGTACCCTGTTCCAGCTAGCTGAAGATGAAAACCAAATATACCCAATGGCTGCAGAAGTAGCAACCAAGGAATTCTACGTGGATGATTTAATGTCGCGAACCGACTCCATAGAAAAAGCAACGCATCTCCAAGTAAGTCTAATCAATATGTTAAAAAATGGAGGGTTTACCCTTAGAAAATGGGCAAGCAACAGCGCAGCGCTTGTTGAAGAATTGCCGGATAACTTACAGGACAAGAACTTACTAGAGATCGATGAAGGGAAAACAAGGAAAACCTTGGGAGTACACTGGAGTCCGAAGGCAGATGAATTTAAGTTTCGGATCAGTCTTCGAGCTGATACAAATCCTACAAAGAGGATAATCTTATCAGAAATATCCCGCTTGTTTGACCCATTAGGATGGTTAGCTCCAATTGTAATAAAGGCCAAATTACTCATTCAACAACTTTGGTTACAACAGCAGTCATGGGAGCAGCCAGTGGCCACAGAAATAATAAACGAGTGGAAGCAATTTCAAGAAGAATTACCGTTGGTTGAAGACATATCCATTCCAAGATGGTTAGGGTACCACAGCGTCATCCAGGAAATGGGGCTGCATGTTTTCTGTGATGCGTCGGAAAAAGATGACCAAGCTGTAATCTACAGCAGGGTAATATCTCAAGATGGACGCATTCACATAACTCTATTGACAGCCAAGTCAAAGGTTGCACCTATAAATATGAAGAAAACGTTGCCGAGACTGGAATTATGTGCAGCATCGTTAGCAGCAAAAATGTTGAAGGAAGCTATTAGTGCACTGGACATTCCCAGCATATCCATCTTTGCGTGGTCAGATTCCATGATAACCTTATCCTGGATAAGAGCAGGCCCGGAGAAATGGAAACCATTTGTGGAAAATAGAGTAACAGAAATATTATAAGTAACCCCCAGTGGAAATTGGCATAATGTGCGTTCGGAGAACAATCCAGCAGATGCCGAATCCCGAGGGCTCGCTCCTGCCAAATTACAGCATCATATATTGTGATGGAACGGCCCGCAATGGTTACGAACTAATCCTTTGCTACTTACGGAACGAAACATTCCCATAACAGCTACAGAAGAAGCAAAAATTCACCAAAGTCCAAGCGTTTATCGCCGCAAAAGAAGATGTGGACATCTTATCCAAATACTCCTCATTGCAGAAGTTACTGCGAGTCACTGCATACTGTAACAGGTTTGTTCAAAAATGTAGAAAACAGCCAATTCCAACCGAATATCCTGTGGCAGCAGAACTCAACAAGTGTCTCATCCAAATCATCCGTATAGTGCAAGCAAGCAGCTGATCGACAGAGATTCAAGCCTTGAAGAAAAACATCTCAGTTGACACAAAAAGCTTCTTGGCACCATTACGACCATTTGTCGATGATGAAGGAACTCTTACAGCCGTATTCATAGTCGTTCGCCAGCGGTTCGCCGGCGAGTCGCCGGAGTTTCGTTATGAATAGTATGTTGGCGGCACTGTACGTCTATGTCAAATTCGAGGTTAGCAGGTTAGATTTTGTGTCAATTTCTGTCAAAACTGACGGAAAACCTAACCTGATAACCTCGAATTTGACATACCGTACAGTGCCGCCAACATACTAATCATAACGAAACTCCGGCGAACCGCTGGCGAACAACTATGAATACGGCTGTTAGAGTGGGAGGACGACTTCAAAATTCGAATTTGCCATATAATGAAGAACATCCCGTTCTCATTCCCCATAACAGTCATCTAGCTTAACTCAAAGTGAGAAACGTCCATCGAAAACTGCTACATGGCGGAAGTCAAGCTACAGCGGCATACATCCGTAGATAATAATTGACAAGATGGAAATTACTTCAGACGTTGAAAAACGACTTTTGGAAAATATGGTCTAAAAAATAACTATCTGGGTTACAACGCAGAACGAAATGGAAGTCAGACGAAGAGATTTGCAAGTGAGACATCTAGTGTTACAGAAGGATGACAGCAGTCTTCCCAACCGCTGGCCTTTAGCAAGAGCGGCAGAACTGCATCCAGGCACCTATGGTGTTGGTATCATATTATATCCTCTTTGAATGCTCAGCATTAGAGCGTAGAAGACACCAACTCGATTGGAGCCTTAACTCTATTGACAACAGCAAGCTAGTAGGGGACATTGCAAATCTAGTAAAAGATACGGATGTCGGCCTGCTAACTTGAAAACTCCCGACAGTACAAAAAGCCCAAAGGGCTGAGGTGCGCATGCCAGCAAAAGGCAGTCGTGGAATCTAAATCTAAATCTAATGGTGTTGTCAGAGTTGCAGCTGTTAACAGAAAGAAAGATACAATTCTCAAGCGTCCTATTACCAAACTCGGTCCGGTACCCAGCCAGGAAGGAGAAGAAAAAAGAAAGCAAAGCAGGGGTAGTGGAGTGTCAACAGTCACAAGAACAATAACACTCTTACTGGCGTTGTGCACCATAATTTTAGCAACCACGGGGTCATACATAGTGAAGTATCCATCACCTGGTCTATTTATTGAAGAACTTGGCCACGCAAAACTCTCGAGGAGAGACTTCAGGATCGAAGTAACAGTGAACATCTCTAACATCCAAGTAGATGAAGAAGATATAAACAAGATAATCCAGCAAATGAATACCTTATGCAGCAAGGCACTTGTCTTATCGGCAGAATCCCATTGCAAGGAATTAAATCATCACCTGAGAAAGCAGCAAAGACAGATCATCTGGAATATGAAAAGCATGTATAGTCAAGATGTCAGGACCAAGCGAGGAGTACTAGGACAGCTACTAACCTCAGTGTTTGGAGTTAACGATGAAGTTTACCATGACATCGAATCATTGGAGAAAAATCAACTAGAATTGATACATACATCTAATCATCAGACATGGATAATGTTGTCAACTGCAGCAACTCTAAATGAGACTGAAGCCAGAATATCCCAGAAGTTGGATAATTTTCCGAGAAAACTCAACGAAGGGTTGCTAGCGATCAATGAGATGGAACCTTGGTACAAAAATACAGACGACAACAAGTTAAACATACATGTATTAACATCATATCAGATGGCTACCAATTACTTACAAGAGATGGGTGAGAAGTACAAACAACTTCTAAATGTAAAATTCAAAAAGGCAGACATACTGCAATTTATTCCATAATCACAATTTTACAGAATAGTGTCGAATGCAATGGCCAATCTTCCATCAAACCTGGAGATACTTACTACACCAATGCACAAGGTGGAAGTTAGCATCAATAATGAAACCATCGAGATTTTCAGTTATTTTCACATAACTGAGAAGCGGGAATACAACTTAATTAAAACCAACTCCAATTCTAGTAAAGAAGGGAAATGGAACCTACGCATCGCTGAACTTACCAATGGAATTCTTAGCGATCAACTACAACGAACAAACCTATGTTGAAATTCAAGAAGACAAGTTGAAGGAGATCGAGCCAATAGGGAAACATCTTTACCTATGCAGGCCATCCGCAGTCCGAAGTATTGAAAACAATCCGAACTGCATCATTGATGAGATCTACCAGAGATTGAACAAGGTCAAATGTTTGGTCCATCAGTTTACAGTTAAGACACTGGTATGGAAAAAACTGTACGCAGCAAATACATGGTTATTTATTCCCAATCAACCCACAACAGCAGCAGTACAATGCAGCGGGAATCGAGAAGATGTGAAGATTCAAGATGTTGGCATAATCCAAATATCCCCAGATTCTACTATATACACCAAACGGACTACTTCGCATACTCGGCTATTCACTACAATTCCTGTCGTAGCTGGGTTCAACAAACCAATGCAAGTAATTATTAACACTACTTTGCAGAATACGAGCACCCACCCTCAACTGCAAATGGAGGAACCTGTGTTGCTACCGTCCGATCATTTTCAACGCCTACAAGAAGAAGAAGACGAGTTGCAGCTACTTCAGGAATATCGATTGTGGCACCATCAACATACCATCATGGTGAACACTGGTACTACAATCGGTATCTTGGTATCAGTTTGTATCATCTGGACATTATGGAAGTACTGGAGAAAGAACAGGAAACCGCAGCCACGCCCAAATTCAGACCCGTCAGAGAGCTTCAGGTTACAACCACTGCCACCTGACGAAGAAGATGGAGGGACAGCCTCAGCCACACCATCCCGGCCCATTGTCGCTCGGCAGAATGTTTAGGAACCAAAACATAATTTTAACTTTTAAAATTAAATATGCATACATTTCGTAAGCGAAATGTTACATGCGGAAATTACAACAAAGCAGTCAGCGATTCTTATCAGCACTGGTCGAATGACCCGGTCAGCAAACTGCAATTTTGCAAACTTGCTATCTCTTTGTTATGAAATTGAACACGCAAGTGCATATGTGAGCTCAAACTGGGGCAAAATAACATGAACCTTGTAATTTACGCCATAGTTAATGTATATAAATAGGAAATATTCTAGTCAATAAACAATACAGTTTTAACATCTGTTCTGTATTCACCCAACCTCTGGCCAACGGAAATTAAGTCTTTTAAATTCATCTCGTGTGAGACTACACGAGACCGTTGGTTCACAACCCTTTTTAATTCCTGCACCCCTAAGACATGTCCTGTTAATTGTCCAAATTAAAATCATACAGTCCACTATATCCTCCACTCTGAACATTTGGCCTGCTCTTTTCCAAGATAAGGTTATCATGGAATCTGACCAAGCAAACATGGAGATGCTGGGAATGTCCAGAGCACTAATAGCTTCCTTCAACATTTTTGCTGCGAACGTTGCTGCACATAATTCCAGTCTTGGCAACGTTTTCTTCATCTTTATAGGTGCAACCTTTGACTTGGCTGTCAATAGAGTTATGTGAAGGCGTCCATCTTGAGATATTACCCTGCTGTAGATTACAGCCTGGTCATCTTTTTCCGACGCATCACAGAAAACATGCAGCTCCATTTCCTGGATGGCGCTGTGGTACCCTAACCATCTTGGAATGGATATGTCTTGACCAACGGTAATTCTTCTTGAAATTGCTTCCACTCGTTCATTATTTCTGTGGCCACTGGCTGATCCCATGATTGCTGTTGTAACCAAAGTTGTTGAATTAGTAATTTGGCCTTTATTACAATTGAAGCTAACCATCCTAATGGCTCAAGCAAGCGGGATATTTCTGATAAGATTATCCTCTTTGTAGGATGTGTATCAGCTCGAAGACTGACCCGAAACTTAAATTCATCTGCCTTAGGACTCCAGTGTACACCCAAGGTTTTCCTTGTTAACCCTCCATTTTTTAACATATTGATTAGATTTACTTGGAGATGCGTTGCTTCTTCTATGCAGTCGGTTCCCGACATTAAATAATCCACGTAGAAGTCCTTGGTTGCTACTTCTGCAGCCATTGGGTATAGTTGTCTTTCATCTTCAGCTAGCTGCAACAGGGTACGGATTGCCAGGTATGGTGCTGCTGTTGTTCCATAAGTTACAGTGGTAAGTTTAAACTCTTGAATAGGCTCGTCTGGTGAAAACCGCCATACTATCCTTTGGAGGTCCTGATCTCCTTCGGCTATCTTGATCTGACGATACATCTTTTCGATATCTGCTGAAAATATCTTGGTCCAGCAGTCATTAGCTGGTTTAAGCTGAGTCCAGTACTGGTCTTCGCACTAGCATCAAAGACTACCCTTAACTTGGTGGTTGTGCTGTCTTCCTTCACTACCGCTTGATGAGGGATGAAGTAGGATTATCGTATATTGGCTCCTGGTTGAACGCGTTTCATATGTCCCAGTTCTAAGTATTCCTTCATGAATGTTTTGTATTTTTTACCTAGAACTTTATTTTCTTCTAACCGTTTTTCTAGTTGCAGGAACCGTGCGATTGCCTTTTTTCTCGAATCCTCAGACAACACCATATTCTTACGGTCCTGAAGTTGATAGTTTTCAACTGGTTCTTCTGGAAGTGGCTTGGTTAACTGTGGCAGGATCAGCATCTCGCATGTGGTTGTGTAGTTGATTGGAAGTCGTGGACGTAGATTTACAGTTATTTGTCCTAAGGCTGTACCTGCTCCTTTCTTGCCTAAACCAGAAATTTGCACTCTCACCTTTTCTTGTGATATACCAAGCGTTTCAGCTGCATATCTAGTAATAAATGATGCCTGGGATCCGGAGTCTTCTAGAGCTCTGAGGTACTCCAAACTTCCCGACGATGTCTTGACTCTAATTAGGGCTGTTGCCAGCAAAACGTTACGATGCTGTCTTCCTACTAGGCTTGCAACAATGTTTTCTTTGTCATTAGTTGCTGTCGCACTGGAAGTCGCCGCCGTGGTCTTGGGAAGCTACTGCTGCTGCTTACTAAAATCTTCGTGCAGAAGCCAATGATGCTTTTTGTTACATACCTTGCATTTCCCTGGGCAAAAGTGTCTGGCGTTATATTTTCCTGTAGGCTTGAGGCAGTTAGAACAAAGTTTTTTATTCTTTATAAATTCCCAACGTTCGGATACTTTTAGGTTGTTGAATTTTGGTCAGGATTTGATGCTGTGTGATCCTCCGTAGTGAAAGCACGATACGTCAGCCGTGTGGTACGTCTTCACTGCCCACCGATTCTGGTGATTTTCCCATGGTTTTCCAATTCCATTTTTTTCTGGGTTCGAGTTTGTTCCGTCTTTGCACAGCTTCCAGCGACTGAAATCTTGTTTCCAAAAAATTCATTAGCTGCTCGAATTTTTGCACCTCTCTTGGTGCCGTTAGTGACTGCTCATACAGTCTGTTGGTTTCCTTATCCAACTTCCGTGTCACTATATGACACATAATAGGCCCCCATGTGGCCGTTTCTATTCCTAAGTTCTCAATTGCTCTTAGGCATTCTGCAGCCGTGTCATGGAGTTTCTTGATCCCCTCTGCAGATTCGTTCGACAGGGTTGCACTATGTCATCCAAATACTTCGCAAATAGCAGCCTGGTGTTGTCGTATCTGTTCCTTATAATGAACCATGCACACTCGTAATTTGCTTCAGTTGCCTCCATGTGTTGCACTAACTTGCTGGCTTCCCCTCGTAACTGTGACTTCAAGTAATGCATTTTTTCCGCCTTACTTAGTCGTGAATTTTCATGAATAATTCTTTTCGTAAAATATCATGAACGCTGGGCCATGCTTCGTAAGTCCCTTCAAAAATTGAAATTTTGAGAGTAGGCAACACTATATTCGCATGGCTGTGTTCCTTGACACCTTGAACCACTTGATCCTGGATGTGTTGGTACAGGACCACAATTATTTCGTTCACCATCTTCTTGGTCTCACGGAACTCCTTGTCGTCGTAGCTACCGTGGGATAATATCTCCTCGTTTAGAGCTCTGATGTCATCCCAATCATCCTTAAAATTCTTAATGTTGTATTTACAATACCTTTTACTGCATTCCTCATTCAACCTGGTTTTGTTTGTTGTAAATCTTACAACTATTTTCATCAAAATATACATTGTTGCAATTTTTTATAATCTGGCTTACACTTAACAGATTCGTTGTCAGTTGTGGCACGAATAAAACATCCCGTATTTTGATACTATGTTTCTGCTTACCGAAAAGAGTAGTAACGTTAGTTTTACCTGTACGAAGTACTGGTATTGTTGCTCTGTTTGCCACCATTATTTCTGAAATTCCTGGTTTATCATGCAAATTTTCTAGCCAATCCTTTTTTGCGGTTAAATGCGCACTGGCCCCTGATTCGATATACCGATCGGTGTCGTGAAACTGACCACTTAAAAATACTGCATTAAAAGCATTTTGTTCTGGGCATTATTTTTACCAGTTTGATCACTTGAGCTGTTTGCACATTTGTTTCTAAAATGCCCAAACTGTTTACACCGATAACATCTAACGTCTGATCGCTCTCGGTTCGTATTCGTCCCGCCATTCTTTTGTTTATTTTTTGTATTCCTAAACTTCGATGTTTTACCGATGAAAGCGCCACCCGTTGAGTTTTCACCGAACTGCATATCCAACAGCTTTGCCGGTTTGCCTTGATGGAATCTGTTTTAATTTCAATTCCCGAATGCTCGATGGCCATTATGATGGGTTCAAACCTTTGCGGTAACCCCGCAAGAGCAATGACCCCGTCCATTGATCATCTACCTTGAGACCCGTCCTATTCAATTTCTGTGAAAGTTCTATCACTTGATTTACGTAGGTTTCCATTGACTCACAGTTTTCCAATTTCATAGATATGAGCGAACGAAGGAAACCGATTTTTCGCGCTAAACCAGAGTCGTCATACAGGGATTTAACTTATCCCACAAGTCTTTGGCACTTGTTGCTTCTTTTATATGCACGAATAAGGAAGAGTCTATTGTCAAAACCAACTTCGCTTTTGCTTTCGCGTTTTTTTCGTTATCTGTCTCTGTCCCGTCAATACACCCGTCAAGCACTATAAAATTTCTACAGCAAATGCCCATTCTTCTTAACTTTCGCGACCTAACAACTTCGGCACACTCGACATATAATTGATAGCCATTCTTGTACAACTCACAGCTATTTACATTTAATTTCTCAGTATTGGAAGCCTTGAGTCCATAACCTATTAGAAAATGAAACCACTGCGGTTGAGTTTTTAGCAGAGACTATTTTTATTCTTTGTACTTAACAACTGAGTAATTTCCATTATGGCTGGTTACAAGTAGCCTTCAACAGATGGCGTTGACAACATAGTTTTTATACAGTGCCTTTATATAGACAGTGACGACAATGAGGTGTCCTATTTTTGATTGGCTCCCTAGATCACCTGGTTTCAGCCGCCATGTTTATGCTAAATCGCGTGTGATACGTGTTATACGTTTGGCAGTACTGAAGTGTATTGTCAGTCTATGTCAAATTCGAGGTTAGTAGGTTACGTTTTGTTTGTTATTTGACACAGATTGATCTTAACCTGCAAATCTCTAATGTTTTCAGTACTGCCAAACTTAAAACACGTATCGCAGTCGACTCTGATTACGGATTTAAATGAGCACCCGTTAGCAATTTGACTAAATATGGCGGCGGGGGTGTGGCTTATAGTTGAATTGTCGCCACTGTCTATACCGGGTGTCCGTTCTCAAAGTCGAACATAGGCGAATAACATTGTATTGAACGTTTTTGCCGATTCCTGCTCGCCAATTCACTTACAGGGAAGTAATGGTATCACTGGAAAGATAAAATTATTACGCATCAAATGATACCAATAATAATATTCAAGATGCGATTTTTATTTTAAAATTTAAATTTAAAACTTGGGAATTTTAAATATATTATGCCAAGTTCGATAGCATTTGTCAAAAAATTGGTATTTAGTTGGCTTAAATCAGATATTTTCTGTCAACGTCTGTTAAAATTATCTACAGAAAAATTAATTATTTCAATGAAGAACGAGTGAATGCACAGATGTTAATTGCCTATGTTCGACATTGAGAATGGACACCCGGTATAAAGGCACTGGAAGTTTTTAGGTATAATTTCAATAGGATTCACCCTCATACTAGCTTGTAATTTATTGGCGCTGCCGCCGCCATTGCTGTTGTTGTTGTTGCGACATTGTCTGAACCTACCATTGAAGCTGAACATGCTAGCAAGCTGTCTAGCCTTATCTTTAATTTCTTAAATTATTAGAGAGATATTCAGCGTTCATTAAATTATATACTTATAATAACCGCACATGCGCAGAACCGAAACTATCAAACACAAAAATCATCACAGCTCTATAGAACTTATTGGTTATCTTCTCAGGCGAAACTTGCAAAACATAAAGTTCATTGACACTTCCGCAGCGAGTTATTTTCCTGTCAAAACTTGTCGTCGTCGTCGTCGGCACTTCCTCACATAAAATATCCAAATCTTCTCAATTGTCTATATGCAAAATAGGAGCACGTCAGCGTGACTTGAATCGGAACCAGCAAAATTAGAAATACGTTTAGCACTCCAAATACTTCGTGGCTATATATATTAGCGAATTCAAAATATGTAGCATTAAAAGAAGCCGATGTATATCGAACTTTATAAAAAATTGAAGTCTTATTTTGCGCTGCACCTTGCTGGCGGTAATGTTTTAGCAAACCTCCGCTAAATACATATATACGACTTTCATTTATAAATTTCATCTGCAGTGTGCAGTTGCTTCCTATGTTTCCACTATTGGAAAATTTTTACGCATACGAGCGCTTGGTCCACATACCACGTCGGTCGATGGACAAGCAAAAAATTGTTATTTATAGCAGCGAGAACGAGGTAGGTACATTACCCGCTGCGTCGCCGACATGTCGATGTTAACTACTGGCGGCAATTGGTTATAGGTGTTCAATTTTTACTCAAATTTATCGCCTAGATAACACGAAGCACACTGAAGTATTTGCTGCGGCGGTCTCTCCAATACGTCACCCTCTAGCGGAAAATGCAGCCAACATTATTCATACATCCATAATCTTGCTCGTATCCGGCTATCCCATTTTGCAAAAAGCCTTCCTACGTCCTTAGCAAAATATTTTTGTATAATATCTATAGGTAGGCTATTCAGTTCTTCTGCAGTAATCGGCATTGTATTGAGACTGCTGCGGCAGTTATTAGTGATGATACTTGGACTGTGTTACACTTCGCAAAATCTTTTGCACGAATTCCAATTCCAAGTATCTGTTGTAAAATTGAGCCTATTCTCCAATTTTTTTCGCTCGACTTTGCACTCTTCGTACTTTGCTACAGTAAAATTATAGTCAATTCCAAGACGTGTCAAGTAGTTTTCCAGAGATGTGGCTTGAAACTGCAGATAATCCAACTCCACTTTATTATCTGAACATTCGATTTCTCGAGCTTCTGTCCCAGCTGCTGCTGCAATGCTATTATTCTTCTTCTGTGCAGCCTGAGGTGTCGACAGTGACTGAAGAAGTAGTGTTGATGTTGCAGCACCTCACTCCGGTTGAGGTCGATTGAAAATATATATATATATATATATATATATATATATATATAGAGACATAGACGGTCATTATCCAGCCCATAGGATATATTTAATGTACGCTGTGTAACCCAATCATACGGTGTTGAGCCCAGGTGAGGGCTCATCAACGAATCGACGTGTATATGTAGTTCATTCAATTGAAACGTGCACAAGGAATACGTACACAAATTTTGGCTGGGCTCATCAATGCTATGGTTACATATCCCTTATACAGCATCTAGTTCAGGGTACCGCTCACCAGGGGGCGCCTTGTATATACACGAAAAACGTATACAGACATTGTGAAGCCCACTACACTCACCACTCGTTGTGTGGCCCGAAATTAGGCAACACTGTACGGTATGCTAATAGTCTGACTTTTCGATGTAATCTTGCACCAGTTAATTAAATGCACTTGTCGGAATTCTCTATTAAGCTAATACATTACATATAACGTAGTCTTAAGGTATATGTATTAATAAATGTTGAATTAAGTAGTATTGTGTATTGAAATATTATTTACTTTTTAAAGGATTTTTATATGACAAATATTTGATATTAGTAAGGTAAATTTAAAATAAAAATCTCGTACAATAATAATGAATCGTAAACAATGAATATAAGTAAATGTCTATTTATATTAAACGGAAACATACACTTTGTTTGTAAATGTTTTAATTTTGAACATAACACTTTAGTACCTATACATTTTACTGTACATTCATTACATATTTTACAAGAACACGCATGGCAACGAGTTTACTGCTGCAATGAAACTGTAAATTGCTAACGCATTTCTGATTTTCAACGCTACTCAAATCTAAGACTTCTTAAGTTTCGTAACCTATAAAATAATTTTCTTTATAATATACTCTATACATAACTCAACTTTTATATTCAGCTACCACAATCACATACATTTATGGCACATGACTGTATAGTACTAGCTTACAGAAGTATAAGATTGAGCTAAAAATAACAGTTATATATTTAATATACCGGGTGAAAATAATGAGACCAGGGCCATGCCTCTATCTCCTTTACTTATGGATAAATTTGGATGAAAATTGGTACAAAGATGCTATATATAATTTGGGATTGACATACAAGTATAATCAAAATGACCGACTTTCGATTTAAACCGGAAATAACACTAACATTGAGTTTTTAAATGCATTTCATTATATATTTTGTTTTTCGCAATCTACGACTCAAATTACATGCAAGAGTGGTGTTATATTACACAGAAATATTAAAAAAAAATTAATTAATAATTCTTCAATTTTAGATAACGAAGAAGTAGTGCACGATGCATATCGTTAGATTGGTAATTACATTTTCTGTTTAATGACAAAATGGCCCTTCGTAGGTAGCAAATTTTGTTCTTTTATTAAGGGTTTGTTATTAACTTTATTGATAAAATATCTATTATTATTAGTTGCTATAGTTAATTAGAATAGATCTTTTAAGTCACACCCTTCTACCGTAAAACTAAAATTAAAAAAAAAAATCAGTTTGAAAAAATGAAAATTTCGCGAGACTATTAGTATATAATTTGACTTGTAGATTCCGAAAAACATAAAATATATAGGGTGATTAATTTAAAAAATCAAAGTTGGTGTAATTTCCGGTGTAACCGAAAGTCGGACATTTTGACTATATCCATCGGTCATTCATAAATTATGTCTAGTATCTACATTTATAATCTGATCCAAATCGATTCATAAATAAAGAAGTTATAAGCATGGCCATGTCTCATTGTCACCCGGTATACTAAACCAATTCTTAAATCACAGATTTTTGCTTGCGTATTTTCGCTTTTTTGGAGGAGGGCTTTACAAATTTGCAGCTGTAATAGTGGGAATGGAATGTTATTTGAATAATTTATTTCTTATCGCTAATTCCTTCAGATTTAAATTCCTTTCTTTCAAAATGAGCCTGAAACAAAATTATGATGCATATTGATGAAAGTCATTTGTGTGTGCGGAAATGTACGTCACAAATACTTGCTCTAAGGGGCAATTCTCCTCTATCGATACATTTTAACTAGATATGCCTCCCTCCTATATTATTGGTTCCTTGGAGTATGGAGAACGATCTAACCCCATTTTCGGAACGACACACTGCAGCCCGACATTTTCTATCTATAATTAATACTTGTTGATTTTTAAAATATGAAGTATCTACTGAATTCATGCAAAAAATGAAAAGAACACTGCAAATAAGCACAACTTCGAATTCGAACTAAATTATTTGACATGCGCACAGCTGTTGATTTATGGTGCATTCGCCATATTGACTCCAAAAATACAAAACACTGGCGCCATTAATTGCAGTACTCGATTAATATAGGGACTCGATTCTTTATCAGAGCAGTCGAAGAAACCCTTGGTTTACAAAGTACTGCAATGGCGGTCATATTGTTTCAGAAATGACATCCTACGATATTTTGCAATTTTTTCCGTTATACTTATGGAAAAAACAAGAAACATAGCAGCGAATCATTCTTTTAGGTTGGGTTTTAATAATTTACTTGCTATTTGATAACACATCGACAACTTCTAACCATGCAATTTATATACTAAACTTGTCAAAATGACATTACTTATATTCTGACAGATATAATTGACTGAACGATGCTGTTTCTGAAACAACAGGGCCGCCGTTCCGGTACTTTGTAAACCGAAAGTTTCTTCGACTGTTTTTTTCTATATGTGCATTTGTTTTACCAGAAATTGTACTGACGATCTTTGAAGCAGGAGTGGGAAACTCAGGATGCTTAACCACGGCTTAGTACATTGTCACCAAGCCCGACAGCAAGTGCATGCTTTGAGTATTTCCCGGAATTTTTAAAAATGGTTTTCCGGAAAATATGTCTCAAGTCACATTGCATTTAAAAACTCACAATAGTTTCGTAACTAGCCTGTAGGAAGTTGGATGAACTTAACACATTAAGTATGCATTCAAAGCAAGCGTGTATTGTAGTAGGTACTGAAGCATTTACGAACATATTTTTAATTAAACATTTTGCATATACCCTTAGAATAAATTATGCAAGTCGTTTTTGATAATTTTAATAGTTAAATTTGACCAGAAGCAGGGCCGTATCTGGGGAAAAAATTCGGCGGGGGTTGAAGTAACAACAAAAAAATCAGTTGAATTCCGCAAACAAAGTTTTTAGGTGTCTGAGCGTTTTTTTAATTTTTATTTTAGTCTTATTTTATTTTATTCCGTACTCCGCCAACAGCCGCTAGGCCAATTATAGGCGTCACTGTACATTTTTTATGGGAACTTCTAACCCCACTAACGACTATCATGATGTTATTGTGATATCCGGGACCAACTCTTTTCCGTGATAGCCGTACCACGAAGTGCCGGGAAAAGCAGCCGTGGAACTCCCATCCAAGTTCTGACCAGAGAGAGCGTGCGTAACTCTGCTGATGGAGCGTGGACGCTTGCTCAAGCTACACCGCCCGGGACCTAATGATCTCTCTGCTATAGCTGTTGATGCAGGTAATGTGGTAAAAAAAAATTTAAATAATATAAATATTTGGAAAGATAGATTGATTACATTGCGATAATTCTTCAACGGCATCGTTCGGGCTATCAACTTCAGGCTGCTGAATCCACTTTTGTTTCCATAGTTGTAACTCTGCAGGCAACGTATCGAGGTCCAAAAATTGATTGTACAAAGAATAGTAATTTACGTTACAAGTATAGAAAGTGGAGCTTTTCAGTACGAGTGAGATGTTTCCGGAAGAGGCCGTTAGGCCGAATCCGGAATTTCGAGACGAGTATGGAAAAGCCACTTTCATACGAGTTTCGTACAATATTTTTTCCTACACTAGCATACAAAACGGAATACTAAATTTATCCTCGTATATAGCAAATAAGTAGAGTAATGTTATTATGTACGTAACGTTTTATATGTGTTGTAACTATAACTAACTTTGCCGTACGAATACCGCAAAGTGCAACTTTCTGATTAATAAATTGTACGGCAAAGTAGCTCTTTCAATGCTAGTGTACGAAAACAGTTTTTTTATCTCCACCGTTTGTCTTTTGCACATATTTGGTAATAGAAGATGTAGCGATGAGAGGTTTTTTCTAACTTGCGAATCTTTGAGTCAGTTATCATGCAAGTAGTTCAAGGTTGAGTTGCGCTTCTGTAAGCAGACGAAGTAAACGCATCTCCAATTTTATACTTTCGGGAGGGGTTTCAACCCCCAAAACCCCCCCTCAGATACGGCCTTGACCAGAAGTACTCGATTAAAGAAAAGTGTGTAAGCGGTAGGTGCCGAAGAGGATTTTTACATGCAAACCTTTGAAAAACATAATGGCTTGAAATTAAAGTCACAAATTGTGAACTACGGTCCTAGTATACAAATTTACATAGAGATAGGAGCAAAAACCTGAGGTAAACAATGATTTTTACTCGTATAACTCCACAACGAGGCATTGTCCCACCACATTTTACAGATATTTATCTTCCTTACTTTGTATTAGAGTTTGCAATCCCGCAGTAAAAATGCAATACTTACCGGGATTTCGGGATCGGCTACCAAGAGTTGAATAAAATATAACAGGTAGATACAGTCACAGAAGCCATATAGCTGCCACATTCGTTTTTCCAGTGCAAGTTTATCAAAGTCCACTAGCTTAGCAAGAGATAACGCTAGAAGAAACTAAAAAGCTATAGTCGGCACGAAAATGGCCCTTCCATTTTCGTGCCGACTATAGCTTTTTAGTTTCTCCTGGAACTGGTGACATCTCTGTTGGACTTTTAAGGCACGGACCAGAAAAATTTTATAAACTTCTCACTTACATATTTAATTTGTTCCTAAGAGGAGAAGAACTTCCAGTTGAGTGGAAAACGGCATACATAACTAAAATCTACAAGAAAGGGGATAAAACAAACTCTGGTAATTATAGACTACTGAGTCGTGAACGTGACTAATATTTGAAAATCGTGACGTGAACGTGAGTGAAAATTTCCAAGGCGTGATTCACGTTTCACGTTAATTTCACGTTAAATATTTAGTAACGAATAAAAAACTGCAGGGTGCAGCAACTTTTAAATTCATTAAATCACAAATTGTGGCAAACAAGTTACATTATGTGGCTTTATTTTTGGACCCTAATTATAAATCCTTAAAGTTCATACCTTCACATAAAAGATAAGATTATAATGCAAATAAAACTATAGATGATAATGATGCAATACATAGCAAACGACTCAAAACTGGTACATTAGCATCAGATTCTTATCTTTCTACACTTAGAGATAGCTCTGACGATGACACATGTAATTAGGATGATGTCGAAACAAAACTAAATTAGTATGTTAAATTAAAATTCGGAAATGTAGATGACATTTTAGGATTTTGGAAAAACAGTGTAAATACGCCACTGTTAAAAAAACTTGTTAAATTTTAAACATACCGGCAAGTTTCGTTACAAGCGAAAGAGTATTTTCGACAGCTGGGCGAATTTTAGAAGAGCGCAGAATTCGACGTAACGCTGAAAATGTTGATTACATATTATTTTTAAATGAACATTTTAATATGTAGATGTGTAGATGAACTTAGTATTCTAATAAAAGTAATGGTTTGTTTTTTATACTCGACTAACGCTGAAAATGTAAATTACGCTATATTATTAAACCAAAAATGTATTGTGTAGATGTGTAGATGATATTTTTAAACCAATTTATTGTGTACTTGTGTAGATGAACTTATTATTCTAATAAAAGTAATGTTTTTCTTGTATACTCGCTTTAACGCTGAAAATGTGTATCCTTGTACGTAAAAGTACTTTCAAACCTACGAATTAAAAGTGTTGCCTAGCAACATATACATTCTGTACTCATACCAATAAGGGAAACGTCAATTCCAATGACAGCTTTTAGTATTAAAAGTAATGTCTTTGAATACAGCTGCAAGAAATATATTTGCGAGAAATCAGTATTTATCCCTTGTCGAAATTATTGTAGTCAATTTTCATTTTTTTCTTTTTATGTCAACTATTCTGATTGCAACATATCACGTAAATTATGTCAGGTGCAAAACATATTTTTAGTTCTCTTTAGGGTTTTTTCATTGGTTTTAAATTTGAACATTCTGTTCTATCTGAATTTAAATTTTGAAATAAAAGCTGCGTGTCACGTCGTGAGTGGCGTGTCACGTCGTGAACGTGAGCGTGAACGTGCGTGAACGTGACTATTTAAAGCAAGCGTGAAACGTGTGTGACGTGAGCAAAAATTCACTCACGCGCCCATCTCTACTACTGAGGGCCGGTTACAGAAAGCAATGTTAAGTCTGGTGTTAGCTAACGCGACGTCAAAGTGAACAAAAACGAATCAAATCTCAAATGCTTATGGTAACTAATACATTAGTAAACAAAATTTGATGCGATTTTGTTCACTTTGACGCGACGTTAGCTAACACCAGACTTAACATTGCTTTCTGCAACCGGCCCTGAGTGTTACAAATTCGCTACAAACAATTTATGGAAAAATAATAAAAAATAGGCTCGAGAATGAAGTTGCAGATATAGATGAGCAAAGTGGATTCCGTGCTGAACGATCTGTGGTAGACAACCTGATTTGCTTAAAGCAAATGACAGACAAACGACTAGCGTGTAATCTCGAGACCCATATGTATTTTACAGACCTAAGGAAAGCCTACGACAGTGTCCCATTATTTAAATTATTGCTGGTTATGCGACAAAGAGAAATTAAGGAGATCTATATTCAGGCTATACAAAAACGTTACGAGCCCAGAATCATATCATTTGGGCCAGATCAGTATAGCTCTTAAATTTTCTGATGTAATATTTGGAGTTCGTATATTTCATTCACTATAATACGATAATTGCAGTTGTTTGTAAATTTTGCCACAGGAATTACGAAAATTCAACAAATTGACAATAGCTTTACCACGTACCATTTTTGCAAAAAGAATACAGACACCAGACTGTCTATATGTTATTAAACAACAGACAGCTTGTTTCACATCATCCAAAACATGTTAAAGTGAACGAAATGGTATTTATTTGATCATATGATCCAAATGAAATGATTCGGTAATTTACTTAGTGTTTCCCGACTATCTTTTGTAATTTGTTATTGCTAAAGCTGTTTAAAATATTTCTAAAAACTCCTACAATTATGATGTACGAATATTGACCAAAAAGATTTTCTTTTGTGGGTACAAAATAAAGATACCTGAAAAATCTTAACTGGGCCAAATGATGTGATTCTGGGCTTGTATAGTAATATGACGAGTCGTGTCAAAACAGAACAACTATCAAATAAAATAAAAGTTACAAAGGGGCTTCGACGAGGAAATTCGGGGAAATTACCTCACTCGGTCGTGCGCTAAAATTTTTCCCTTATGGATAAAATGCCTCTTTATTCACTTGTAGCATACATAACTATTAACCAAAACAAGAATGGACATCCTCACATGTCCATCGGATTAGTACGACTTCGGTAACGTTTGGTCCAAGGTTCACATTAATAGCAAGGAAAAAATTGTAGCGGTAAAAATCATTCAAGACTTGGAACGATTAACTGATACATTCTGTACAAATTAACTTTATTGGAGTTTCCTTATTTTTTTATAGGTATGTCTTTATAAACAGTTAAGCGTATATGATTGTCGAAACAGATGAAAACAAACATTCTTCCAATTTAATATCAAACTGTACGAAGACTTCGAACGAAAACAGGAGGTTTTTACAGAAACATGTATGCGACGGATTACGATGGAATAGTCTTATCAGAGCTATAGCTTGAGCATAGTGTATGCAATTCTGAACTACTCAATTATGATTAGGATGTATACAGATGCTATAGAAATTTCTAAATAACAGGTAAAATCACAGGCGAGCGGTGTTTTAATGGCTATACTAAACAAATATACATTTAAACTTCTTAATCTTGAAAACATTTTTATTGGTTGTATTTGGGTGTTTTTTAACATTGCTGGTGAAATATATACAATAACTGTAGTTTACTTTGAACCTCAATTCAAATTTGATGTCTATAATTAATGATTTGATGGTAGTAACGATTTTTTGGCTTTGCCCTTTTTATCTGCTGACCTTTATCAACTAAATTTATGTTGAACGTTTGGATGATTTTCAAGGTGTTTTCGTGCTGCAGGTTGTTTTTATTCGTTTTTCGAAAACTATCACACAATGTTGGCACGCATTTTCATTCTGTTTTCGACGAGCGAAGTGATCCATTTTCGTAAACAGGAACGTTTAAATTAATTTAGTAAATAAAATGAATCTACACTCTCCTCCAAAAAAACTGGAACATTGTTTTTAAGTATATTTTTATACAACAGATACTTTTTAAATGTCTGAATAGGCATTTTAAATTTATTTAAGTATGACTTAATAATATAGTGACCTTATGTCACGCTTAGTAACAATTAAAATGTGTGTTTGTTTCGCTTAAAACAATTTATTAATTGTTTGCTGTTTTAGAAAGTTTATGCAAGACCTCATAAGCAGCATGCCACGACGAATGGAAACTGTAATAAGAGCTAGAGGTAGAAATACACAGTACTAATCAAAGTTGAATTGTTTTTTGTTTTTTTGAAATCAAATTGTTGTTTTTCATATTACATATCTTTTCATTTTCCTCATCTTTTTAATAAAAAAATTGCCAATTTTTATTATTATTATGTCATTAAGCAATACTGACATAAGTATAAAATGCATATTCAGACATTTGGAAATGATCCGTTGTATAAAAATAAAATTTAAAAAAATGATTCGTTTTTTTTGGAGGGGAGTGTATACTGTATATATTACGAAGGTATTATTTTAACTTAAACAGTTAGTTTTCGCAATATTATTATACTATATAGTTAATTAATTAATTAGCTTCTTGCAATATGTAAATTAAAAGTTTCAATATCACTATGACAATCGTTTATTAATTATTTATAAACTGTCAAATAAACGCATGTTGGCAGTTCTATAATGTTTAATTATAATTTTCTTAATATTACTGCTTTTGTATTATCAAACGAATTTTTAGTCTGGTCTTCGGTTCGCTAAGAAATCTATCATTTCGAATGCAAAAGTAGCATTTCGTATTGTAGATACAAAAATATTTATTTGCGTTTGGTCACCGCGGTTCTATTTTTTGAAACTAATTGGCTTCAAAATGCCCCTGTTCTGGTTCTTCGAAGTCCATTGTAAACATTGCGAATATCGTTGTAGCTGAGGTGTGAAATGCATGTTTGTATCATAATACATTGTATTAGGATTTGGTTGAACTCATTAAAAGTATTGCACTTGTCCCGTAGAACATTGTCCGTTTCTTCGATTTGCACAGCACACTGATAAAATGCTACAGTGGCGGTTTGGTTTTACGATGAGACTAAATTCATTACATAAACAAGACTACGTTTTTGGCGCCATTTTAATATTCTCCCGTTTTGCATTTGTTCTTGTTCTTGTATTTGCAGCAACTTATGTATTATAATCGTCTTCGAACAATTGATGCAATACGTAACGCAATTAACACTATTAATTACCAAACAACCATTAAGTGATGCATTTAACAGATTTATAAATATTTTAGGTCAATGTATTGTTAATGACGTCAGCCACCTGGATTATGTAATTAAATGCGTTAACTGAGAAAATGAAGAACTCAGTTATGGTAGTTATTTGGAATTTTGCAGTTCGAAGAAAGATAGAATACATAGAAACTTATCGCTTTTATTCTCAGCAGCTAGCGCTACCATATTTCTACCACGCCTTCAACAATTTTTTCGCACTCCACTTTACTTATAAGAAAACACCACTCACTTAATGCTTTGGAGCGGCCCGATCGCTTCCTCAAGTCTGTGTTGCAGATCTGTATTTTACCACGTGATGCAATAACACATGGGAATACATTTGGCAACACCGACGGGCTACACAACGTGCAAAAGATATAAATTTATACACAAACGGGCTAAATAACGAACTAACCATATCAACGGACTCACATGGTCCTATTAATATATAAAAAAACTAAACTTCTAAAAACATTACCCCTCTGAGGTTGCTTTGACTCGTAATGATAAAAAACCGCATATAAAGTGATTTATATCCTCCGGACTGAATTTTTAAAGCCGGGTGGAACAACGGCCCAATAATGTAAGGGGCTCAACAAGATACCATTTAGCCCTATATATATATATATATATATATATATATATATATAATTTAGTAGAGGCACTGACTCGTCGTGGCTATGAGTTTTGTTAAAATGCATACAGGGTGTTTCGGAACTATGAGATCAAACTACTAGGGGGTGTTCAGTACGACGGTAAACGGTAAAATACATTTGAGTATAGGAATCCATGCCGGGAAATGTCTCCCTGGAGCACTGGGACTCTATGACACGTTAAGACAATTTAAAAACAAAATGTGTTTCAATTCCTCAAATGTCAACGATAACGTACAGCAAGTTTGTAATAATTCATCCGTTTTTATGAACTTCACCAATCACGAAATGGCGGATATGCATCTGACATATAGAGCAACAACCTGCAATGCATTCAAATGTCGCCCATTCCGTAATGGCCGACGACCAATCGCACAACCAGACCAATGGCCGCCGACGACAAACAACCAATCGCACAATCCCACCAATCCCAATCCATCCCGACGCCATCTTGCTCGATAACCACACCTCATTACCAAAATGGCCGCACAACCAACCAATCATAACCACACACAAACAGGAGGCCGACCCACGACACAACCAACCACACACCGGGAAGCGAGGCCGGCACTGGAGGGAGGGGGAAAAAAGGGCGGATAGGCCCATCTCATAAGTCACCTACTTTCGATGTCATCGTGTGGGGGCAGTCAGACAATAAGCAAGAACATTCAAGGCGGCCATAGTCAAGTTCACGAGTTATCGTTTTTGAGCTCAGAAAAAAAAAGTTAAAAGGTTCCAGTATTGTTATACGAAAATATCTTTCAAAAAATCGGTCTGAGTTGTTAATAAATGCATGCCAGCACTTTGGACACAAGAGTGTCTGATCGCAGGATGGTATTACTATCAACATAAGCAATAAAAAATGTGCGCGTTCGAAACATTAAAGATTTGGGAGAGGCTATAAGTAAATTTGAACAATAAGCTATTTTTGTTTACTCATCTGTGTTTGGTAAAATCGGTAACTTATGTGGAGGACATGTGAGGCATTCGTAAATTATGTTACTGAAAATTAATTTTGCGTAAATTATAAAATTGTTTAGTTTCTAAGTTGAAGATGAATCATTTGACTGTTGCACATGTTAACGCTCAATCGGTGACTGATAATTTTTTTGTTTTGCGTGAACATATTTTAGAAAATAAATATGATATAGTTTCTAACACGGAAACTTTCTTGGATTCAAAGGGGCCCACCAATACACTATAAATATCCGGTTATAACTTATTGGATTGTGGAACTTTTGGAAGTGGTATTGCACTATATTCAAAAACATTTTTTCAAGTTAATCAAATTAGTGTTACAATTTTCCTGAATTTGAGCAATTGTAGGTAGAAGTTTGTTACAGCATAAAAGCGACATTACGACACAACCGTCAGTTAGTTACTACCTGCAAACTACTTTACGACAAAATCGGGAAAATTACACAAATCCGTTGCCCCAAATTCTCGTTACAATGGGCTGCAACACAAGGGTCCGGCTATTAGGGATGCTCAGCGAGAAGGAGTGGGTTCTTTACGACCTTAGAATTAGGGCATCGGTCCGGCAGATGAGGTAGAGATCTTAAAATTGATAGCGCCACCCCTATTGTTGAAAACCCGCCTATGAAAAAGGGGAAAGCATAAAGGGGGCTAAAAAAGAGGTATCTGCAGTGCTCGATGTCCAACGGGAGCATCACCGGACTTACCTTTAGACCAATTTCTTCAAACCTCCCTTGTATCCCTTACACAAAGAAATCACAACATAAATACGCATGCAAACGTTTATACATAAAATAATAATGCCCAAAGTACTTAATTAAATGCAATCTCTTGAATTAAATATGAAATAATTGAACAAGTACAAAGACAAAAAAAGGAAATGGTTAGTAAACAGTTGAAATTACTTAGCGAAAAGTCCATCGACAATAATGGCATCAAAATAAATCATGAATTTGACAATAGCAAGAACTGTGGTCATTAAGTGACACAACAAATCTTAAGCTAAGTGCGCAACGACGGTAACTTGAATTTACGAACGCACTCGTCACACAAAAAGGTTTGCAAGGCACCATAAATACCTAGAAACAAAATACCTACAAAAACTAGTAAAACAGCTACTGCATGAAAAGGGTGTTTGCGGGAGACGGAACAGGGCTTCGATGATGCGTACCACAGCTAGGGGTCGGTAGGACGATAATCCCATCACGGATGAAAAGACGCCGAGCAATTCCAATAACGAATAACGAAACGATGCGAGATACAACAGGACGTCTTGGCAAGATAGCGTTGATTCTATGAAGAGTTCGTTATAATCCGCGAAAGCGATAATTTTGGAGTCTCGCAACCCCACGATTAGAACTCTTGTCCACACTAACTTAATGGCTTTACGTTAACCTCAAACAACTAGTACGCACATCTCGATGAAACACCAAACAGTTCCATAGGCTCAGAAGCCGTCCACAAAGCATACCGTTAAATACGTAGGACGAAAGCAGGTGTACAGCATCTCAAAAGGGCACCAAAAATCGGCGAGGCACACAGTTAATGTTTTATCTTTACTACGTCGTTTCAACCAGCGGAGAAAACCTTTCTATATTTAGAACACACATATCTGAACCTAAATTAATGAAATAAAGTATTGGGAGACGCTAATATTTGAAATAAACGGAGTAAAGTTTTGAGCCCTTACCGAAATTTTAATTTAGGCGTGGCTGAACTGGGAATAGAATTACAATCGACGCTAAAATAGGCGGAAAGGCGGAAAAGGGCGAAAATAAAACAAATTGTCCTCACAAGTTATGGCCAACAAGCAGAAAATGTGGTACTGTGTATTTACCTAATGTACGATCAAAAATTATTTTCATCTAGTACGGCTATGGAATAGTTTCTAATTTATGAATGCAACTACATTTATACCTAAACGTCAAACCTGACATTTGATTTTTAAGTGACTCATAGTTGAATTCATAAATTATGAACTATTCCATAGCCATACTATATAAAAATCATTTTTGATCATACTATATTTACCCCCATAGAAATAGATACAAGGCTTTTATAGACTATTCAACTCACCTCCTGCAAGTTAACTATTCACCAATCATAACTTAGTATTTATGTCATTTGCCACCAATCAGCGTAAAATTGTGCAACAATTCCGCTAGCGGAGTTTTAATGACAATTTTTTTCTCTTCCTGTGACATTTAACTTCCTGTAAAATTAATCAAATATGATATTAGAAACGTCAAATTTGACAAACAATTTATTTTACGTCAACAGATTTTTATTTTCAAAGAGGACGTGATAAAATTGATTAATTACTAAGAAATGTCAATTTGTTCGTTGAATAGTCCTTCAAATGCCGCTTGCAGCCGACGAATTGCATGTTTATTCGTGTTTATTTCTTCATACACTTTGACAAAAATTTTCGGCAATTCGTCGACCGCTCGCGGTATTGTATATGAAAATTTTGAAATAGTTTGTAGTAATCTGGTTTCTCTTTATGATGACATTAATGTGTAGGTGACTTTAATATTGACTTGCTTCAACCTGAAAGCACGGAATCGATCCAATATATTTCCATGCTTGACAGTTTCGGGTTTACACAAATAATAATTAATTAACCTACTAAAATAACATTACAAACAGCAACATTGCTTGATCATATATTAATAAACAGTACAGATATTATTTCCTCCGGAACTAAACAGTTAGGATTTTTTTAAATCATGAACTGATATGCTCTAGTAATGCACAAAATATATGTAAGTATAAACCACAAACCTATACTTTTCCAATTTTGATCTAATAATTTTTAAAATTTTCTTCAGCTAATAGACTGGCAGCAAATCCTTCATATCCTATAACATAAAATCGGTGGTCTCTTTCTATGTATGTATGTTTGTTCACTATCTCCTCCGAAGATAATGGACCGATTAAATTGTATGATAGCTTAACATTTTGCTAATCTTTAGGCTAGATCATAAGCCGGTTTTTATTTTCAAAAAAAAAGTACGAAAAAAGTAAAGTTTTAATTAAATCGTGTAATTAAGGATGCTAAAAGTGTAGCTCGGGTAATGATTTCCATCATGCTTTCATGCTTCACACAATAAGGGCCGGTTGCAGAAAGCAATGTTAAGTCTGGTGTTAGCTAACATCGCGTCAAAGTGAACAAAAACGAATCAAATCTCAAATGCTTATGGTAACTAATACATTAGTAAACAAAATTTGATGCGATTTTGTTCACTTTGACGCGATGTTAGCTAACATCGCGTCAAAGTGAACAAAAACGAATCAAATCTCAAATGCTTATGGTAACTAATACATTAGTAAACAAAATTTGATGCGATTTTGTTCACTTTGACGCGATGTTAGCTAACACCAGACTTAACATTGCTTTCTGCAACCGGCCCTATGAGTGTTCCACCTCTATCAGGAGTAAGTTTGTTAAACTTGCTCTGCAACTAAACTAAAAACGGATTTCATATTAATCGACGAAAAAACTGCATGCGTTATGTATGTAACTACTTGGCAAAAATCGTTTTGGTAACACTGTTCTTTTTACCATTCTATTTGAGCCGAAATCTTCGTTGACAAAATGTTTTTCGCATAATCGAAAGTTATCGACAACATACTTTTTCGTTGATTGTTTATTTATAGGTTTCATTAATGTATAGAAAATCGTCTATTAATGACCCTTATTAATGAATGATTTTTAAAAATCGTTTATTAATAACCCCTATTAATGAATGATTTTTTATTAATATACGATTTTGGTATAGGTAATCAAATATACCATTAATGTCAAAACTTTAAGTGTCAAATTCTTTGCATGCAATAAAATTCGATTTTCTTCAAATCAATAACATACGATCAACGAAAAAATGTTGGAACCAACTCGTGTGTTAATCGGCGAGTAATAATCTCAACAATTAACGTGTTTGCTAGTGCTCACGCGTTAAAATGTTTCGATTATTAATCGCTCTCATTAACACGCTTGTTTATTGAATAACTGTTTTGTTCAGGGTAATGAACTTTGTGTTACCAATTGCACGAACCGCCTCGAGTATAATTCAGGATTTTTCTTGGGATGAATAAACCGATGTCGACTGTGACTCCTCTCAGGGATGCAGTTTGGCACGCAGCAATTAATTTTAACCATTTTAGATGGGATAACAATAATGACACTGCAAACACAAAATACAATTTATCCTCCAAATGAACAAATCAAAAATGACAATGACAAGACTGACAGGAGAGCGATGTCCAGTAAATAATATAGACCAATGCAAGGCCAACTAAATCTGTAGGAACAAGACTTTGTTCCTATAGATTTAGTTGGTCTTGGGCAAACTATGAGTGGCGCCATCTGAGCGACCTGGAAGTGCGGCTCTTTGAGCAGCCATGACTTCTCACTTTTACCCGCAGTGTTTACGTTCTATACCAGACTTGGTTTATTATTTCTCTAGGAAATTGACAGATCTTACAACAAATAAAATTCATTTTTTTCAAAACCTACCTGTTATTTTAATTTCATACAAGATACATAGTAAAATAAAGCATTATTACCATTTTCAGATAGCTATAACTCCTCATGAGTGAACTTTCGCATACAGGTAATTTGGGTTAAATCGACGTATTTTGAGCTATACTAATATTAACCATTCACAAAACTTGTGAACTGTCAATGTCAATTTTTTTTAAATATTTGCTCAGTGTACCTAGTAGTTACAGTTTTTTTGAGAATGTAATTCGGATCTACTGATTTCTAGTAATATTTAAAGTTAGGTTATGTTACATGCGTCAAAAGTTGAGCGAAGTTTTTCTTTGTAATAATTAACTATAGCCTTTTTCCCTTTCAAATAATAAAACCCTCTTTCATTTCTGTTCCATTGCAATTGAAATGTATGCACAAAAATTAAAGAATTTTGGAGATTGTTTTTACAAGAAAGTGTGACATAAGTCAAGTTTCTAAATTTCAAAAATTTCAGTGCTGCCAAAATCAATAAGCAGAAGTTCCAAACCAGAATTTAAACAAGGTTCTACCAAGTTGACAGCGTTTTGACAGTTCACGAGTTTGTGAATAGATAGTCTGTGGTTAATTTATTTCCGCACCTTTTAGGCACACCCTATCTATGTATAACTATTGTTATATGAATTTGTATTACAAGAACGTGTGTAAAGGAATAATTGCAACTTATCGTGCGTTCGAAAAAAAAGTTATCGAGAGGGCTTTCAACTACATTTTGTCTTACAACTGCATGCCGGTGATTATTACATTGCTCTACCCAAGATTCAGCACGCTCGGTCACTTGAGTTGTCAGTTGTCAAAGTGAGGTTGTGTGCATACACAATCCATAAAATAAGTTATGACATGACTTTCGAAAATTAATGTTTGACACAAGACCACTTGATAACGGTTTCTTTTAGTGCACTTTACCAAAATATTACTATATGTGCACCCTAACACAAGCAACCACTATTAAAACCAACAGACTGCTAATGGTAAGACTAGAAGCACACATTAATTGGAAGTTTAGCTTACCTCTCATAGATGGAGCCACTTACTCATAAAACTGGAACAGACTACAGTGCCTTTATATAGACAGTAGCGACAATACAACTAAGCCACACCCCCGCCGCCATATTTATGCAAAATTCTAACGGGTGTTTATTTAAATCCGTGATCAGAGTCGACTGTGATACGTGTTTTACGTTTGGCAGGACTGAAAACATTCGAGATTTGCAGGTTAAGATTTGCGTCAGTTTATGTCAAAACTGACGCAAAACCGAACCTACTAACCTCGAATTTGACATGGACTAACAATACACTTCAGTACTGCCAAAAGTATAACACGAATCACAGGTGATTTAGCAAAAACATGGCGGCTAAAACCACGTGATCTAGGCAGCCAATCAAAAATAGGACACCCCATTGTCGCCACTGTCTATATAAAGGCACTGTAGAACAGACATTACTGTACAAATATTACTGTGCTTTGGTCAGCCCTACTACGCGTAGCTGTTAATATGTTTTTACTTTGCAAGAGCAATGTTTTTTTATAGTTATTTATGTACAAATCTATATTGTAATTACTATATACCGTGCTCACTTAAATATTGTTGTTTCCACTATTTAAACAAGCATAAATAACCGTCACAGTTAGATTTCTCTTAAATGAACTAATAAAAAATCCACATGATTCAAACTTCTTGAGAGACGAATCCACATCTATAATAAAGTAGATAGAAATCCTAGTTCTGTTATTAGAAGCTTGGATTTCTGTGGAAAATAAATATTACAGAGTAATGTAGGATTCAATATGTGTGTATGTACAATCACAGAGCACTCGGCGTGAACTCGCTTTTATTTCCATTAACAGAATGACCGTCACTTAACGTACGTAACCAAAGGACCATAATCGTTTAGATACAGTGTATCCACAGATTGATGTAACAAGAGATAATTAATATAATAATATAATAATGCTTTATTAAAGTACAATCAAAGGGTAACAGATCAGGAAAACCTTGTTCTTCCCCTCCAACCGTAATATTTACAACAATATTTGTATTATAATATATCAATATAATATAATTTGAATAACATTTTTTTTCTACGATCGTGTCAAAATGATAACTTTTTGCACAGTTTCTAGTGTCAAAAGTGACATTTATAGCACTCTTAATATTAGCGCCTGAATTACGTTTTCTTGCACGTTACCATTGGTGGCGCGTTTTAATAATATTTTAAAACACAATTTGCCATAAATTTGAATGTCAACATAACCGAGGATATCTAACACAATGTGACGGAAAAAGTGTCATCGAACTAAGTTTTTATATTTTTGTTACGGTCGCAGAAAAAATAGCGAATGATACACATGTATAAGTGCCATTAAAGCACTAGAGACGTTAAAAGCACTCTGTTTTGCATCGTGCTCTTAAACTCGTCGCATGTGCTTTAAAGGCGTACTTATACACTAGTATCATAATATACTATTAAATTTCAATTGCATATTTGTAGATTAAGCCTTGCTTGGCTTGAAACTAATTTTAAGAATATTTTCGATGTTTTCAAATCAAGGAGGCTTTGACAGTAGATAATTCAGGAAAAAGTGCCTTTCCTGTTCTAAATGGGCAAAAATCATTAGGAAGTGGTCGAGAATGTAAAATTATGGTGCTCCACAAAATTTTTGAAAGATCCGAGTACTTTTAGGAAATAGTTATTTTTCAGGTAAATTAGTTTCAACACGAAGTAAAAAATTTGTTTGTCAGAAAATTTTATTCTTAACTAGTGAGTCACCCGAACTACGTTTCGGTTCGCAAAATTAAGAGAGATTCATCAATATAAATTTAAAAAAAAAAGATACATCGGCGGGATCGAACCCGGGGCCACCCGCGTGATATGCCAGCACCCTACCGCAAGACCACCTCTCTTGTTTGAATAATGCGCCCACCCGAGCTAATAGTACACGTCGTAAGGCGCTCCGCCCTGCTGCCTAGAGGTGTTAATTAAATTAAAAACCGTTTTCGCACTTTTTTTGAAAATAAAAACCGGCCTACGATCTAAATCTAAAAATTAGCAAACTTTTAAGCCATCGTACAACTTGATCGGGCCAGTATCTTCGGAGGAGATAGCGAACAAACATAGACGCAAACACGCATACAAAGAGAGCACCGATTTTATGTTATAGATGTTGTATCATGCTTACTATGATAAATAAAATGGATTTCTTAAGATGGCACCCATTAATGAAGAAAATTACATGTTTAATCTTTTGTATAAATTACAATGACATTAAACAATTTATTCAATGTAACTGTCACAATTTCTACACACATTTTGAGACATCAAAAATCTCAAAAGCTGTTTTGAATATCCACTAGGGTAGTGGTATCCAAAGTGGGGTACGTGAGTCCAAGATTAACAGATATTAACTTGCATTTTTAAATTAAATGAGAAATTGATGGCAGCGCCACTATCTATTAACTCTTAAGGCTGCTACACTTAAGAGAGGTTATAGGGTGCGTCAAAACATAAAAACTTTGCACCCTCCAAAAAAGGTTAGTTATGTTAGAACTTTTTAATGGACAACAATTTGATTATACACTCACCGGCACGAAAAACGGAGCACTTGCATTTTTTTTATTAGATTTAAAATTGTATCCCTTTGTGATGTTTTATTATTACATTTATTATTATACATTTATTATACATTTAACATTATAACATGTATAATAAATGTATAATAATAAATGTAATAATAAAACATCACAAAGGGATACAATTTTAAATCTAATAAAAAAATGCAAGTGCTCCGTTTTTCGTGCCGGTGAGTGTACAATAATATGTACTAGAAATCCCGATATAACAGTTATTCAGAAAAATGCATTGCATCATGTCTTTATGTTTTTACATAATAGCTATTTATGATACAAGTACATAATGCCTTACTTTAGTGGGTGCGCATATTTAAATGGATGAGCGACTGTTAGAGAGCGAGTCCATATAAAGAGGCAAGCACATTCTGCATTATTTACATTTTGTGTAGGCAGAAGAGGTATTGTTTTCGGTAGGTTAGAATTAAACCTGTATTGTTTCAGCCACATTTGCAAGTATTCTTTTATCTATGTATTTGTTTGGCTCTTTTGTTTTATTTAGATACATTTTATGCGTTGTCGTGTGCATACGTAGTAATAATAAGGTAACTAAATTTGTGACCTTTTAAAATGATGTGCGAAGAAGCTGAATAATTTATATTTTTAGGTTTTAGAGATGTTCGATACTCGTCTGCTAAAGCTTTAGAATTAGGATCAAGTCCGATTCCCATTAAATTCTACATAAAAAAAATAACGATTTGAAGTCAATATGGTTAACACTTTTATATATCAAAAGATAAACAATTTGCAAAATGTAAAGTTTGTCCCAATAAAATTATCATAACCAGAGGCGGCTCGACGAAAGGTTTACACAAACACTTTGCAGTTGACGTAAAAGCAAAAGTTGAAGAGCGACAGACATTTTTAGTACCAGACACAAGTAATGAAGTTTTCAACAAGCACCAACGCAGCTCATTACGAGCACAGAAATACTTTATATAACTTAAAACACTCGTTTTTCTTTGGAATTTACATTCGGAAATAACACAGTGAAACAAATCTTTAGCTCCTGCTATTTGTTTCGCCATTTAGTCACTTCCGAGCCAGCCTGTATATTTTCACTTGAGTTATAATTCGCTGTATTTCAATCGATATCAAATCTTGTTTGCGCAAAAGTGTTGGTTTTGGTTTTTCCGAAATTCACTTGTTATCTCTTTGCGCCAGCCGACGCGGTCATTTTCCGTCCGCGATCTCATTTTTAACTTTCGCTTTGGTTGGAACAACTCGTTCCAAGAAAGCATCTCGTGTGCTATCTTGCACCTCGATAATTAATTTTGTTTGTGGGCTGATGACTGAAATCAGGTATGTTTGATTTGATATTCAAGTTTAGTAATTTCCCTTTCTTATCAGCTTTTAGTTACCACTTTTAAGTACCGCTTTTAAACGCCGTTTTTAAGCGACTTCTTATTTGGATTGACGCTACGTTAGATGTCCTAATTGGCATCATAATTAATAATTTGGACCCGCAACTCCTTTCTGGAATGCCATTTTGGGCTTGCCGTTTGTAACACGGAGCGTCTGTCCCCTTATCAACTTTGGCCACGAGGTCGCTGCTGCTGATGGCTGGATTTTTAAAATAAACCTGGACTAATTCCGTGCCTACCGGCAACGTTTTTTATCACCACCCAGGTTAGTGTTTCAACGTCCGCCTATTTACAATTCACAAATTTAAAGTTTTGCTTAATGATTACGTATTAAGAATTTTGTAAGAAGTGCCCTCACGCCATTTTACTATCATTACCGAGATAACGGTTAAAACATATGACAGTGGTAAGTTTACTCCTTCACTGAATTGCAATCATATTCAATCCAAGAGCCCAAAAGAGGTTCACATATTTTTTGTGCGTGCTGCATTTTCAGCATTAGTTATATACTGTATTTAAACTTTGTGATAAACAATTTACAGAACTAATTACGATGTTGCAAGCAACTATTATTTATTAACCAAATAAACCTAATTGTTGCTGTAATTTTATTTATTTCTCGAAATCTGTGATTTCTGGCGCCCTGTGTTTTTCTTATTATTAACCCTTATGTGGCTGAAGGTGGTACCCGGGTACTTTTAGGGTATAAATTATGAAATATTCCGTTTTTGGAAAGACGAATCACCTTCAGCTCTTAGGACATCTCTAAGTATATAATTTTAAGTATATTTTGCAACTTTCATGTATCGGGAGGTATGTAGTGTCGCGTTTCTGTGGCCTTGACAAAAAATCAACACATTCTGGCGGACGGTGGTACCTGGGTACCACTGTATATTTTGTACCGAAAAACCAAAGAAAATAGCAGTGTTTTCAATATTTTTATTGTTGTTTTTCTGTTTCAAACGTTACAAAATATCAAATAAAATGAATTGCTATTACTTTTTCTGGTATTGAAAACATTTTATCCTCGAACCCGTGTGCTGAATTGTGTGTGAATTGTTACAAATGCTACACATCTTGCGGGCTTTTCTTGTTTTATTCTCGTCGCTGAGATATCACATTTTGCATACGCCCTTTTCTGCAATGCGTCTAGAGGAATCCTGTTCGGAGACACGATTGGACTTATTATTAGTTTCCACGGAAATTCCTACAACACTTTCAATGGCGTTCTTCGTAAACCGATTTTGCAATACCATGGGAATGTCGCTTCCTTGATTCACAGCTAGCAAGCACAGATTACGAGCTAGATCTTTTAAAAAGTTTCTCCTCTTACTTGTGTTCTGATACTTTGTGGAATTCTTTTCAGTGTAGATAATGTAGGTAGTCAGAGTTACTACATCTAATACATTGAAAATAAACTTGAAAAAAGCGTTTGTTCAATTTTAGCTAAAAGGTCCGGGAATATAAGGTTTGTTTTTTCTAAGAGTACCATCTAGAATGAGCCCATCTGATTTCAGCATGTGAGCAAAACGTAGTGATGTGAGAAATTGTCGCTGGAAATATATTGCGGTCTGAACCTTTGTAATGCCAAGATAATTATATTACAGTTTTTTCGCTAATGTTAAAGCCCATTGCTTGATTCCCGCGTGATATTATACAACCATATTTGAAACGAGGAGAATGGGGTCGTGTCACAAATGGTCGAATTACATCTACGATAAACATCAGCAGGTGGTGGCGTTGCAGTAGTCCCTGCTTCTGTAATAAATTCACATTGTCGTCGCTGTTGACCTCCACTTCTATTTTGATAGGAACACTCTCCAGTTGAAACATCTTTTACATCTGATTCTCCATCGGTTGCTGGTGGCACATAATCCTCGTCGGTACCATCTTCAAATGAATCACTAAATTCCTCATCAGACATTTCATACAATCTAGCGATCTTCAACCGTCACTCTATATCGAAAACCATTAACTAGGTACCACAGGAAAATGTATAACGAACACAAAGTCTAGATATCATCTGGGATTATATATGGTGGGGACTAGCGGCTTCTACCATTTCTTAAATCTCCACTACTAGATTCTTCATTGCTTCTAGAAGCGGTACTAACACATTTTCCATCACAAGAAGCACAAGCAGTATTACCACGAGCAGTAGGTAGACATTCTTTTTTTCTCCATTTGAACTAAGCTGATTGCAATTCAACAAGATCACAACGTAGACTGGACCACACATGAGAGATGACTGGACATAAAACAACAGTCAACATTACCTTTTGGCTCGCGCAGGCACACAAACATACAACAACCCAAGCAACATCATTCAAAATACACAGTGGTACCCAGGTACCACCTCCCGCCATGTACGTTGTATTATTTTTGCCGCCACATAAGGGTTAAAAGAGCTTGCAGCAGTTCAGCTGATGATAGAAATAAGCGGCCCAAGGCCACCGAATTTGAAGCTAGCTAGGTCATTGCTGTGAGTAAGAACATTTCAGAGCTACCGTGGTATATAAATGATAAGGGGGTTGATCTACGATTATACTACCATTGATTATTATTAGTGATCGATCCCAGGTTGGCTTCTTTATTGTTTCAACCTGAACATTATTTCCTTTCGGGACCATTTGAAATCTTCAGGACTAGCCCCGGGACTTGAAATTTAGCTCGTAAGTCCTGAAAATGCTTTTCGTCCCAGGACTGGAAAACACTACCTCTCACAGCAAGTTTTCATGATTTTAAGAAAAAACAGACGATTTTGATATTGCATATTACGAAGTGTACCGAAGTGTATAACAGTAAGCACAATACAGCATTATAAATACTTTATTCATCATAGATCATAGATCATAGATGAACTGTGCAGAATACATAAATCAGGCAAATAAAGAAATTACTACATGCTACAGCAAGATGTGAGAATTGAGAAAAAGGAAGCAGCTTTGGTGGAAATTGCAGAAATTAAAATGACTGGATATGAAACAAAAGTGATGTGAAAACTAATCAGTGTAGTGGCGGTTTGGACAATCATTGAAATTAAAAACAAACTAAGTGGCACAATAAGACAGAGAAAAATCCGAATTTCAAAGGACATTTATTTAGTATTAAGGTTTTTGTAAACAGTTATAATTTAAGTTTGATTTATTTGTAAAAGTAATGTTATTGTACTTTGTTGATTTCCTTTGTTAAAATTGTTTAGATTGTCTTTTGTTTATAACGACCAGTAGCTGTTAACAACTGAATAAATCTTTGAATGACAGACCAGTTTTTGCTCTCCAATTAAATTAAAATTTTATATAGTAAACATTAAATTAGAGTGAAAAAAAATATACCAAAGTGCTCAGAATTTCGAGGAGTACCAGCACAAATGAAGGTAGCAAAATCCACGTCCTGAAATTATTTTGCTTCGGCTACATCCATCGGACTGGAACGGCAAAGAAGGCAGCTTCTGATTCAGCAAGTTTGGAGTACTGCAGGGATTCCGGAGCTTATGCGAGGGGTACCAGCCATTCAGCGAAGTGGGGACCACCAGCAGCAGCCATTCCATCGACCAGGGGGCCCTAGCTTCCACAGCAGGCACCAGAGAGGGTACCGTGCAAGCGACCCCGATCCTACAATTTAAGGTTAATGTGTGCGAACAAATAACTGGAGCTAGAGGCTTGGAAAGTAGTACCATACCTAAAGAAGCGAATTCCATTGAATTTATTTGTCCATGAACAACCAATTGTCCAGGAATTGTATTTTTAATCATCATTTGGAAGTTAGAAAAAACAAACGCACGTTAAGCGTCCTTTCCAAACAAATTAATCGAGGTTTTAGCCTGAAACAAAAGAACCAAGTGACGCCGTTTGAAAGCGTGAAAATTACAAACTTACCGGATAATTTGTTCATGAATTCCTTTTGAAAGCTAAATAAATACGCGATCTGTCGGCCTAGTTCGAATTATTTTGGCCAGTTATTTTGACAGACAAGGCAGTACCTGCGCGCTGCGTTTCAAGTTCATTTCTACACCAGTGGCGTACCTTCCATATTAAAATATTATAACAAGGCAAGGATCCCAACCCATATGAGATATGAGTTTCATGTTCAATTTTCCCGAGCTAGCTAATATAAAAGGTACAGATGAATGAATTATTAATTGAGGGCATACTACCGTTTGTAACATTCCTAACTAGAACCCAGAAATGATAATAAATTATTTAATCAGCCAAAATTCGAGTTGAATAAAACTAAATATTGTTTAGTGACCATATTTATTTTTATAACATTTAAAATTACATATTTAAATAATTAATACAACCACAAATTCAGGGTTGAGGGGTCATTACAATACTTGTGTCAAGGCATCCTTGATAAATGACTAAATGTCTTTTCTTCTTGATCTTTAAGGAGCTGTAAGTTATCAGTGATACAACTTTGTAATAAGGTATGTTTGGCTTAATCTTCTTGTTTCAACTCAATGATTCACTTGCATCATTTAAGCTACTTCATTTGAAAACACCCTGTATATAACTGAACTACATTTCTTTGCTGTTCCATTTTCACCCGTAGAGCAACTGTTACGGTTCCCCTCTAGAATGTATCTTCATTTTCTGTCTAACTAAACTACATTTTTGTGTTGCAATGAATTAAAAAACAAAGCAACTCTTCTTCACAATTTCATAAACAAAACTTAGAAATAATAACTAATATACTATGTATAAATGATTATCCTGTAGATTTGATTAAAAAGCAAATTAATATACGTATCAATAAAATAAAAAACATTAACAAATTCAATCAACCAATAGAATTACAACCTAATTGTTTAGGCAATGAATTTAACAATTCTTTTATAATACATTTCAATCCCATACATTCCCAAGCTTGCTGAAAAAATCAAAAAAGAACTTAACAAATATAATTTCAAAATTACATATAATAACAATACTTTAGGTAAAATGTTTTTTACCAACCTTAAGGCTGGGGAATTTTGAGACAAAACGCAGCACTTTAAAATGTCATGTTTAGTTACCAAACCAATTAATATCTTCGGCTGCGCTTTTGGACAGTAGTTAATTAAAGATAAGTGATGAGATTGATATACATTTTCATATGCATTTCATTTTAAAAAGTGATTAGAAAAGCTCGCAAAAAATAAAGAAAAGTAACCCTACTACTTCATAATTTAAACTGCTCATTTTTACTTTGCATACAAAATAACCTATCTGAGTCTACTCTCCAAGTGCATTTAAAAGTATATAAGTAAAATAAATTACAAATAAGCGATTTGTTAATTAGTAGTTCAGGACAATAGTTTACCCCATATGGCCTGTAGAAATTTAAAAGGACCGCCATATTTAGCAACAGTTTCTGGTTACTTCGTAATGCAACCAATTTTACATAGATGGAGCCTCTGTAAAACCTGATAGAGAACTATAGCACAGATTGTAATAACCATGGAGTGTCTCCATGGTAGTATTCAAAAACTAAATGTGATACTTGGAAGCAGTTATATTATTGGTTTGTGCATTTTAACCTCAAAGTTTGTAATATCCACAATAAGATTGTTTTGCCAGACTACATTTTTGCAATAAAAGAGTTAGAATGCGCTATCAACATAAAAATACCGTTGAATATGACAAATATATTATTGTGTGCCTAAATAAAGTGCGTGATTGTTGTTTCTATAGTAACTAAAGGAAAGTATAATCAAGCAATAATGATCGGTTGTACTGCTAAAGAATATTCTCGTATGCATTATTATTATTATTAATAATTATTATCCAGAACATGATATAAATACAAGGGTATGCTCAAGCGCAGCTTTTCTCAACGACCAATGAGAAAGCGTGAACCAGACTACGTCATCAATAGGTGGCATTTGAAAGTTACGTTTTAAAAGTCTCCCGGAAAAATCGTATTTTGCATTTGTAGTGGGTCAAGTTAATGGTAAAATGGAGGGAAATCGTACGCAATTGTAATAAATGCTATTTTTCGTGTGAATAATACGCGGTTTTATTGATTCTCGTACATTATAACTCTTTTCCGCACACAGAAGAAAAACCTTATAGTTATTCTAACGCGATTTAGTTGGACATGCAAAAATCCACACAGGAGAGAAACCGTATAAATGAGGTTAAGGTTATCGACGTGCAATGCGTGCAACCATCGTCCAACATGCCGAAGCCCTCCTGATATACCCGACAGTGGCGTAGCCAGAGTTGGCCCTTGGGGGGGGATATACAATAATAAAAATATATAGTAACTGTTTACTTACGTTTTTTATAGATTGCATAAAAAAAAATGCAAATATTAAAAAATATTTTTAGAATAGTAGTCGTTATTCGACAAAAAACATTACAAAACAAAATCTAAGTGCCGCGGTTTTTTGGCCAGTTCGTCAAATATTTCATCTACTTCAACTAGTATTTGTGTGCAGGTCGATATGGTTTCTTATATTTTGTTACAAAACATGCAGAGTTTATATTGCAAGATTTTTAATGGAAATAATATGGCCAAATTTGAAAAAATTGGATTTTGACAAGCAATAGTAAATAATGTAAGTTGCTTGATCATTAATCATTTTAAGATTTCTAATTTTGTCAGCTTCTGAATTTTTATAGTTACAGGCATTTTTTTAAGTTTCTGACTCTTGGGGGGGGATATATCCCCCATATCCCCCCCCGTGGCTACGCCACTGATACCCGAGACCATGATAATCATGCCCGAGACCTTACGAATGTGACGTCATGTGGTTCACGTGCGCAGTGGGTTACCATCTCTCGAGCATGCCCTTGTATTTATATCATGATCCAGAATAGAATAACACGATGGACTTTAAAACTGCCTGCACGAAACTGACGAGTGACGACTGAATTAATCCTTAATTCCTTACTAAAAAATGAAGTCTAATAAGCATTTCTCCCTGTATGGACGCGTTGTGTGGGCCGAGAGTGTGCTGCGTGGACCTTATACATACATTTCCGAGCAAACCTATCAGCGTAAATAAGGAGGAAACTAAATATCAAATGACTGTGTTGATCTTTGGTTCGTTCGTGGCCTTTCAATTTTTAGAGTAAGTTACGATGTGTGTAGTGTGATTTTAGATACACTGCTAAATACCGCCAGCATGTTTTCGTTAAAAAGCTAGATTTTCCGTTAGCCGCTGTTGGTCAAATTTACCCGCCGAAGCAAACTACAAAAAAGCTAGAGTTAGTGGTAAAACCGCTAAGATGCAACACTGACCGTTTCAGTGGTTTGATCCGCAAACAGCTCGTTTGCAATTTATTGAAAACAAAAATTGCCTAGTAGCGACTCCTTTCGGTTGAAGTTCAAACAAGTTTCGATGATATTACTTAGCTATGCAACCAAACAAGCATATTTCATTTTCAAGCATTTTGATAGACCGACCGCCCTCTACAATTAATGTTGTGCGTAACACGGAAATTCTCCAACCTTAAGGATAAAACCCAAATAAACATGCAATCTGAAGTTGTGTATCAGATTGATTGCAGCAACTGTACCTCGACTTATATCGGTCAAACAAAACAGCTACTGAAAAACAGATTAATGCAACACCAATACTTTATAAAAGTTAATAGTTTCACCATCTAACCAAAAAACTGCATTAACAGACCATGCCAACGAAAACTATCATAATTTTAATTTTAACAAACCAGCAATCTTACATAGGGAGAACAATCTAAAAAAGAGATTATGCTTGGAAATGATTGAAATACAAAAAAGTCCAACAGCAATTAATTATAGAACTGATATTGACAATCTAAGTTCTATTTATCACAATTTTTTCAAATAAAATATCTAAAATTCACATTTCTTAAATAATGTGTTTTGTTTTGCTAATATCACCTTATAGTAACAATTTTCAAATTTCATTTAATACTACCCTGCAATAATAGAAAGAATGCATGTCCAGTTTTAAGCCTTCTGCGCACTTACTGATAAATTGCAAATATTTGAATGTAACCTTGCAGTTTTATCTAATAATTCAGACTTCTTGTTTGCTTCGAAATGAATGCCAGTAAAATATTAATTGAAATTATATATAACAGTTATTTATTTAAAATGTAAATTTTGATCCATTAATTTCATACTTTAATATTATAAAAAAAGATATAAAAAAGTCGTAATGATTAAAATTATATTCTACAAAAGTTAATAAACCGTTAGTACACATATTTAAGGGAATTTTATTGTAGTTCGCTAACCCATTTTTTTTAAACTTTCCAGATTTGTAATTTTCCAATTAACCATGTCAACATAATGCTCTTATTATCATAAACTGATGAAGCCAATTTAATTGTGCGAAACGTTTTTGCTTATATATTAAACTATTTACGACTTAATGATTTTTATTTAATATAATATTCATCATGCAAATTTTAACACCAAATTGACTTAATTAATCTCCTATTACATTTTTTAAAACAAAGCAACTGTTATTAGTCTATATGTGTTCTCATATGTCTAACTAAATTACTTTTCTGTTTTGCTTTGAATTCACAAACAGAGCAACTATAAGGTGTTTCTCCGGTGTGTGTCCTTATATGTTTAACTAAACAATTTTTTTTTGTGGCTTGGTATTCACAAACACCACATCTGTAAGGTTTTTCCCCCGTATGAGTCCTCACATGCGCAACTAAATGACTTTTACATGTTGCTTGATATTCACAAACAGAGCAACTATAAGGTGTTTCTCTAGTATGTGTCCTCATATGTTCAACTAAATGACTTTTACGTGTTGCTTGATATTCACAAACAGAGCAACTATAAGGTGTTTCTCCAGTATGTGTCCTCATATGTTCAACTAAATGAGTTTTACATTTTGCTTTGAATTCACAAACAGAGCAACTATAAGGTGTTTCTCCGGTGTGTGTCCTTATATGTTTAACTAAACAATTTTTTTTGTGGCTTGGTATTCACAAACACCACATCTGTAAGGTTTTTCTCCCGTATGAGTCCTCACATGCACAACTAAATGACTTTTACGTGTTGCTTGATATTCACAAACAGAGCAACTATAAGGTGTTTCTCCAGTATGTGTCCTCATATGTTCAACTAAATGACTTTTACATTTTGCTTTGAATTCACAAACAGAGCAACTATAAGGTGTTTCTCCGGTGTGTGTCCTCATATGTTTAACTAAACTACTTTTTTCTGTGGCTTGGTATTCACAAACACCACATCTGTAAGGTTTTTCTCCCGTATGAGTCCTCACATGCACAACTAAATGACTTTTACGTGTTGCTTGATATTCACAAACAGAGCAACTATAAGGTGTTTCTCCAGTATGTGTCCTCATATGTTCAACTAAATGACTTTTACATTTTGCTTTGAATTCACAAACAGAGCAACTATAAGGTGTTTCTCCGGTGTGTGTCCTCATATGTTTAACTAAACTACTTTTTTCTGTGGCTTGGTATTCACAAACACCACATCTGTAAGGTTTTTCTCCCGTATGAGTCCTCACATGAGCAACTAAATTACTTTTACATGTTGCTTGATATTCACAAACAGAGCAACTATAAGGTGTTTCTCCAGTATGTGTCCTCATATGTTCAACTAAATGAGTTTTACATTTTGCTTTGAATTCACAAACAGAGCAACTATAAGGTGTTTCTCCGGTGTGTGTCCTTATATGTTTAACTAAACAATTTTTTTTTGTGGCTTGGTATTCACAAACACCACATCTGTAAGGTTTTTCTCCCGTATGAGTCCTCACATGCACAACTAAATGACTTTTACGTGTTGCTTGATATTCACAAACAGAGCAACTATAAGGTGTTTCTCCAGTATGTGTCCTCATATGTTCAACTAAATGACTTTTACATTTTGCTTTGAATTCACAAACAGAGCAACTATAAGGTGTTTCTCCGGTGTGTGTCCTCATATGTTTAACTAAACTACTTTTTTCTGTGGCTTGGTATTCACAAACACCACATCTGTAAGGTTTTTCTCCCGTATGAGTCCTCACATGCACAACTAAATGACTTTTACGTGTTGCTTGATATTCACAAACAGAGCAACTATAAGGTGTTTCTCCAGTATGTGTCCTCATATGTTCAACTAAATGACTTTTACATTTTGCTTTGAATTCACAAACAGAGCAACTATAAGGTGTTTCTCCGGTGTGTGTCCTCATATGTTTAACTAAACTACTTTTTTCTGTGGCTTGGTATTCACAAACACCACATCTGTAAGGTTTTTCTCCCGTATGAGTCCTCACATGAGCAACTAAATTACTTTTACATGTTGCTTGATATTCACAAACAGAGCAACTATAAGGTGTTTCTCCAGTATGTGTCCTCATATGTTCAACTAAATGAGTTTTACATTTTGCTTTGAATTCACAAACAGAGCAACTATAAGGTGTTTCTCCGGTGTGTGTCCTTATATGTTTAACTAAACAATTTTTTTTTGTGGCTTGGTATTCACAAACACCACATCTGTAAGGTTTTTCTCCCGTATGAGTCCTCACATGCACAACTAAATGACTTTTACGTGTTGCTTGATATTCACAAACAGAGCAACTATAAGGTGTTTCTCCAGTATGTGTCCTCATATGTTCAACTAAATGACTTTTACATTTTGCTTTGAATTCACAAACAGAGCAACTATAAGGTGTTTCTCCGGTGTGTGTCCTCATATGTTTAACTAAACTACTTTTTTCTGTGGCTTGGTATTCACAAACACCACATCTGTAAGGTTTTTCTCCCGTATGAGTCCTCACATGCACAACTAAATGACTTTTACGTGTTGCTTGATATTCACAAACAGAGCAACTATAAGGTGTTTCTCCAGTATGTGTCCTCATATGTTCAACTAAATGACTTTTACATTTTGCTTTGAATTCACAAACAGAGCAACTATAAGGTGTTTCTCCGGTGTGTGTCCTCATATGTTTAACTAAACTACTTTTTTCTGTGGCTTGGTATTCACAAACACCACATCTGTAAGGTTTTTCTCCCGTATGAGTCCTCACATGAGCAACTAAATTACTTTTACATGTTGCTTGATATTCACAAACAGAGCAACTATGAGGTCTTTCTTTCGTATAAGTCCTTATATTTGTAGCTAAATTAGTATTTTCGATGCTTTCATTGCTATCCATATTCTGCGATATGGAAAATTCTATTCCTGTAGAACTACAAGATATACCATTTGTAGTTTCTTGTTTGATGTTCATTATGTTTGTTGACATCGGAATTCCTCCTAGTGGTACGTCAGTGAATGGAATTTAAATATGTTCACACCTACAACAAAAATTAGCAATAACCTCCGATAAAATTAGCAATATGGCTGCATTGAGCATTGAACAGTAATATTTTTATTTAATTTTTAAGAGCTCTTTCATATTTTGTTACGTTCTTGTTTAAAAACAAATACTGATTACAAATAGACCTCATATGACAAACAAATCAAAGCCCAAATGGTTGCGCTAAATTTTATAAGTAAACCTGTGCTTAGTTTTGATATTTCATTCTAAAAAACATTTCTAAGTCCTGCAGTTTGCACTGGTGCATACTGTAATAGATTGCATATAAGAAGATTAAGTTAATTTATTAACGCAAGACAAGGATTTGATATTATATAAGAAAAATGGTTAAAATATTTAACTCACAATCGGTTAATAATAGGTACATTTCTAACCCTCAAAACAGTAGGAAAACGAGTCATTGTTTACTTTACTTTCCCAGCTAGCCGGGAAAGATTTTCCCGGCTAGCTAAACGTCACTTTCAATGAACTTGTCATGTTACCTAGCAATAGCGTTGCAGTTTCCTTTGTTAAAGTGACTTATTAAACTGCAATAAAAATAGGTATTATTTGAAACCTACTTAATTATATAAATACTGACAAAAACAAATTGTGAGTAAAATAGTATACATACCACGGTGAAAAGTTTCATTCCTGTCTTGAGCTAAAGTTAACCTCGACGCTACATGTCTCAGTAAACTACTTAATCTCTCGACAGTAATGAAACACTTCCCATGTAATATACTATTATTTTACAGTAGCGCCTATTACCATACATTATACAACTGTTTTCAGTGACTAAATAGCTATTTATGCAACAAGTGCTAAAAGTCGACATTTATGCGCGAGACATGAAAATTATGAAACGAAGCCGAAGGCTGAGTTTTATAACATGTCTCGCGCATAAACGACTTTTAGCATGCGTTGCATACAATATTTTATCTACGACCTTAATTTTACCGTTATTAATCCATAAATATCGATTTAAGAAAGGTTCACATCTGCGACACTTTTAATTTATGTCATAATGAACAGTAGCCTACGCCGCGCGGGCGATTGTTTGGCCACGCCCGTGCTGTCAAGGTGAGTTACGAAATGTAATTATTGATATTCCACATATGACTGTATTCATTACCTAACGCTTTAATTATTTCAAAAACGCTTTAGCTGTTACGCAAGAAGCAACTAGAATAGCTTTACAACTTCATTTGCAGTTCGAAATTGTAGTTTTATAACCTCACTTCACTTTTAGCCCGTGTGCTAAAAGTAAACAGCTGATTTCTTTAAACACGGTAAACTATAAAACGTCACTTTTAGTGAAACAAGCTAGCGCTAAAAGGCCTAATTTTAGTAGTGGTCGTAGATAAATGAAGTTTTATTCAAATGTGGGTTTTCATTATTTATACTACTGCATTGTTGGTAGCACTGTCCAGCTATGTCAAATTCGTAATTTTCAGGTTAAGTTTTGCGTCAGTCTCTATCAAATAACACACAAAACCTAACCTACGAACCTCGAATTTGACATAGACTGACAATACACTTCAGTACTGTCAAACGTATGTCACAAATCATAGGCGACTAATTATAAATTTATTTCGCGACATATTCTGACTGCGCAAACTATTTAGGCATAAGAATTGCTACTGTAAGATAAAACGTCGTATATCACACGTGAGCGAAATGCCATTATAAGCTCGTGAGAAATTGTATCGCTCGTGCTGGGGCACTCGCGATTCAAAATTCTCACTCGCAAATAATGATGCATTTCTCCCACTTATAATATAATCTACTATTACTATTAAATTTACAGGCATGAATTTGGATATAATAATAGGATATCAGATTTGATTTATTAACATGTATTTTGTAAAATAATGGAATAATTTGAATTCAGTTGAACAATGAAAAATAAGAAACAGAAAGTTCTAAAATGATTTAAAAGTTATCTGAAATAGAGTGGTAGATTAATAGCAAATACTTATTTGAGAAATGTTATTCAATAGCGGATGTTACTAAATGTGACAATAAAATATAGTGTTGAACTGTAAAAAATATGCAAAAACGATATCACTAAGGAAATATTAATTTTATGTACACAATATAAAATTTTGATAGAAAACATGTAATAATTTTGTAAGAAGCTGAAATTTTGAAAATAAACCCTTTTCTAATATGATTTCTTAATCTATTTTGGTATATGAAAGGGTTTAATTATAATTAAATTATCGAGAAAAGAAGTGTAAATTTTAAAAATAAGAAGAATATAATGAAGATATGGAGAAGACGTGTATGGTAGGAAGAACAAAATTTAAAATACTACAGGCTATTGGCTTAAGCGGTATTTACTGGAAATAAAACACGGCAGGATTTTTGGAGTGAAAGTTTTGGGAATTGGAAGTGGTTTCCATCTGACGGAGTTGAACCTTGCTGAACTTTTGTTGGAGTGACGTTTTGAGATTGGCACTAGTTGAGATGACGTCCTGTGGTTTCTGACAGAAAGAAATTCGCATGATTTGGATTGTCAATATTTATTTGGAAGGGATAGTGTGTTCACTGCTGGAGTATTTTGTCGAGGTTCGTGTTGCTGAATTGTATGCTGATTGAGAATTGGAAGGAGGCATCTTCCGAGAGTGTTTGCAGTTCTTGACAGTAGGATGGGCTTGTACTGAGGTTACTCGGAAGTTGGTATACATTTGGGTCTTTGAAAAGGCAGATTAAGTTCTTTGGACAAGCTGCAACCACAGGTATTTATTGAGCAAACTAAAATAAACAGTAAATGAGTGAAATGTGGTAATTAATAAAAGGACTACTTACTATTTCATGTTTATTGAATGACGGGTAGTGTAACATGAAGGTATTTGCGATTAATATTCCATGTACAGTCATGCTCACATAAATCTAGTACAAGCAATTTAGACCTAGTAACGCAATTATCTAAAATTATTTGTTGTACAACTTACTCTTCCTTAAGTACAAAATAAAAGAAATAAAGCCAACTAATATTTTATTACCCCACGATTTGCGTCAATTACAGCTCTGAATCTCCTCGGCAAAACAAATATGTTTGTAATAGATTTATGTAAGCATGACTGTACATAATTTGAAGTGACACTGACGTTCATTGGCGTTGTCACAAATATTTAATATAAGCAAAGACAAAATAATATAATACTGTATTATATTATTTTGTCTTTGAACATAAGTGTTCATTAAACAAATTATTTTTCAGAAATAATAAACAGTCCTGATTTTGCGTAAGCCGACTTGTTTTAGGAGTAATCATGTTCTACTGAGCTAGAAATATTTAATAACTTAATATTAACGATTCATATTAAAGGGCATCAGAAATACTTGAATTCATCTTAATTGAGAATTTATTTAAAACTAAAATAGAATTCGTAGTCAGATGTGACATATAAAGAATATCAAATAATTGTCGTAATGTAAAATAATCACATATCCAACTTATATTGTAGGATAGTCGATCAGTGCATAATTAGACGTCGCAACGTAAGGCTTTAATAATAACATTACGTGTAACTATTGCTATACATATACAAATTATTATCAAAGAGAATTTTAAATAGTGCAAGCACGGGGTTTGGTTGGCAAAATGTTTGGACATTATCATTGTAAACACAAATAACAAACAAACAAAAAATATGGAGCTAAATTACAGAAAGGAGAACAAAACCTAAAAATTAAATATATTAATGGAACGCCAAATATAACAAGCATTTCAAAACGCAAAAAACTAACTGGTTAGTAGATACTATATGACCAAGGTCATAAACAATCCGAGGCTAATTGTTTTTTAATTGATTTTTTAATGACCAAAAAACCCCGATGACCCCAGGTAATAGGTTAGTGATGCCCCAGGATGTTGTTATTTAAAATAAAGAATGTAGATGTTATGTAACACGGTCATCATTGATGGAAAAAAGCAGTCTCAGTTTTGCCTCAGGAGTTGCTAACTAAAATTTGATATTGTTTTTGTTTTCGCGTATAGAAAAAATGTCAGTGGTTCAAGTTATTTTCCAAATTGTTTTGCATACATACATTTAGTGAAAGTCTAAAAGTTCTCATTTACATACGAGTATACGTACAATGGTTTGGTATATTTGGATGTAAAACGTAAACGAGTTTGTTTTTGTCACTATAGTACTTTCTCTAGCCGAGGGGTAACAATTTTGTTTTGTTAGAAAAGTGCCATTGCTTTAAGTTATTTCCCAAATTATTTTCCGTACGTACATTTTGTGAAAGTCTAAAAATATAATTTACGTACATACGTACAATGGCAATTTTTCCTAGCCTCAGGCAAAAGGAGTCCTTGTTGTACTAGAAATTTTTAGGCTTAAACACATGGCTTTCAATCGTGGGTATTTTTTATTAGTATAAACTTGAAAGTAATAATAGGTTGCAAGTTTGTTTTGTTTTAAGAAGCAAATTCAATGCGACGAGTAAACGTGTTTGTTTTACATTAGGAGATTTACTCGCGATTTATAAAACCAACTTTTGAGTTTTGATGTATAAATTTTAAGTGATAACCGCTCCTCTGTGTACAATTCGAAAAAAGATGTCAATGCATTTGTATTAGAGACAAAACGCGATTTATTGTAAATTTTGTAATTGTATCCGAGTCTTGTCGTATATGCCCCGATTAACTCTATAATTCGAATTTAACCATGTAAAAAAATCAATTCCAACTGTTATACTGAGAACTATTTACTGTGTTACGTGCAAATAATTCGTATAAGGAACGTAGTACAAAAACACATAAGAATATAAAGGCTAACGTACATTAATTAGTCCTGCTAACTCGTCGTTCAAATTAAAAACAGTTCATCGATATCACAAGAAATAGATTTTTTAGGAAAAGTGTTGAGTGACAAAATTAAATAATTTGAAAGCATTATAAAACCTCTGCGAACAATTCGAAAAAAGATGTCGATGCATTTGTGTTTAGTCTGAAAAGTTATAAAATAAAAAGAATAGATATAAAGCCAAATATCCATTACTTAGGCTTGCTAACTCGTCGTTTGTTAATATAATGAAACATTTTCATAAGAATTTGAAATAAAATTGTAGGTTTTAATTGTGAGTTTTTTTCATATGTAAATTATTAGTAACGCATTTGCCTTGTTAAAAAGAATATTTGCGAAATTCTAAAGTTCTGTTAAATATCGTTGCAACAATCATAAAGTGGACGGGTACCTAAAAAATATAAATCCAAGTAAATTTTACAAATCTGCTTCAAATTGCTAAAAGTTATTTAAAAGTCGTTTAACCAGTTGTTACAGTCTTAAACTGTCTTTACGACACCGCATCGGCTCATACAACAACCAAACGGCCGGCGCGGGCAAAATGCTACAAAATCGGGACGAAAGGTTCTCCTAGGCCGCTACCCATGCCGCAACAAGATAATGCTGGCTAAGGCATTCAATGGAGCTAGGGCAGGTTCTTTACGAGATCACCTAAGGGCAACGGCCAGAGGGGCGGTACATAACGATAAAGGTAAATAAATAGGGCGCCACCAAGCCTGTCTTAGGGGTGTATCCGAATAACCGGGCCTGGACGGTTAGACGGGTGAGAAGTACACAGGGTACTCCGTCATGAAGGTACTCGAGAGCTGTCAAACTCGGGCTACAATTTCGGGACAGAAAATACTTAATTCACGATTTCGGGAACTTGTGGCCGCGGCGGCGACGTCACCAGACCTACCTGCACGCTCCAATCTCTCAAACCCCGTCGTACATCAATCTTCACACTGAGAGGCTTAATCTAAAAAAGAACATGCAGCTCGAACAATAATAATAAGTCCCTTAATCAGATATTCGTCTATTGGTCGACTTTACAATCGTGCAGCGTTCACGCCGCCAAGCTTATTTTAAGTCTTAAGGTATGCCCCAGCTGGAGGACGCGTTAATGCTACTACACAAACATGTAACCGGCCGGTGTTGGCCCGTTAATTTACATAGAAAAGATCAGTTACAAATAAGCGCCCTCGAGGGACATTAGCTCACGACAAACGTATCAATTGCCAGTGAAGGCAACGAAAGCACTATAAATGACAGCAAGCACAGCGTCGCACAGGTATGCGATGAATTAGTTGAATGTTTCAGTGACTAGGCACGGGGCCGGCACACTTGCAAGATTTGAATAAATGACAGCCAATGCCACGTCGCCAAGGCATGCGATAAATTATTTTACCATCTAACAAGCAAGACACGAGGCCAGCGCACACATGAAATGTTCCTATTAATGATAAAAAATACAGCGTCGCAAAGATATGCGAAGAGTTCGTTAAATGTTTAATCGGCTAGGCACGGGGCCCGCACACATGCAATACTTGAATAAATGGTAGCAACTACAGCGTCACAAAGGCAGCGTTGCCTCAGTACACCGCAAAAGCCGCGAAAACACAAACACGCCCACACGCACTCACAAGAGCAAACTCGCTCGCAGACATGACATATGATAGGTTAAAAGGTTATTTGTACAGGTACCTTATTTCGCTGACGGTCCTTGAGGATTGCGTGCGGTCGGCTGGCGGCTTACATCCGCCTGTGTCACATAATTATAAGCGGGGCGATACGTGGAGCAATAGGCAGAATTCCGCCTGTAATGGCGTCGATCGCAATGCGACTCTCACGAGAGCAACAACAACGGAAGTGAGGCCCAAAACGTCCTGCCGGGATGAATCCTCGAATTGTCGAGTTAAAGGGGACTGCCCCTTACTTGGAAAAGCAGAACTGGGCGCTCGAAATGCCCATTACACCCACGCAACGACGGTATACACCACAACAAGCACACAAACGCGACCTGTTTCCTTTCACAGCCCTGCCGGAACTCTCCAAAGGCGAAAACAGTTTACACAACATTTGCTGAAACAGCATGAGACGGAAAAGGCTGACACCCCCGCCAAGGGCGGGAGCGCCGCACGAACACACACACTATCCGACCTCTTAGATCGCGGCTCCCGGCTGAATGCCCAAAGCGACCGTTAGAAGCGAAAATCGCGGGAACCAAGCGCGTCACCACGTGACTCTCGACAACCAATGGCGAGGCGAAGTCTACGCCGGCTGAATCCAGTTTGCCCGTGTTTAAAGAACATGTGTTTCATAAAGGGTGACCTAAAATGGCTAGAACGAGACAGCTACGCCCATACACAGGGTGTTCGAACTCAAATGGACAAGAACAGAGCTGGTATTTGTGAATATTTGCGATGAAGAGCTTAAATGGCGGGAAACGGGTTTTAAATATAAATAAGCTGCCCTAAAGGCGCGAAATGTAAATTAAATTACTGCCGACGGCAAAATGGCTTAACACAGTCATACATATTTCTGTACAGTATTACGTTTTTCTTTTCGCTAATGGATGATTTTGTTCACAATCATGATATATCTCTTGCATTCGTTGAAATCTATTCTTTATACTTGTTGTATGGCATCACACAAAAGTTATAAAATAAAAAAGAATAAACAAACAACACAGTATAGATATTAGTTTGACTTAAAACCATAGTGCAATGTGTCTAATAAATACTTTACGCCAGTGGTTCTCAACCTGTGGGGCGCGCCCCCTAAGGGGGCGCGACATCTCTCGAAGGGGGGCGCATTAAAGTTAGAAAAAGAAGTAAAAATCTATTTATTGAATAAAAGAGTCAGAGAACGTAAAATAAATTACATTCTAATAATAAAATAAAATGTTACTCCTATATGTAGGAAGCTATATATCAATACGTATTTCAAAACGTATTTCTTGAACAACGGTAAATACATATAAATAATAACCTTTGTGATACATTTTCGTAAGGTGTAAGATTATTAAATATTTCGTGTACATTACCTATGACGACAGTTGAGAGCGATTGTTGATTCTCTGGTTGATAGAATTTTCGTTTTTTTCGTTCAGGATTGAGCTTAATTGTCTAAAAACCCGTTTTTCCACTTTCTTTGGTGTTCATCAAAATTTTAGGCTCTAGAAAAATAAACGACCTTGAACTTTGAACATTTTTCACCTGTGGCACTGTTTCTCAGACCCCTCGCAGCGATGCCCATCGATTACTTTTTCGTTAACACATTGTTAATGACCCCCATGCGGAGTTCGGTTACTTCATTGAAAGGGAGACGTGAACAATATTTATATAGAAGAGGGGGGCTCAGATACGAAAAGGTTGAGAACCACTGCTTTACGCTGAAATAAGTTTTTTTTAATTATAGGCAATAACGAACAAAGGCATGTCGATGTTATATTTTATTCTGGTAGATCATTCTAATACTAGGAACGAAATCACAGAAGGGGTACAGTCTAAGTTATATATATATACAGGGTGTTTCATTAATAATTGGAAATATTTTAACTGTAGAATCCTGGGCTCAAAACATTAATATTTAACCCAAATCACTGAGATAAAATGTGACTCCTTACTGAGATACATAGTGTTTTATTTAAAAATTAAATAATGATTTTTCCCCATTACTTTAAAACTATTCGACGTGTACGTATCATATTTGGCAGAAAGTGTAGACACTGGAAACCATGCTAAATTATGTTAAATAAACGTTTCTGGCTACTACCAGAGGCGTACGACAGGGGCAAGTGAGTGGTTGACTCTTCCCAAATTCTACGCCACTGGCGGAATTGCCACTGTAGCACAATTTTTCGATTCTTTAATACTTTCTATGTAAATAACATACTCTTTCTTCGTAACGATAAAGTCATTATTTTTCGAGATATTTAAAGTTAAACATAAAGCTGAACAGTTATTTTGATTTTAATATGTATTAATTATGTCAGTGTTTTTTGTCATAAGATTGCATTTATTACGCAAAAGAAACTTTAATCCGTATTAACAAAAAAACATATTGTTATTTAACGAAATTTATTGAAACGAATACATAGATGCATTCAACATAAAAACAAATTGAGGTTCTAAAAAAACCATTTTGTTATAATCTAAATAAAAGAACAATTTTAATAAATAACATTGTTTTTTTGTTAATACGGATTAAACTTTCATTCGCGTAATAAATGCAATCTTGTGACAAAAAACACCGACATAATTAATACATATTAACATCAAAATAACTGTTCAGCTTTATGTTTAACTTTAAATATCTCGAAAAATAATAACTTTATCGTTATGAAGGAAGAGTATGTTATTTACATATAAAGTATTGGAGAATCGAAAAATTGTGCTAAAATGGCAATTCCGCCAGTGGCGTAGAATTTGGAAAGGGTCAACCAATCACTTGCCCCTGTCGTACGCCTCTGGTAGTAGCCAGAAACGTTTATTTAACATAATTTAACATGGTTTACAGTGTCTACACTTCCTGCCAAATATGATACGGATACGTCAAACAGTTTTAAAGTAAAGGGGGAAAATCTTTTTTAAATTTTTAAATAAAACACCCTATATCGCAGTAATAAGCCACATTTTATCTAAGTAATTTGGGTTAAATATTAATATTTTGAGCCCAGGATTCTACAGTTAAAATATTTCCAATTATTAATGAAACACCCTGTATATATATACACAGTAATAGTATATTACATACCGAGGTGGGAAGTGTTTCATTACTGTCGAGAGATTAGGTAGTTTACCAAGACGCGTAGCGTCGAGGTTAACTTTATCTCTAGACAGAGATGAAACTTTCCACCGTGGTATGTATACTATTTTATTTGCAATCATCTAATTTTAAAAATAACTACAATCGAATTCTGAATAATAAATATCTTGATGTAGCTAATATTTTTGTTACCATGAAAACAACCCACTCAATGTTTTGTTACCATGGAAACACCCCACTCTTCAGGTATGTAATATTTTTCGAGGTATGTAATAATTTCCCGGCTAGTTTCAAGTAATCATCTAGTTCCCAGCTGTTGTCATGTCATGAAATTGACACATTACAATGTGATTGCGAATAAAATGTTATTTCTTGACTGGGATGGGGGTTGGAAAAACTCCAATCTCAGTGCTACGCACAGGTACCAAGCTTTAATGGTTAGATTGAAATAAAACCACTTGTATGTTTCGCCTGACGTTTCGTTTATATTTAAAACATTATCAAAGGCTAACACCTTGTGGACCAAAACACATGTTTTTTAAAAACATGTGAAGATATTCAAATTTTAACAAATTCATAAAAAGGGGGCAGTAGGCCACCAAGATTACAGACCTGGGCTGCACATGATATAAATACACTTAGTCATACATCTAGCCGGTTACACATTAAAAATTACTAGCACATTTAAAATTTGATTTACAATAATTGTATTAGCTATTTGGCCAACATGGCCGTCAATTAGATAAAAATCGATAATACCACGATTTTTATCTAATTGACGGCCATGTTGGCCAAATAGCTAATAAAATTATTGTAAATCAAATTTTAAATGTGCTAGTAATTTTTAATGTGTAACCGGCTAGATGTATGACTAAGTGTATTTATATCATGTGCAGCCCAGGTCTGTAATCTTGGTGGCCTACTGCCCCCTTTTTATGAATTTGTTAAAATTTGAATATCTTCACATGTTTTTAAAAAACATGTGTTTTGGTCCACAAGGTGTTAGCCTTTGATAATGTTTTAAATATAAACGAAACGTCAGGCGAAACATACAAGTGGTTTTATTTCAATCTAACCATTAAAGCTTGGTACCTGTGCGTAGCACTGAGATTGGAGTTTTTCCAACCCCCATCCCAGTCAAGAAATAACATTTTACTGTGTATGTAACCACACAAGCTGTGAGCGGGACTATCTTTATATATATATATATATATATATATATATATATATATATGTGCACGGCTATCTTACTTGCCTCCGAACATATGACAGACACCCATGCCTCCATGTCAAGGAACATGTTTTTCCATGTGTATTCCTCGTCAATCTCTTAAATAAGGTTATCGTAACAGAAGCATCAAGAGAGGGGTAAGGAATTTTGATATTTGCGATATACAAAAAAATGGTGCACACAAAATAGCAGCACAGCTCCGACTACACTGCTACAATGTGGCCTCCCATTGTATATCGCCGTGTTACACAATCGATATACTCACCTCCAGCAACGTTGCCGCTCTGTTGCACCTTTTGCCGAGGGAATAAAAGTAGCGCGTCATTTTGTTTTCGGATTTCGGCACGGCGAACGTGATAACTTATCTAAACATCGCGCGGATGGCATTCTGCGTATGTTAATAAATTCTTGTGGGTACCTAACATAGCTATATTCTACGAGGTACGAAGGCGGTGCACATCACACAGTTTTGATTATAAATGGTAGGTCAAAAAGAGTGGCGACCTAAACTTACTTTTTTTAAATAGAAGGCTCGATATTTAGGTAGCTTACAAGGAGTTTTCCATTGAAATGCTAATAATTTTAATATAAAGTTGTGTGGATCTACCGCCAACGGTTCTGGAGATATTAACGATTTTATGCAAAAAAAATGCTGAACTTTAGGAGGCTGTTGTACTAAGTAACAGGAAACAATTCAATGAAAGAGAACGTTATCAAAATATTATGGGGTAAAAGTTTCTTCACGTTTCTAATAATACTGAAATAATAAAAGGAAACATTTGCTAATGCGAATTGCATCAACAACGGTGATGGGATTCGAACTACATCGCCTGCAAATGCAATTTCAGTTCCACGCGTTTCTTCCACTGATCCGTGAAGGATCTCTCGGATCTGTACAATGCATGGCTGTATTAAACAGAACACACTATTTGTTGCCCCTTTTTGACTCTTACAACATTTATCTTATATCTCTTGGGTTCCATCTTCGTCAAGTGTAAAGCCTGAGCTATGTGAAAATTACTGATTTTATCTACTTCTAAGTTAAAGCAAAATAAGCAACCATTTGTTTAGTGCCCACTCTGTACCTATATGTTGTGTCCAAATATGCCTTTTGGCTTCAAGTGTAAAAACCTGAGACTTGTGCAAATTATTACTTTCATTTAAGTAATAGGTCTTGAGTTAAAGCAAAAATGGAAAGAATTTAATTTTTCTTATTTGCTCACCCTGTATATATTTCTCCGAATTTTTTTCGGCTTTATGCCAGGTAGACATAGAATATGCATGCAAAGTATCGTCTTCCTCCAAAAAATGGTTTTAGAGTTATACCGGCAAAAGACAGACGGAATTGAAAAAAACGGTTCTTTGATATCTAGGGACCCTGGAAGGGAAGATCTGAAGAAATTTCAAAAGGTAATTTTTTATCGATTACAATACGTTCTTCGTCTTTTAGACGAGGCAAGTAAAAACTAAAAATTAAGATGCCTTAATTTAAGGGATAACAAAAACCACCTTTAGATTAATAAATTTAAATCTCTTCGAACAGAACAAAGAACCAGATTTAGACAATACAAATCCCGTAATGTAGATACAAGAAATAATGAACACGAAAAAACGACAAATTCTGAATAAATTGATTCTACGAGTATTATCAAATGAAATCAGATTTTGAAAAAAAAACAAACGAACACATCAAAATTATACAGTGGCCGCCAAAAAGTCGGCATCATATGGGAGTTTTTTATTATTTATTTTTGAAAAGAACTTTTTACGACAATAATTTGTGCTTGTCCAAAAACCTCTTTAGCCCCTATCATACATACCGAGTGATTTTAACTTATTTAGAAAATGGCGTATTTCAAAATTGTCAAAATCTAAAATGCTATTTTTCGGAAATTAAGTAAGATTTCAATGAGATTTCTTTAGAGTGTTAGTTTTAGCTAACTGAACAATCTCAAGTCCAGAAAACACACATTTTTCTTTAACTTTAGCTAAACTTTAATTTTTCAATTTTTTAAATATTTTTCAAAATTTCACTTACCAACAGCGTGTGTCCGGCTGGTGCTTGCGTGGCGCCAGCAGTGAAGTGGGTTCAAGCCCCACACCCGAGCATTGATAACATCGTACGCTCTCGGGCCATCATACGAACACCTTTGATGGTTGTGACCCCTGCGAGGGCATTCTTCCTTAATTCAAGGGGTTAGGCTAGCCACCTACCCCGGCCGCGGATTAAGATGGCTTATAAAACCGCACTCAAGTGTGTGAAAGTAACAGGCTCTCAGCCTATATTAAGAGGAAGAAGAAGACATACCAAAACTTAATTTTAAAATTAACATTTTTTTATGTGAAGACTAACGATTTATAATTGTAAAAAATAATATAAAATGTTAATTACTTCTTTAGATTTTTTATTATTTACCGAAAAGTGATATGTTCGCATAATTTTGAAGTTTTTGATGCAAGGTGCTTTGTAAGAGAAGTATTTTTAAATGACAATTAATATCTATTTAAATGGCTTCTACGATAAAAACTCTAATCTAACCCTTTTAATGAATCCTGTAAATATTCTTTTACAGTTGTCTAAATGAGAAGATATTTCTTTATACAGTTTACATGTTCTAAAAATTCTTCTCATTCAGACAACTGTAAAAGATCGTTTACAGCATTTCTGTAACAGTAATTCGCTAACAGGGTTAGAGTTTTTAGAAGCCATTTAAATAGATATTAATAATCATTAAAAAATATTTCTCCTAAAAAGCACATTGCATCAAAAACGTAAAAATTATGCAAACATATCACTTTTCGGTAAATAATACAAAATCTAAACGAGCAATTAACATTTTATATTATTTTTTACAATTATAAATCATGAAAGTCGTTACATAAAAAATTTGAATAAAAAGTCATGGTATGCGAAACTGAAAAATATAAAAAAAAAAGGAAAAAGCTAAAGCTAAAGTTAAAGAAAAGTATGAGTTTTCTGGACTTGAGATTGTTCAGTTAATCAAAACTAACACACTCTAAAACAATCTCACTGCAATCTTACTTAATTTCCGAAAAATAGCACTTTTTAGATTTTGACAATTTCGAAAAACGGAATTTTCTAAATAAGTAAACGTCACTCGGTATCTACGATAGGGGCTAAATAAGTTTTTAGACAAGCACAAATTATTGACGTGTAAAGTTTTTTGAAAAATCTAAAATATATTTTTTTTTACTTATGTGATGCCGATTTTTGGCGGTCACTGTATACCCAATACCGCTAAATTGTCAACTATTTCTCCTCTTCTTCGATGGGTATTAAAACTATACAAAGTGCTCGTAATTTGCAAATTCAATGATTTTGCCTTAGTAAATGAAGCACGCTATGTATCTTTGTATTTCTTAAAAACTCTTTCAATAAACTTTCGCCTAATAGCTTATTTAACACCCCTAAATTCAACTGGTTTTGAGATTTAATTTATTCCAGTATTTCTCGGTTTTTGTGTCAGCAATGGCTGGATTTTTATTTTCTAAACCTAGTTTGTGATTCCTTTAAATAAAGCATTTTAGGGGCTTTACATTGTTTTCTTATACTCACACTCGCATAGTTGGAAAACAGTTGAATTCAGTTATCCAGTAAGATATCAAAATAAATCTTTTTAAAAGGGCATTTTAAAATACTAAAATGTGTAGTGCGTTTCCTTTAAAAACCTTTGAAATCATGAAATTTGCGGACACCTTGTATAGTATGAATGCCGAGAATCACCATTTTACACTCGAAAGGTAATTCACAAAAAACGTATAATGTTTTATTTTTATTTCAGTATCTACAGCAGCTGCCTGAAGTTTAGCATTTTGTGCATAAAATCGGTAACATCTCTAAAACAGTTGATGTTAGGACCCATACAAATTTATATTAAAACTATTGGTATTTCAATGCAAAGCTTTTAACCTTCCTAAATATAGAGTAATAACTTTGGTTCGCCACACTTTTTGAGCCATCCTGTATAATCAGAAATATTTTAGTAATATGCAACACTTTCGTACCTTCAACTTTTATATAAGCTATTTTAATGTAAATCTTCTAGTTTTAGAGATGATTCCCACCCCGCATCGTTGACGGATCCTGTATTAAATGTTCAGTGACATGCGGTTGTATTGAATTTACTTAAATCCATTACTAGCGATAAGCCCCCGTGCGCGTTTGCCAAGTGTCTGAGGCGTAACAGTATGTTTCATAGATAGAGGCGAGTACTACTGGCGCACCTTGTTAGGTGTATATATATAGATACAGTAATGGTACAAAGCTGAACCACCCGAGGGTATCTGTATGCACAATTCTGAACCAGCCTGACGGACCTGAACCATATATGTGGTTCAGGTAGGTTTTGCTTTAATAAAAATTTATTTAAACTAACAACATTATTGGTGCAGTCTCGTTCTATTAGCTTAATACTGGCTGCTTGCATCTCACTCGGCTTTGCCGGGTTAAAAAATCACCAGACGGTAGAAATTGCATGATTAAAATGGCTCAGGTTTGATAGATATATGTATTTTTAAGTTCGAGGCATGTGCGCATTAGGGATTGGCGCTGTTTTGAGTTCTGTATATAGTATATACTTTTTTCGATCAAGCTGAACCAATAGATTTGGCAATAGTGTATTTATGCTTTCGTTATTAAAATCCAGTCCAAAATAGTATGTTAAAGGACAAGTTTCATTAGGAAGGTTTTGCAACACGATTCCAAAGGACGAGTGTATAAATGACTTAGATTAGACTCTGATAGTTGACGGAGTATAGAAGTGTTTTCTTAACTGCGGCCAGCTTTCTTTGTTTTAGCTTTTACTAAAGATGGCAGCCTAGCTGCCGAAATGCGTATTTAGGTTCTACTTAAATATTTTGGTGGTAAGGGGTTATTTCTTAGTATTTAAATAACTTATGACACGAGTTTTTTATGCTTTTTTCTATTTTGTGCCTTTTGAGCCATTTTTTATAAATAAAATTTGACATATTTTGACATTTAAAACAAATGCTGTATAAACGAACTCATTTGGGTTTGTAACACTGTAAACGAACCAAAATATAAAAATAGGTTTTTTGCAAAATTATGAGACCCCGTCACATTTTCGAAAAAATATTTTCAGACAAAAATTGTGCCCCACCGCGACTTCCGCTGTAATTGCAACTACACCGCACTACAAAATCTGTAACAAATTTTCTCCATGAATTTATGCCTGGGGTTTACTAGGCTCAAAAGTTGAAAGTTGTTGAAAGTTATTTATTAAAGTTACATTCAAAACTTTTACTGCAATCTGTAACCGAACAGAAGATGAAGCTACCACATTAATTTAAGAAACAGATAAAATATAAGCAAATTATTTTTACGGTGGGTACACAGGCATATACCGTCGGGTTAAAAATTCAGACAGGGAAGAAACTATTCTTTATCCACAGGCACAACCACTGAAAGGTGTAAAATACCAGATATTTAACTCCCATTATCTACAAAAGTTCGCTCGCTAGGATTTGAAACACCCTGTATACTTAAAACGTTTTTGAGAAAGACTACAGATTTCCGTAGATAGTTTCTTCTATTTCATCAAATAAATTTAGTACAATTTCAAACGTGAGCACGATAAGGGGAGACCATGTACATTTAATGTTCAAAAGGAAATTTGTTGGAGATAACCCAAATAACTGTAAATTACTAAGAAATCAATGATGAATTCCCTGAAATTTTATCAGCTCACATCAACCTCTGGTTTAACGAGAAACTGGTAACAGTGGAGGGTTTATTAAAAAACTAATGTTAAAGATTGATTTATTAATACACTATAATAAGTAGGTAAGTAACGTTAACCAACTAACATTAAGAACGATATTTATTAAAACTAGGTAAGTTAGTAACAAAAGTACATACTATAATTATGTTATTATATAAAATAAACAATGACAACAACTAAAGGTAACCCCTTCCACCAAAATATTTAAGGAAAACCCAAATGCGTGTTTAGGGTGAAAGGGGTTACCTTTAGTTGTTATACTTATACCACCGTCTCCATTTATTCTAAACAATGACAATACATACGTCGAAAATAAAAGTAAGTATGTAATAAAAAATTGAAGAAACTTCAAAATACCTACAATAGCCTATGCTGGAATTTTCAATTTTCCAGTGTAAATATTATACACTACCGCTTTGATTGTTGTCTTGTTGTCTTATGCTTGGCAAAGAGGGGCAGTACAATAAATTGGATTACATGCCAATGCCCAGTCAAAAATTCCTGAAAATTTGCAAAACGGATAGCTATTGATGCAAAGATTATGTTCAAAATTTTATCTTAAATCTATTTCTCTTGTTTAAAATAACTGTAAAAATTATAAAAATGTAAAACTGAACTTCAATACCCATCACTCCCTTTAGGAAGCACAATTAGGTAAATTACTTTAGTAAGCTATTCTGGTAGCTATCAAGAAAAAGCTGTTACGCCCTATATACGGCTAATTGATATTTTTATTATAGGCAGTATTATTTTACTGGTTATTTACCTACCTTTTGTTTGATTTTGCAGCGCTAAACGCGTGATCTTTTGCGATCTCCTCGACATATTAATTACACCATTAAGCACACTCAAGTCCAGCGGTAAATTGTTTTAATAAATGAAATAACTATCACCACGCTACATCAACTTATTACTAGGAAAACCGAAGACGCAATGTGATTTCGTTTGTAATATTGCACGGCCGCTCACGGGGGGGTTCCCCCAATGATAATATTGCTTATCACATCCTGCCGGCTGTGAATCATTATGAAGCATTTATAAGATGACCTCGTTATCAAATAAATACAATTTATTTGTTGTAATGTACAATTAATTCATTTCAGAAATATCCCCCTTAAAATGCTGAAATCAAAATGCAGAATTTACTGAAATCTTAATTTTATATCTTTTCCGGCAAACTGATAACAGTAACATAATCCTCGAGTAAATAAAAACTATAAATAACTTTGTATTAACTGTGGCAACGCTGGAATGGTTCAGAATAATTCGTTCAACTACATAAAATTGTATATTTTGGCTCAGGTTAGTGCGAAAAATATACTGGTTCAGCATGGTGTGATTAATATGATAATATGAGTAATTCCAATTTTATTATTTCTATGTATATGTTACAGATTCGGTTCTCCCACCCCATATATACACCCGAATATGCAATTAATTTTTTTCTATCTTTTCTACAAATAGCTGGAGCAGGATAGTATGGAATACCTAATGGTTCAGGTTTAATAGAAGGATGTATATATATATATACGCGCCATCTAGAATAACCTCTACCAACTGAAGTGTATAACTGAATATGTGTACTGTCAAACTCACCTCCACCAAAAAATCTGTTAAATCGATGCTTGTTGCACCATCTGTTGAATGGAACACTTATACATGGGGATACCTAGTCTCCTCCGATTTTTCGTACTGGCCTCCAAAAATGAGGCCAGTTCTTCGTTTCGACGTATGCTTTCGGAGGCGAGCTTGACGTTTTGCATATATATATATATATATATATATATATATATATACAGTGTGGTCCATTAAGTGTGCAACAAATGGGACATTTTTTTATTAGTTGTAAAACCGAAATTTAAATACTGCCAAAAGTTAATGCATGTTCGATAACCATATCAGTTGCCCTTAGAATGGCTTCAAGTCAAACAATATACAGGGCAGGACAAAAAATATGAAATTCATTCAAGAATAAAGTTACCTTATTTAAAAAAATATAGCAAAATTTTATTGAGAAAAGTTGTTTAGAATCAAAAGTTATGCTCAAATACAAAGTCACGGCCTCCTATTCGAATTTTGATTCTTTTTTTGTAAAATTTTGTATTATCCCCGTATGATACATATTTTTATTATTCTGATTTTATTAAGAGTTTTTCATATGTAAATTATTATTAGTAAAGCATTTGCCTTGTTAAGAAGAATATTTGCGAAATTCTAAAGTTCTGTTAAATATCGTTGCAACAAACATGAAGTGGACGGTTACCTAAAAATATATAAATCCAAGTAAATTTTACAAATACGCTTCAAGTTGCTAAAAGTTATTTAAAAGGGATGTGGTTGTGGCTACTTTAAATACATATAAAATCAAAATAATAAAAATATGTATCATACGGGGGTAATACAAAATTTTCCAAAAAAGAATCAAAATTCGAATAGGAGGCCGTGACTTTGTATTTGAGCATAACTTTTAATTCTAAACAACTTTTCTCAATAAAATTTTGCTATATTTTTTGAAATAAGGTAACTTTGTTCTTGAACGAATTTCATATTTTTTGTCCTGCCCTGTATATTGTTTGACTTGAAGCCATTCTAAGGGCATCTGATATGGTTATCAAACATGCACTAACTTTTGGCAATATTTAAATTTCGATTGTACAACTAATAAAAAAATTTCCCATTTGTTGCACACTTAATGGACCACACTGTATATATATATATATATATATATTTGGAGCCACAATTATTTAATGGTAGCATTATGTCACACACTAAACGTTTTCTTTCTCTTTTGCTAACTGTTTCCGAACATCGTCATGTACTTCTGGTGTAGGTTTTGGAATTATACTTCTGTCGTAAGAAGTTTCTGTTTATAGATCTAAGGGCTTCGTAAAATATCGATTAATTTCGATCATATTAACAGTTATGTCATACACTAAACATTTTCTTTCTCTCTCTTGCTAACTGTTTCCGAACATCGTCACGTACTTCTGGCGTAGGTTTGGTCATTTCATATATTAAGATACCTAACTCTCAACACTTTTAATATTTTAAACAAAATGTTATGTATCGAAGATATTCGAGTGTTGTCGTATATGTTCGACTGTTTGTAGGAGTGAAGAGTAATTTAAGTCTATATGTGCTTTCTTTGAAATTTGGCTTTTACACCCATTTTTCTACTTTGTGCGGAATTACTACAGGATTTTTATATTTTTTTTTGTTAATATTTTCCAGACCTTCCTTTCCAATAACTTGTATAATTTCTCTTGACATCCTGTTCTCACTTTGCAGAAGATAAGGTAATTTTGCTTTTACATGTCTAGACGAAATAAATTTCGAGAATTTTCCTCGTGACTATTATCTTGTGTTCTTTAGCGAGCAAATATTTGTATTGTTCTTTTATAGCAATATATTTTGCACATATTCTACAAAGATTATCGGGTAATTTAATATGTAAACCAGTCAACTTTCTTGTGTTTCTATTTCCTCAATAAACATATTGTAAGACATTATTAAATACAACACATCAACTATTATGCAGAGTATTAGGCAATGTCTGCGAACAATTGGAAAGAATCTGTCTAGTCTGTCTGTGGTTGGTACACAGGTTCCTACGTATTGTGCTAGTTGTGTTATTTGATTGTTCGAAATAGTTGAGCGTGTTAGGTTAGGTTAGATCCTCTGAAAATATGTTTTTATATACTGAATTAGATGACCTTGAAATTAGTTCGCATAAGGTTCAGAAAGGGTAGTCAATGAAAGGGTGGGGAGATGTTTTTCATCATAATTTTTTAAAATCAACATTTTAGTCAATTTTGGTCAAATATTCCGAAAGGTTGGACTTTTCTACATAAAAAAGGTACGCTTGTTTAGAATCATTGAGAGTAGCCAAATGCTTTCCAGAAATGCAAACCTTAAAGATTGAAATTTGATCCTTCAGGTGCTTAATCTACTCATAGAAACACCCAGGATCTAAAAAAAAGAGTAAACAAACTTTAATAGGGCAATAGTACTCATTACTACTATTCTGCTGAAGTAACTGTAAGAATTGCCCTGTTTTTATTGGCAACGATATTATATAAATTAATGCTACATTTAGTTTTATATTAATGTATAAGTGGATATTGGCCTGTTTTACGCCCTTGATACATAAATAATGATTATAATTTCTATAAATTTTGGCAACCTACGATTTCACTGCTTGCCAAACTGACATACAAGACATTAGGCGAGCTATAAAGTGACACATTACACCTTCAAAAATCTCTCTCGTACGCATTAAAATTGCATGAAGCTAATGGCTGCGTTTAATTTAATAACACATTAGTGAGTTGCACTTTAATCACTCGAGTATGAATATAGCCATTGGTGTTTTATGTATTTTTGGGCACTATTTTAACTAATTCTTTGTTTATGATTTTTTCAGTATTACAAAAATGGGGCAATAATACTTTAATGGGAATTATTTTACCCCGTTTCCATATGTACGAATATTGACCAAAACTTCATTTCACTCCATTTAAATTTTAGAAAAATCTTCTGTGATAAAAAAAAACTTAAACAGTTTTTGTCCACAGCAATACATATGGAAAGGCATAATGAAGTTTGTTCATGCGTAATTTTCAGTTTTGTCAGCTGCGTACTCCATACGAGCTTGTATTAAGAAAAAAGCATGCTACAAACTATATTTAGAAACTTTAAACATATGTAGCTGTTATGCGACCCAATATAACTCTGTGTTAAGGTTTTGTTTTTAATATTCAACTACGCTTAAGCCCTATAGGTGACTAATACTTAATATGATCTCGTTTAATATGGTAGCTTTGTTAAAAAATATTTCTTAGAAGGCTAGCCTTCAGCTGGTCAAACTTTTTAGCTCATAATATGATCATTAAAAAATTACATGGGAGTACGCCCTTTTGCTTTAATTAGCCTATTTATAATTAAGTTACTGTTAGCTTTAACCTTTATTTATATTTGTACGAAACGTATCACTGCACAAATTGTACTTTTACAAACAATTTCCTACCTTACTTTCTAGATTGTTAAATTCACGTTTGCACCAAGTATTTCACAACATACTCACAAATTTATAGATTTTAATGTAACTACCTAAAATGTGTGTTTAAACAATTTATTAAATTTGTTATTTCTGAGAAACAAAATAAAATGTTATTGTTAAAAAAACGAAAATATACCCGGGTATTACTTTGCTGAAACGTGACTGAAAAAAAAGAATTAGACCATGGTATTGATCCAAATCCGGTATATGTATTATTGACCTTTTACAAGAATAATCACAATATATGAACATTAGGGAAGAGGGCGCAGAATCTATCTGCAGGAAACCACGTGGACGTGTAGGCGATGCACAAACTTTAATAATCTGCTGAGGGTCTATTCTAATTCTGTGTTTTTAAATCGCATATTATTATAATCTGATGATACTGATTTCCAGTATTAATCTAGCTACTTTTGTATAAAATCTAGAACACACTTTTGTGCCAGCTGCCTAATCAATATTACCTGTTTAAAGTACATTATGGTAATAATAAAAATGCAATTTGTTTGTTTCTTAATAATTTGACAAAATTGAAAAATAACAATTGAGTAGATACTTTTCATTGTAAATATTTAACTGATTTTTACAGTATTTTCTGTACTACTTCTTTAATTATATTTATATGCTTTCTAGATTATTACATTCCAAATGAAAAATAGATACATAATGGTAGAACTGCGTGAAACATTATGAACCATCCAAATTCTGTGAATTTATAAATTGTTCGAGCTAGTTTTTTAAAGGTGTAAAGCAGTTCTACACGGGGCGTAATTAGACAGGTAACACTGCTAATCTTCTTCAATACTTCTGCAAGTTTATTTTCTTTCTGTACAGTTTATAGATAGGCAACTCAAAATATTGAAAATGAATTTTTATTTTGACTAAAACCAAGCCTTAAGTTGTTTAATGTTAATATGTATCGATAACACGAAAATTTTAGAGGTAGATTAATACTTACATAACTTTGTAGATCTTACAGCCTTACGTTCACTAAACTACCACTTAAAAATTATTTTCCACCTGGATGTCAAATTGCCAACAATTTTTTCAAATGCAAGTAAGCATGTAGCGCTTGATGCATTTGAAAAGTTAAGCAATTTGATCTGCAGAAGAAATTTTAAATTATAAAAGTGAATTTAATATTAACCTACAATTTAGAGTGGATCGAAAAATGCCAGTTATATTTTCGATTTGCTATACCGCGGAAAAGTTGCCTTAGGTGTATACTAGCATAACAAAAAAAATTTATCAAAATCGTACATCTTCCGATCGCGCAAAACGCCGAAAGTATTTAAAAAATAACGAATTTGACAGTTTTTTCGTAAATTGTTTTTTTAATTTGGGGGTTGTATTTTTTTGGCGCTATGGTGCTTAAACGTAAGTAGTAGCATTGAATAGTCTGCAAAAAAAATATCACCGCTTTTAAAGCATATCTTCCGATCGCGCAAAGCATCCGCATGTTTGCAAAAATTGTAAATTTTTCATATTTTTGCAAATATTCAGACGCTTTGCGCGATCGGAATATATGATTTAAAAGCGGTGATATTTTTTTTGCAGACTATTCAATGCCACTGCTTACGTTTAAGCGCCATACCGCTAAAAAACACAAACCCCAAATTAAAAAATAACTTTGGGCGTTTTGCATGATCGGAAGATGTTGTCCGATTTTGATAATTTTTTTTTGTTATGCTAGTATACACCTAAGGCAACTTTTCCGCGGTATAGCAAATCGAAAATATAACTTTGACATTTTTCGATCCACCCTAACCTACATGCAAACCCAAAATAATTTATAAATTTCAGAATGACAATTGGCAATTTGCGCTAGTGCAAAAAATGCAAAAGTTGGATGTCATTTGCATGTGATTGGTGAAACATTTTTGAGAGAAATTATGAGTAATACAATACTGGCCCGGTAATTCGGCTCAATTAAAAACCAGCAAAGTTGAAAAAATGGAAACATCGAGATTACTATATCATATAACAAGCTGAAGTATCTTTAGTTAAATATACAGCAATTAAGAGTCAAAATATTGACGTCAATGCCTTGATATAGTTCAAGGAACCAAATCAACAAAATCTGATATCTGTTTCAGGTGTTGAAACTGGATAAAGGTTTGAGTTCATAATGAAGTGCGTGATAAAACGGTAAATATGTAAGTTCTAAAAAAGTACAAGTAAAATTAAATGATAATGCATAGTTTATTAAGCAAGGAATGGAATATACAGGGTGTTAAAAATAAGTGTAACAAACTTTAAGGGGTGATAGTACTTTTCAAAATAAGGCAAAAAGTTCCATGGCCATGATCCTGGAAAAGCATTTTAAGAGAGCTAAAGCCCTAACAATAAAAAAACAGGAATTTTATTTAATTAATATAATACAGTTAAAGCAAATTTGGTAGAATTTGGCATATCTATGTAATTTATATGCTGAATTAAACGACTTTGAAAAAAATTGGTATAATGTTCAGAAGGTAGTTTATGCCAGAGTGGAGAAATATTTTTCATCGTAACTTTTTCAAGTCAACATTTTAGTCAATTTTGGACAGATATTCGGAAAGCTTGGACTTTTCTACATACAAGAGGTACTTTTGTTTGGAATCGCTACAAGCTACAGTTTTCGAGAAAAGCAAACCTAGAGATTGAAATTTATTACTTCAGGAGCAGCAATGTCTTTTCCCTTCACCCTTCTCACGGCTGTAGCTCCCTTAAAACGCATTTCCATATCCATGCTCATCGGAACTTTTTGTCTTATTTTGATGAGTACTATCACCTTATATAGTAACAAATACTCAAAAGACTTCAACCTTAGGGCCGGGGTACGCCAATGGTGTATCATTTCCCCACTACTGTTTAACATATAATGCGCGAAACCTTTGACTAATGGCAAGGTGGAGTAACGATAGGGGGCCAGAGAATCAACAACCTGTGCTATGCAGATGATACAGTAGTGCTAGTGGCCTTAAAAGAAGAACTACAACACATTATGAGCAGGCTCAAAGAAACAAGCGAAAGATACGGCCTTAAGCTGAATCAAGACCAAACAAAAGTCATGGTAATCGACAGAGCGAGAAACAACCAACCTGAAATTGGAGTCATCGCAGGATACGAAACAGTTAGCCAATTTTATTATTTAGGCTCAATGATAACCGACAACGGGAGTTACAAAGAGGAAATCCGCAGACGCCTTGCGATGGGTAGAACAGCTACAGTCAAATTGACCAAAATATGGAAAACACCAGTATCACAAGAAACACCAAACTGAGACTCGTTAAATCGCTCATATACCCTATTGCCACTTATGCATCAGAGACTTGGACTGACAAGAAAACAGATTCCAAGCAAATAAGTGCTTTTGAAATGTGGGTATATCGAAGAATTTTACGAATACCTTGGATTGCCCACCGTATGAATGCCTCAGAGGAACTAAATACGACAACAAAACTCATAACAACAATAAGCAGAAACATTCCTTCGATACTTCGACCACGTGGTAAGGGGTGGCGACACCATGGAACGACTGATTGTGAAAGGCAATGTCGAAGGCAAAAGAACGCAAGGATGATCTCCCACGCAATGGACGGACCAGATCAAATCAGCCACGGGATACACATTCGAAGAAGCAACCCACCAAGCGCAACACAGAACAACATGGTCCGAAAAGATAGCGCAAACATCATGATTCCACCACGTACTTACGAAGGATGATGGACAGAGGAGGAGGATCACCTTATTAAAGTTTTTACCTACTTTGTTTACAGCCTGGGTGTTGCTATGAGTACATTAGGCTCCTGAAGTAGCAAATTACAATCTCTAGGTTCGGTTTTCTCAAAAACGACTGCTCTTAGTAGGGTGACCACCCGTCCCGTATTGCCCGGGACAGTCTCGCATTTGATAATCAATGTTATGGTCCCGAGTTGGTATCGCTCAGGACATAAGATTTCCCGATTTAGAGCTAAATTTATTTTTCTGCTTTATTTCATGGAATTACGACTTCACTTCTTCAGTATCCTTGTAAGAATGTATATTCGAGTACGGTCAGCTAGCTGATAAGAATTAATTGTCGATTCTTTTTGCTGCCTGTCGATTAACTTGCTTTAGTTGACGCTTGACTACAGTATAGATTCAGTGTCTCAGTCGTGTAAAACCCACCTGTGCATACAGTGCAACATCCAAATGATCAGCTCAGAACTATTACTGACAAGTTGCTACAAGTTTATTTATTAATTCATATACAGAAGTAAACAGTTGTAGGCTTTCCAATTTCTATAAAAAAATCTAATACGTCAGTATTTACGTCATATGTCTAGATGCTGATTCAAAACTGGTGGTAGCAACAAAACGCCACCACAAAGACGTAATTTTATCTCCAAAAAAGTACAAAGAGACCAAAAAGAATGTGTTTTCCACAAAAAGTGGAAATCACAGTACAATTAGATATTGGCTGTCAAAACTAAACCAAACAGTGCCTACTGTATACTTTATAAACAATTATTTGGTATAGACCATGGCGGAGAAAATGATCGAAACAATCATTCAGCTACAGAAATGCATAAGTTACACTCTCGAACAGCTACGCAAAGTTCAACTATTAAAAATTTCTTTTTAAACCAAGACAACAATCAACTAAAAAATAAAATTACTGCTGCTGAGCTAACTTTGGTTTATCATAATAATTGCCACATGTTGTCTTGTCATTCGTTGGACTGCAATGTAAAATCATTGGGAGTATTATTTTCCGATTCTGAAATTGGAAGAACCAAAGCGAAGGCTTTGCTCATTAATGTTCTTGCTCCAAGCTGTGTGAAAACAATTATTAATGAATTTTCAGATGATTATATTTTTGCAGTATCGCCAGTGATGCGTCTAATCGTGGAAACATAAAACTGTTTCCAATCATGTTAAAATATTTTATCCCAGAAGAAGGGTTCGTTATTAAATTATTGGACTTTTATGAAGATTCACATGAGACAGCAAAAGCAACAGCTGACAACATTTTTAGCTCTTTGAATAAGCATAATCTTCCAAGTAATAGAATATCAGCGTATTCTACAAAAAAAAGCTGCCGTAAATTTTGGAAAACATCACTTTATCTTTAAAATACTATCTGCCGAAAATAATAAACTCTTAGCTTCACATTGTCCGGCACATATTTTAGATAACACAGCTAAGAAGGAACCCAATTTACTACATTTCGATGTGGAGGCATTTATTTTGAAAGTATTCAGCCATTTTTCTGTGTCTGCAAAAAGAGTGGAGTCACCCCAAAAATTCGAAATTGAGTTTTCAACAGATCTTCACGTTTTCGAGTTCCCTAAACCCAAAAAATGTATTTTTGTTCATTGGTCTATTGTAATGAGATAAAAAAACCACGGTGTATATGTAATATATTAAGATTTTTTTTCTATTTGTTAGTAACTATGGTCACTATACATAAATAGGTGCCACATGTCGCGAGTTAGCTTTTTCAAAAGGTGGTCACCCTACCTCTTTAACGATTCTAAACACGAGTAGGTATCCTTTTTATGTAGAAAAGTCCAACCTTTCCCAATATCTAACCAGAATTGACAAAATTTTTTTTTTCATGAAAATATCTCCCTACCCTTGCATAAACTACCCCTTCTCAACCTTATATCAACTAATTTCAAGGTCATCTAATTCAGCTTATAAAAATGTGCAATATGCCAAATTACACCAAAATTTATTTGTCTGTATTATTTAATTTAAATAACATCTGTTCTTTTATTTATCCTTTTCAGCTCCCTTAAAACGAATTTCCGAACCTATGTTTATAGCAACATCTTGTCTTACCTTAAAGTTTGTTATGCCGTTTTATCACTTACTTGAATCCTGTGTAGTAACCTGCACAAGTAGACAAGACACCTCTTCGCTATTGTGCCGGATGCTATACTTGGAGTTTTGCTGTGGTTCTAGAAGAAGTGAATATGTCTACTACAAATACTTATAATCAGCTGCTTGCTCAAATAAAGACACTTACATATATTGTTAACGGTCGAAAACACAGGAGGTTGTTATCTAGACCTAGAGGGTTTGAAAATAGTACCAAATCTATCAGATGCATGTATTGCACCCCATTAATAAGTTTGTGATAGACGGATTATGTTAGTAAACACGTCGGTTAGCACATTTTGGGTTATTTTACAGATATACAGCAGGTAAGTTCTGAAATTATCTATTCAAATTTGTACCCATCCATCATCTGACTAACGACTGGCAAATGATATATATCTGGTTGATGACTGGTTAATTTTCACAAATGCGTAATATTAACAACAGTATTAAAACTCCCACTAATAAATAATACTTGCGTAGGTTGTAAATGCAAGATGCAAACAACTTCGCCATATTAAAATACTTCTGTCTTATCGATCTACTCAAGTACAAAAGACCTATTCTATAGAAGTAAAAAGAAATAGAAGAAAAATAGAAGCCTGAAGCATTCATGATAGGGTCACTAGATTAATACACTATAAGTGTAAGGTACCGCAACTCCATTGCTCATTTGAGAATGTGAGAAAATTGTGAAATAAAAATAACAAATACAAATTTCTCAAGTGCAATAGGGAAGACATAAGTTTTCAGGGATTTTCTTTTTGGTGTAGTAGCACTGCTGTAAAATCGAACTATTGTTAGATTCATATATTTATCACTTCTATATTGCTAGCAGGGTCTGGGAACGAGCGGAAACATTACGGCGCTGACATAGTCTCACTCTTAGTACTACACGTCTCTTGCGCATGCCTGAGAATTCGATACCGCCTTTAGAAGCGAATTTTAAACTTGACCGTGAGGTTCACTTCCCAACGGCGCGGCCGACGCTTGCGCACAGCTCACCACGTGTGTAAAAGAGTTGGTTGTCTTTCTCACTTGCGTTGTGACCTTTCCACTTATAGGCGCTAACAATATAGAAGTAATAAATATACGGTTTGATTGTGCTTTTATCCACAGTTGGAGAAAATTGTGCGACAAGAATAGATATGAAAATCACCAATGGCGGTACTTTACACTAGTGTGTTGATCTAGTGACCTTAATTCATGACCATAACCACTGCCTCCTACACTTACAAGCCATGCTGTTAGACTTGTCAACATTGCATCTCTGGTAGTTGGTGGTCCTAAATTACAGTACTCCAATTTGAAATAATTTTGCTTTAAATAAAAAACAGTTTTACCCTTTATCATATGTTACTTCTGTAATTAACTAAAGATAGATTATGTAATTGTGACAAACCTATTTACATAATTAAGTAATACAAACATGTAACAGTATAGTTACAAAAATAAAACCACTTAACCTATGTAACCCATGGATAAAAGAACATTTCTGTAACACCTAATTATTTTAAACTTTGTAATTTTCTATACACCATTGCTGATTGAGAATACAACATATTGTGATGGTCTTAGGCCCACGACTCGACTCTGCTAGCAGTGCAAATTAATGAACATTTCAATAAGCACAGAGTTGAGGTGTTTTATATAACTGCAATGCTAAACTTAAATTTCAAATAATAAATGCATTGGTAAAGAGATGCCAGTAATGATAAAGTAATCAAGTAAGGAACGCAAAGGACAAAGCTTGATTTTCACAGGGGTTGACGTTGACTTTCGAATCAATTAAATAATAGGTTTGAGCTTAATGAATAGCCGAACCAAAAGAAATTAATAGACATAAAAAGGTTTGCTATGTGCAGGTAAAAGGAGCGTAGAATTCAATAAAGCTAGTCAGTGAAGTTGGTGAGAATTCTAAAAAGGTAAAGAAGCCAGAATAAAATAACAGTACATTGCAATGGAAAAGCAATCTTGAAAAACAGGCAGTAGGACATGAAAAAAGCAATTGAGAAGCAAGGAACTATAAAAATAATCAGTGCATTTAACGGTTGTGAAAAGCAGAGCAAATAATATAACGTGTTTGTGTGTGTGACGCGAATAAACGATTTCAAATATAAGAAACAGAAAATAAACTTAGTTTGTAAGAAATTTGAAGATTTAAAACTATCTTATCAAACTTTTTTCTAGAATGTATTTAAATTAACCAAAACTTATTTCCGTTTGTATTGTAACCATAGCGATAGATTCTAATTTGTTTTAATAACGGAAAAGAGAACAAAGGAATAAATAAATTAAGCTTGACAGTGTAAATTGTGCTCCACTTTAATTACAGTTTTAATATAATAAATGAGCATTTTTTAAGCTAAAAAGTTTACTAATTTATTATGTGCATATCCAAGTTTGAGTGGTATCGTTTTGAAGGTCTCCGCCACCAAAAATAAAAAAAATTACAAGAGCGTTTTCCGAGGATTCGTCAGCCGATCCAGTGTTACGGTACTTTTGAAGCGTCCCCTGTAGTAGTAAACATTTGCTAGTTGAATCTTTATTCTTATTATTAGGTGGCTTTTTAGAAATTACGCATGCTTCAGAGTAAGCCTGGTTAGCTGTACCCTAGTTTTAAATTTTCTCCTATAATTATCGAGTAGTTTCGTAAGCAACTCCCCTAGTAATTACCCATATTTTACAAATTAAATTTATTCTGGTTACATGTTACGGTATCAAACGGTTCTTACGACGCCTGCCGATAGGCAGGCACCGATCGCTAAACGAATCCGGGAAATGGGGCACGCACACCCTGGAAGATCGATAAAACAGGCTAAAGGCCTCGGCTGAAATGCGCTTAGGGAGATGGGCGGGGTTAACACCGGTACGCCACAGGCGAGCGTAACTTAATACATGTCGATTGTTATCAAAGAATGGGCGCCAACAGCTCTGACTCGGGATCTCCACGTTCTGCCGGAACTGGACGGCGGAACGGGGCGAGAAACAATCAAGTACTATTTCGAGTAGCACCCGAATAACTATTTCGAGAAAATACGCGAATAACTATTTCGAGAAAATACGCGAATAACTATTTCGAGAAAATACGCGAATAACTAATTCGAGAAAATACGCGAATAACTATTTCGAGAAAATACGCTAATAACTACGCTCAGGTTTCGTAAGAGTCCGACTAATGTAACAGATGACCTGTTTTTGGCCATCAATGGTCTGAGTCAACACGGCGCCGATACCAACATTTGAAGCGTCTGTCTGTACGGCAAACGGGAGAGAAAAATCGGGACACGACAAAATAGATGCCGAAACTAGGCAATTTTTAATAGTGGCGAACGCGGCTTTGCACGACTCGGTACACTCAAACTTCTGAAACATTTTGAATAGCGACGTTAGCGGGGCGATAATGGCTGAGAAATTCGGTATAAAACGCCGGTACCACGACGCCATGCCAACTACATGACGTATCTCCGAAATGTTCTTAGGTTGCGGTAAGTTGAGAATTGCTGAAACTTTATCGGAATCGACTAACAGTCCTTGGGCGTTAACAACGTAGCCCAGGTACCGCAATTCCGGTTGGCAACAATGTTATTTTTTACGTCCCAATGTTAAACCAGCGTCACTTAGTCGCTGTAGCACTTCATCAAGTATCTCGACGTGTTTTTCAAAATAATCACGTCATCCAAGTAAACAAACACGTAAGGTTCCAACTCGGAACCCAACACATGGTCGAGGAAACGTTGCCAAGTCGCTACCGCGTTATGGAGCCCAAAGGGCATTGGAGTAAACTGGAATAACCCGCGACCGGGTACTGTAAAGGCTGTTAGTTCCTTGGACTGGTCGTCCATCTCAATCTGCCAGTATGCGGACTTGATGTCAAGCGACGTTATGAACCGAGCATCGCGTAAACGGTCCAAAATTGACGACACGTAGGGTATCGGGTAGGCGTCCTTCTCGGTGACGCTGTTTAACTTGCGAAAGTCAACGCAAAAACGATAGGTTCCATCTTTTTTCTTAACCAACAAAATAGGGCTCGACCAGGCTGAACGGGATCGTTCCACGACGCCTGACTTGAGCATACTATCCAACTCAGCATCGATATGCGCCTGCATTGCGGGAGAGACCGGGTAGTATCTTTGTTTAATCGTTGCCGCATTAGTAGTGATTTTATGTCTAACGTACTTGGCGCAGCCGAGTTCGGGTTTAGCGGTAGTAAAATGTCGGTTAACAAGGATGTCGTTAGTCTGAGTCCAGGTCGAAGTTCGACTGTAGATTGCCGGTAGGAATATCAATGGTTGCTAAGTTAGGTTTTGAGAATTCCCACTCCCCTCGAAACACATCAGGGACTATTCCCACGGACTTCCAAAACTCTATGCCTAAGATTAGGGTGTGCGGAACCTCTGGAACTATTAACACGTCGATAGTTACGACCCTGTCATTCAAACGAATAGGCAAGTGAATAGTACCTAAACTTGTCACGGTTTGGCCATTTGCCACTAAGCAAACGGGTCGCAGTTTCTTGTCTACACGTAAGCCTACTGTGCGCAATACGTCCCAACCTTTAGCTCCTAAAATCGTTCGGTTCGCTCCTGAGTCCAGCAACGCTAACAACTCGAAACCCATAATTTCAACTGTCACATGTGGTCGACGGTCGTCCGATGACCCTTCCAATATGTAGTCTAGGATGATTTTATTTTTCTGAAATTTAGCCTCGCACTCATCGACAAGTCCCTTCATAAATTTAGTCGAATTACTAAACACGCGCGAGGACACTGCTCGACTGTTCAGCGTCTCGCGGGATCGTTTCCCTGTCCCCTATTTCTCGATCGACAACAAGGACAAGTATGCACGGTCACTTCGGGTCTGCCGCAACGGTAACAAAATTTCATGTCGCGGGGTCGCGGACACTTGTTGGCTCTATGGCCTGGCTCGTTACAATTCCAACACCGCATATTTGACGTTAGTGCCGGTTCTCTGGTCCTCCTCTCGGAAGTATTAGCGCTACGTGTTACTACAACCTTGATGGGTACGTTTCCGCGACAGGCGCAACCTCAACATATGCTAAATCTGTTTCCAGGTCATACTTCTACCTAGATGGCAGCACGTAAGTTTCAATAGCGTAACGCCGTTCTTCAATTTTACGACTGTATTGCGCTAACTCGCTGATCGACCGCACTTCTGTCAACCTTAATTGAGTTTGATATAGTGGTGCAATATTATGCAGCAAAATGTGCAATTGTCTCTCCTCGAGTAGTGCTTTCGTCAACCGCAAAAACATTGTGCGCATGATCGCGATATAGATGCCCATAGTTTCCGTAGGGCCTTGCGTACGACGTTGAATTTCGTCCAACAAACGTTTATCGTAGTTGGTAGGCTGAAACTCTAAGCGTAACAAGTTGACTAACTGTTGCCAAGTGTTAGGGGTCGCTCTATTAGCGCGGTACCATAGCAATGCGTTGCCCGAAAACAGATCGATGGCCTGCATGAATAATTCTTCTTCGGTAAGGTTCCTGGCCACTCGGAGTTCGTTAACACGTTCGATGAAAGCGTTGACTGATATACCTTTAGGGTCACCGAAAAATTGTACGTTCCATTTCAAAACAGGGGTTGCTTTAAATGCGATCGTGCGTGACACAGGCGAGGCGAAACTCGGAGTCGACATAGTTGCCGATGTCGTAGTCGTAGTCGAAATCGCGACGGTAGTAATATGTGGGACACCGGATGTCGATGGTAGCGATACAGGACTTTCCTCCTCAACAGTAGTCGTAGACGGCCCTAACTTAATTTTACTAAGTTTTTAAGTTGAGCGTATAATTGACAACTCCGCAAATGCTTCTTGTTTGAGCGCTTGCTCTTCCTCGGTTACGGCGGAGCTATTCGTAAGAAAGTTCATTCCGTAATAAAATTTCGTTTCGATCGTAGCCCCCAATTCCTTAGTCGGGTTTGCTAAATGCGTCTGAATTTTCTCCTCTAATTCGTTAATCAACGTTGTTATTGCTGTCATGTCCTCCTCGAAGGTATTCCTCGTTCTGTTGCTCTTGGCTGGAAGCCAGTCCGTCGATCTGGGCCCCTAAAATTGACGTAATACCTGTGCATTTTGCAACCCCAGTGGGCTACGCTTGGGAATAAGCGTCAACACCTCACTCACCTGCACGTCACCCACGGCTTCCATAGCTTGCATCGCCATCGACAGCTGTTGCCGAGGCCTTTGCATCCCTGCGGCCCCCAGCTGCGTCAGACTGCTTGGAAAGAAACGGAAAGGTTAGCTTCCGACGTACCTTCCTACACGCAAAACGTTAGCATAGTTATTACACACTGCGCCTGGTGTATTTTATGATAGAATAGCAGTGCCTCGTATAGACAGAAGTTAGGGCACGACTTTGCTAATCGTACCCCTCGTAAACTTTGCTACTGTACGTGCTTTCGATTGTGTTTTTTTGCTAGGGCTGCCGCAAAAGTCGTACGGTCATCCTTTGTAGTTTAGTAATTAATGTCAAATAGGCCTACCGGAGTCCTGTTTTGGAGCCCTTGTTCCAGATTATGTCTCTTTTTGCCATTTGCGTTTTCGACGATCCAAATTAAGTGGGGACCCCCGGCCTCAGCCCTTCGGCTCGCTTGCGTGGGAGCTACCGGTTATAAGTAGCCCCCTAGCCGCTGCTCTCCGTGAAACCTACGCCGAAGAATTCGTGCGGTCATTTGCTGCAGTTTATTGAGTAAAGTCAAATTAGTTTACCTTGGCGCCGTCGACCTCGACATCGGCCCCATTGGTTCGAACACGTGGGAGCCTCCGATTATACACAGCCCCTCATCCGCGGCCTTCCGTGGAACCCCCTGCAAATCATAGGTTAGGCCCCCTCCCATATTTATTTCAATTTAAATTTGTGTTTACACTTCTCTGCGGTCTTTGCACTTCGCCATTTGCAAGCAAACTTTATGACGCGAAGACTTTATTTTGGTGGCTGTGGAGCGTGAACTCCTCACGGGAGCCGTTTGCTTCCATTTCAAATCGCCGTGAACCGTTTAATTATTTTGTGTCGGTATCAACCTGTTAAAGAGCAGATCCAAGTGTTTGCTAATATTATTATACACAGATACCCTGATGCCTTTCTATTATTAGAGACCTCGTCGTTAATGTGTGGCCACGCAAACGTACGTTGTTCCGACAACTAGAAATTTCTTTGAGTAGCGTTTAACGTCATTTAGAGCTAACCTTCAGGGCTAAACGTTAGCCAGTTTAAACTTGTATCGCTCTGTATCGGCGTATTTGTTTTTTTGAACCTGCTCCGCGCCCCGCACTTAATCTACTGTCGCTATTTTTAATTGCCTGAGCGGCGCCCTGCATAATGTTGTTTCCTTTTAGAGTGTATGTATTGTCTGTTGTATCGCGGCCTAAACTAATTTTGCATATGAATAGTTATATTTATATTCGGTCCGAGATATTCTTGCCCGACTAAACTTATTCACATATACCTAGTCATATTTTTTTATATACTTGTTTCGATATATGTATTTCTATGCCTGCCCAATTCGTCATATACTTATATTTGTATTTATGTTTATATTTATGTTTGCATGTTTGTGATATTGCACTATAGTACACACCAAATTTAGAAAAAAAATATAATAAAGCTGTGATATTTTTATTGGTCGTTACTTTGAGTTCGCTTGTTTTGCTGGTATTATCTACACCTTGTGGAGGTCCGACGCTAGGATTAAAGCAACGTCGAGGACCTGGCGCCCTTTTTTTATTTTCTTTCAGCAACAGGTAAAGTCAAAACATCTATCCTTCCTTACATCAGCTCGAGATTTCGACAACTGCGTCCGGCCAAGATAACAATCCTAAGCCTGGGGTCTGTACTCCGTCTGTAAGCCGTTGCAGAGGCCACAACCAACAGGTAGTCTCCTAGCATCGTTGGAAGCCGCCGAATATAATGTACCCAAATTTGTCTAAAATATAAGAGTGTGTGGTTGGATTTCGACGTGCATATGAGAGGAGGCCTTACTAAAGAGGATTCGAGCATTTCCACGGCCGCAGCAAAGGCGCAGTTCGAAAAATAAGAGGTTTCCTAAATTTGAGGTTATGCGAAGGAATTTAAGCCACAGGAAGCGTCCGATAAACAATTGCTAAATTTCCGGCCGCGTCCATGTGACGTAACGGAACAATTTAATTCCTGAAACCAAAGCTGATAATTACCGCCAAAGCGCGAAAATTTGAATAAATACCTTTTCGAATGTTCATAATTACACTGATTTTGTAGGTTTTTTTGACTGTATTGGAAAAATTTAGCTACCGCGCATTGGAACTAAATGCTGTGAACAGAACCGTATCAGAAAATTTGTAATTTCTCAATCAACTAGGAACCCACCTGAGTTAAGAAGCTTGTTGTTCTACTTGAGCTAGCGTTTTATTATAATTAATTGCAGAATAATAAAATATTAAAATGGCATATAACCATTTATTTTGAGCAGTAAATAAGTACAGCTCACGTTTTAACCAGCCTAATAATTTAATAACAGGCAAAGTTCCGTACACAATAAAATATTAATCAGTGAATTGTGCATATTGGGATTTTGCTCTAACTTACAATTTAATTAATTAAATAATAATAATAGAGACTCAATTAGAGCATCCCCTCTCAATATATGCAAAAACTATGGTGGTGCTACTGTAAATAATCTTATTTGAACATAATAAACTTTTCTGCTCGGCAACATCTAAATTTGTGTGACGTTAATTGTTCCATAAAGTTAAAAAAACTGCTGTTGCCATCATTTAAAAACACTTTCACTTTTTGTCCATCTCTTTCCAATATTTGTTTTCTTCTACATTCAGGATTTGTCCTTTCTTGGGGCGCTTTTGACATATGCTGGTAAATTTAGAAATACGCTTGGGACAGCATTGTCAGCTAATCGAGGGTAATGCAGCATCAGCTTCTGCAGTTCTCCATTCTTATTTCTAACGCTTTTAAATGTCTTTTCCATTAAAATGTATTTCAGACACGACAGCACTTTTTGTTAGGGTCCAATGTTCTCGTGGTATTGCACGAAGCCATGCTTTCTTTAGGATCTTGTCCATTGGAAAACAAAATGTTGTTATAGTTTACATACGCTTTTCTTTTAAGGCTTGTATTTACTTATTTAGTAACATTTTCTAGGGACAAGCTCACGGAATATCCCTAAAATATTTTTAATGTATTACTATTGTTAGCCTAAGTTTGAAAAAATCGCACTTACTGATGTTGCGTATATGTAACATACAGAGCCCTGTATTAAAGCAAATGTTTAATATTTTTTATAGAACACGATATAAAATTAATTTTTGAAAAAAGTGACTTCAGATATTTATAACCTCCGCAACTAGATATCAAGAAACCCCAAGGCCGTTAATTAGAAGGTGTAATGCATAAGAAACGTTGAAATTAAAAATGTTTCAATTGAGCAAATACTTAAAAAATAGGCAACACATTTTGCAAAGCAGATTCGACTAGATGTTTATCAAAGATTAAGTACAAATCTTAGTAACATGATTACAGTTTAACGGAGATACGGAGACTTGCAATGATGCCTCAGGCGCCTAAAGGTAATTAGTTGGATATTTCTTAGACAGGTAATGGATCTGCTTCTAATGTTTTTATATAAGTAAATATAAAAATATGTGTACTTGTTTAAACTTTATTTAAACACACATACATTTTAATAACAAAATTTACGAAACCAGTCAGAAGTTCTAAATGTAATTCTGATTTCATAAACAAGCAGTTTTAACCTCCAGTTTTACTTCATAATTTCACAAGTTTATATTTAATTGAGATCTATTTTAATCTTGAATTAACACAGGCAAATTTCAGTTCCCATTTACGAAATATTAACAAACGAATATTGTTTCGCAAGCATTGAGTTTAACTACTTCAGTAAACTGCAACTTGGCATTTCGCTCAGTAAGCGACCTAGTAAAGCCAAGTTCACCGCACCTTCCTGCAAACCCATGCGGAACTATAAAAAGCTTATTATGCTGAATTTTCATCTTCGTACCTTTAAACGCGTTCCATTACACTACACTATTATGAACTTTGATATGTTACTTAGTTAAGCCTTCTTATTTTGTATAAATACACCGTTTATTTTCGTAATAAAACAATCTGCATTTAATGTCTGATTTATTCACTACGTCGCCACCCTAATACCAAGCCTAATATCATCGAGACGTGAGGCTGCGTCTCTTGGGGTGGTTTACTGTCGTCCCTTTTAAGTACCATTGACTACATTGGTTTAACACGTAAACACAGTCTTGTTTACGTGCTTGCGGGATAGAACCAGCGCAAAGCAACGGAATCCTGATACAGCCTCCAGGCAATTCTGTTCATGGTCCTTCGAGCCGGATCTGTCTCCAACTAAAGAACAAACACATCCCAAGGGTCACCAGCATCCCAAGAAGAAGACAACCTCTGCCAACCACCCAGGTCCCAAAAAATGGCTAACAACATGGAGGAATTCAACAAATTAGCTGTCGCCCAAGAAGAGCTCGCACAGAAGATAAAGCAAGTATTATCTAACAGCAAAAAGGACCCTGCCAGCCGAAAAAGCGAAGCGTACATTGCCAGTCGCAACAAGACGCTGGACGAACTTTGGAACACTGCAACTAAAAATCATGCAGAAATGGGGCAGCTAAGTATTCCAACTCATAATTATTTTACAACAGGGTATTACGATCAAATTAAAGCCATATACGGCGAAGCAAAAAGTTACTTACAGAGCTGTTCAAAATCAACGGAAATTTCCAACCCCTCCGTAAGCAGGAATCAAGAGGAAATGGTGGCCAACCCCGAGCAAAAGGTTCGTATCCGAAAACTGCAGATTTGGATTCAGAATTTTAAGCAAGCGATGGACGACTCCGAACTAACACAAGAATTAGGGTGGCCCGCCATCACGACAAGGGAATTAAGAGAAAAATGGGATCGTGTGGTCGAGATGGACGAAGAAGTTATGTCAAACGACGTGGCTTCAGAACAAATGCACTTCAGTCCTGAATATACTACGTTGGAAGACAGGTATAGAAATTTAATTATTTTATTGCAAGCCCCGACAGGGAACAAGCAAGCAGCAGCCATCTCGCTTCCTCAAGTCAAAATCCCCATATACGAGGGAAATTATGAGGAATGGGCCACTTTCAAGGACCTGTTCACTAAATTAGTAGATGACAACCAGAATATGGACGATGTCCATCAAGATGCAATATCTAAAGACGCATGTCAAGGGAGAGCCAAGCCGACTGATCCAGCATCTAGCTGTTACCCAAGCAAACTACAACACCGCCTGGAATCTGCTGCAACAAAAGTATCAAAATAATCGTCTTATTTTAACTAAATTGCTAGATACCATATTCGATCTGCCGGTTCTCTCCAAAGAGTCAGCTCAAGGGTTAAAAAGATTGCACGACTCCATCAAGGAATGTGTGGAGGCAATCAAAAATTTAGGCATTTCCACCGACAGTTGGGGTACGTGGATTAACAGAGCTATAGCCCGAAAATGGGATCCTGAAACCAACAAATTATATGAGCAGTCGCTTCAATGTCCAAACGAAGTTCAGGATCACCAAAATTTAATGGCTTTCCTGCAAGTACGGTTCCAATCCCTGGAATCCATAGATGGAGCTCGAAAGCCCACGCAGGAAAGACCACAGAAGAATTACGCTTCAGCATCCTTAAATTGCAAGCTGTGCCATGGAGATCATTACATCGACAACTGTAGTCAATTCCAGAGGCTACCTACCCATGAAAAACAAGAAGCAGTAAAAACCTATCGATTGTGCTAGCGATGCTTGCGGCACGATTCAAATATACCATGCCGTGTCTATTTTAATTGTAGGATCTGTCGCTTCCCGCATCATACACTGCTTCATAAGGCGCAGCCACCATCAAGGCCGCTCCCTACCCAAAAGATGAGAACGTCAGCTCATGCAGCAGCCATGAAAACTTCCAACGCTCTAGAGAAGAAGCCGAAGTCGGACATCATCACCGCCAATGTAGGGGCACAGGAGAGCCAAGTCCTACTTGCCACAGCAATGGTTCAAGTAAAGGCAGCATCCGGGGTGACTCATCTATTACGAGTATTAAAAGATCCCGGGTTTCAGGGGTCATTTATCACGGAAGCATCAGCCGAATTATTGGCGTTACCCAGGATCAAGGTTCGAGCTGAAATCACAGGAATCGGGAACAGCGAGCAAAAAATTGCTAAATGGAAAATCCCAGGTTTGATCACACCTAGATTTTCAAGTAACTTTTCCCTACCTGTCAATTTACTAATACTTCCTAAACTTACCAAAGCCATGCCTTCATCACCCATCCCAAATATAAATATTAACTCCTGGAGCAATATCTTCATCGCCGATCCAACCTTCAACCAAACTGGTCTTATAGATATAATTCTAGACGCCGAAGAATATTCTAAAATAATTCTAGAAGGAATCACTAAAACAAAGGATGGCATCTTAGGACAAAATACCGAGCTGGGCTGGATTTTATCTGGAACCATTGGAAGACAACATAACGACAGCATTAAAGTCAACACCATGGTTGCCAAAATTGAGGAAGACGAGCAGTTACAAAAATTCTGGAACATAGAAGAAGTTCACACTCAACGAAAATTTTTCCCAGACGATCAGGTATGTGAGAATAAATTCACAGACACAGTGCAGCAAGACAAAGATGGAAGATACATAGTGAAGATTCCATTCAAGCAAACTCCAATGAGCATGGGAAAGTCCAAACCCTCAGCCTTGGCGACACTATTACATCTGGAAAAGAAGCTGAGACAAGACCAAGATCTAGAAATCTAATACAAGAAATTCATGCAAGAGTATCTGGATTTAGGACATATGGAAAGAGTAGAAAAGAAACAGGAAAACAGTGGCAAGTATTACATCCCACACCACGGCGTAATCCGAGAAGCAAGTTTATCAACGAAGCTCCGTGTCGTCTTCTACGCTTCGAGCAAGGCATCTTATGGAAAATCCTTAAACGAAGTCATGCATGCTGGACCAAAACTTCAGCAAGAGCTGGTCAACATTCTACTCCGATGGAGAACTCACAAGGTCGTCTTCTCTGCGGACATTGAGAAAATGTACCGACAAATCAAGATGGACAGCCAAGACCAGGAGTATCAATGAATCTTATGGAGATTCGATCAATCACAGCCAATCAGGAAATACAAATTATGCACGATCACTTATGGAACCGCATCAGCTCCCTATCTGGCCATCCGAACTTTGCACCAATTAGCAGAGGACGAGAAATCTTCATTTCCATTAGCAGCAGAAGTTGTGAAGAGAGATTTCTATGTGGACGATGTGCTATCCGGAGCCGACACTTTAGAAGAAGAAATCAAGCAGCAAGGTCAGTTAATTTCCTTATTAAAACGTGGAGGTTTTACCCTACATAAATGGTGGAGTAATGAATTAGCCATCATACAAGAACTACCTGAAGAATTGAAGGAGCAAACATACCTCGAAATAAGTGAGGACGGCGTAAAGAAGTCATTGGGCGTCCATTGGTCTCCATATGAAGACGTGTTTTGCTTCAAGGTGGATGTGAAGCAAAAGGAACCCACAAAACGCACCATATTATCCGAAGTCGCTAAAATTTTCGACACATTGGGTTGGTTAGCACCCATCATTATCACTGCTAAACTACTCATCCAAAAACTATGGCTCGAAAATATCAAGTGGGACGACCCAGTTTCAGAAAGCATCTAGGGCAAATGGGAAATGTTCAAATCTCAACTCAAATCAGTGGAAGAAATTACATTACCAAGGTGGCTTTTTACCAAAAGGGAAGCCCAAATGGAACTGCATGGATTCTGTGACGCTTCAGAAAGAGCTATTGGAGCCGTGGTCTACACCAGAGTCATCACGTCATCAGGCCAATCCAAGGTATCATTATTAATAGCAAAATCCAAGGTGGCACCAGCTCGAGCAAAGACAACTCTACCCAGACTGGAACTTTGCGCAGCAGTACTACTTTCCAATCTATTACAACGGGTAATCACGGCACTGGTGGACATTCCTAAGGTATCTACCTTCGCCTGGACAGACTCCATGGTCGCAATAGGATGGATAAAGGGAGATCCAGTAAGATGGAAGACATTCGTCGCAAACCGCGTAGCCGAAATCAACCATCTGATTCCGGCTCAACATTGGAACTACGTCAAGTCCGAAGAAAATCCTGCAGACGTCATCTCCAGAGGCACTAGTCCAGGGAAATTAAAGGAACATGTACTATTGTGGGATAGACCAAGTTGGTTAAAAAACAAAGAGTTATGGCCGTGTCAACCAGACACCGCAACAACCAATGAAGAAGCAAAAGGTTACACTGTGCATCAAGCTACAGTTCATCAAGACGACAACGAAATTATTCATCGCTTTTCGTCTCTGACAAGAATGGTACTAGTCGTGTCCTGCTGCCGAAGATTCATCAACAAGTGTAGGCGTCTTCCCATTCAACCAGGATGTCTATTAGTTACAGAAATGGAAGACACCATCCTCACACTCATTAAGGTCGTCCAAGGAAGTGATCCTATTCTGAGGGCAACAGGATCTCAACTCCAAAAGAGAAAATGTGTGGACTCCAACAACAAACTCGCCAATCTCAATCCATTCATCGATCAACATGGAATCATCCGTTTTGGAGGAAGACTAGAAAATTCAACCTTATCCTACCACGAAAAACACCCAATTATCCTTCCTTATTCCAACCATGTTTCCAAATTAATAATCCATGAGGCACATTTACGCACCTTACACGGTGGCATTAAACTCACGCTGTCCTATGTCCGAAGAAAATATTGGAACATCGACGCAAAGAAAGCCGTCAGCTCCAGCATCAAGAAATGCTTTCGATGCATCCGATTCAAGGCAGAGGCAGCCCAACAATTAATGGGGAATCTTCCACCAACCAGAGTCAATTCAACCCCGCCATTCATCCATTCATCAGTGGACTATGCCGGTCCAATACAAATTCGAACATCCAAGGGAAGAGAGCATTCTTCATCCAAGGGGTACATTGCTGTTTTTGTCTGTCTATCAACCAAGGCAATACATTTAGAAGCCATCAGCGACATGACAACTAACAGCTTCCTAGCAGTCTTCAGGAGGTTCATCGCCCGAAGAGGACGCTGTGCACATCTTTATAGTGACAACGAAACGAATTTTGTCGGAGCAAGAAAGGTCTTGGACAAGGAGATCCGTCAAGCAATGGAAGGCCCAGTTATCCAAGAAAATTTATCCACCATTGGTACCCAATGGCACTTCAACCCTCCAGTAGCCCCACACTTCGGAGGAATATGGGAAGCAGGAGTAAAATCAATGAAGCATCATCTGAAAAGAACCATTGGCAACGCTACCCTAACATTTGAAGAATTGACAACTCTGCTTTGCCAAATCGAAGCCTGCTTAAACTCACGTCCTCTGTGCCCACAAGGTAACGATATTGAATACACCACTGCATTGACACCAGGCCATTTCCTTATAGGAAGAGAGATAATATTCCCACCGGACCCAATCAGCACACCAATATCAACAAATCTGTCAAATCGCTGGAGATTAATCTAAAAAATCAAGCAAGATTTTTGGAAATTATGGAGCTCAGACTACCTTCATGGATTACAGCAAAGAAACAAATGGAAGAAACCGGTGGAAAACATAAAAGTTGGTGACCTAGTGTTAATCAAAGAAGAAAATATCAATCCTGCAGCCGATGGATCCGTACGAGTGGTAACCATCCAGAAAGCAGGAGGACATCAATTAAAACGATCCATAGGCAGTATCATTCCATTACCAACTAACGAAGAATCGCAGGAACCAGAGTCTGAAGAGAAAATTTCGGCCAACAGCACCCACACACAGTCATTCCCAGTACCAAAGAAAACTGTCTCGTCCAAATGGAAAATGCTTCTACTCATATTTACTCTCCTTACTACGAATACATTGAGTAAGGCAGAATTCAACATACAAAAACCAGACAGCGGGTACTATGTAGAGCATATTGGACACGGGAAGATTGAACGAGGAACATTCAGGATCGAAATCCAGTTCGAGAGGGAGAAGATCGAAGAAGATTTTGAAACAGTTACCGACATGGTGGACAAATTCGACAATCTTTGCAACTCTGCAAAAGAACTGTCCGAAGATACATTATGCAAGACATTGGTGCATCATCATCTGGAGCAAAAAAGGCATATGGAATGGATTAAAACTGGCATGGAAGATATCATAACAAGACGAGAGAAACGAGGAGTTCTTGGGACGGTACTCACGTCAATTTTCGGAGTAAATGATGAAGTCTATCAAGATATTGATAGACTCGACAAAAAGCAACAGGAGTTAATAAAAATGGACAGTCAACAATCCAAATTCTTGCTGTCAGCACTTTCAAGATTTAATGAACCCGAAGAACGAATCGATCAGAAGCTAGAATATTTTCAAGAGAAGCTGAACCAAGGAATCAGGGCAATCAACAACATGGACAAATGGTATAAGGCAACCGACTCCAACCGATTAAACATCCACATCATCAGTGTCTACCAAGTCGCCACCAATGTTATTAGTGAGCTGTGCAATTACCATACAAACATTTTGAACGTTAATTTCCAACAAGGTAATTTTTACGAGTTAATCACGGCCTGCCCAAATCAAGCAAATCCTCGCAAATGCAACCAGTAAACTCTCGCCAAACTTAGAAATTTTACCGACCCCAATCCTAAAGGTCGACATCGGACATGATGACATCTACATCAACGTTCAAGGATACTTCATCATAGTAAAAAAAACCGAATATACCTTAATCAAAGTGACACCAATTCCTTACCAAATTAACAATGGGTCCTACTGGGTGATTGACGTACCAAGAGGGATCTTCGCCGTGGATTACAACCTACAAATGTAATTCCAAGAGACAGATGAGGAATTTAAAGAAAATCTCCAAATTACTCCATACACTTATATCTGCAGTCCAACAGTCGTGAAAGGAATTGAAAACAACCCAAATTGCATCATTGATGATATATATCATCGAACAGAAATTAGTCAATGCAGCTTATGAAGACATCGGATCCAGACCATTATTTGGAAACAACTATACATGGAAAACACCTGGATGTTCGTAGTCAACAAGCCAACCCGAATAGCTATCACTTGTAGTGGCAATAGGGAAGAAGTCACTGTCAACACTACAGGTGTAATTCAAATCTCGTCAGACTGCATCATCCAAACTGCAAAGAATACGTTAACCCCCAGGCATAACAAGGAATTCAAGATCCTAGCAGGATATTCCAAGGCCGTCAGCATCAATTTTACCAACACAATAACACCCAACTCCTTTTCAGAAATTGCACAGGAGCCAGTACTAAAACAATCAGACCACTTCGAGGATCTACAAACATCACAGTTGGAATTCCAGCAGCACCTAAAAGACATTACTTGGAAAACCATCTGCCACCACTCCTATCTATCCAGCGGGATCACCGGCAGCATATTGGGAGCCGCCGCTCTAATAGGAGCCTTCTACTACATTCGGAAAAGGATCAACCGAAGGAAGCATCAATCCAAACAACGCCAGTCAGCCGTAGAAGAGTATCCTCTAAAAACTCTTAATGTGGAAGAAACAATATAGTTTTTTTTTCTTTTTCTTTAGCCTAAAATTGGCAATATGTTTAAACTTGATTTAAACACACATAAATTTTAATAACAAAATTTACGAAACCAGTCAGAAGTTCTAAATGTAATTCTGATTTCATAAACAAGCAGTTTTAACCTCCAGTTTTACTTCATAATTTCACAAGTTTATATTTAATTGAGATCTATTTTAATCTTGAATTAAAACAGGCAAATTTCAGTTCCCATTTACGAAATATTAACAAACGAATATTGTTTCGCAAGCATTGAGTTTAACCACTTCAGTAAATTGCAACTTGGCATTTCGCTCAGTAAGCGACCTAGTAAAGCCAAGTTCACCGCACCTTCCTGCAAACCCATGCGGAACTATAAAAAGCTTATTATGCTGAATTGTCATCTTCGTACCTTTAAACGCGTTCCATTACACTACACTATTATGAACTTTGATATGTTACTTAGTTAAGCCTTCTTGTTTTGTATAAATACACCGTTTATTTTCGTAATAAAACAATCTGCATTTAATGTTTGATTCATTCACTACGTCGCCACCCTAATACCAAGCCTAATATCATCGAGACGTGAGGCTGCGTTTCTTAGGGTGGTTTACTGTCGTCCCTTTCAAGTACCATTGACTACATTGGTTTAAAACGTAAACACTGTCTTGTTTACGTGCTTGAGGGATAGAACCAGCGCAAAGCAACGGAATCCTGATACAGCCTCCAGGCAATTCTGTTCACTGATATTCCACACAAAAAATATGAAAATTGGTGTAAAACGTCAAATTGTTTTTAAAGATTAAAAAATAATTTTTGTATTTTTAAGCATCAATATGCTACGTGCCTATTTTAGGAATCATTGAGTATTACATCTCTTCATTAGTAACTTATGTTTTTCCATTTTTACTTCCCTCGTCTAAAAGACGAAGGAAGTATTGTAATCGCGAAAAAATCACCTTCAGATCTTTACGTTTTAGGGTCTCTAGATGACGAAAAACAGGTTTTCTCAATTCCGTCTGTCTGTCGGTCTGTTGGCGGTATAACTCAAAAACTATTTGTTGGAGGATGACAATATTTTGCATTTATATGTTTACCTGGCATGAAGCCGAGAAACTTTCAGACAAATATACAGGGTGTCAACGAATTTATTAGACAAGTCATAACTTCTAGAGTATAAGGTGTATCAAAGTGAATTTGGTATGGGTAAATGCTATAGGGAGAGCAGAGTTTTCGCATATTTTTCACTTTCCGGTCACTTCCGGTTTTACCGCAAATGGCTCCGGTTTAGAATTTTTAAATGGAACACCCTATATATTTTTTAGATATTTGGATTTATGAGACAATTTTCGATCAGACTAAAACATTTTTAAAAGTTTTTAAGCCTACTTAATTTTTTTAGAACCACTTTTAATATTGAATTTAGGTGGCCATGATCGGACGCAAACTAATCTAAGGAATCTAAGGTGATGCCAGAAAATTACAATCGCAAAGTTTTAGTGATTAGTATGATAGATAGGAATAAGACAAGTTGGCAAAATCACATTTTCTGGTCTAACTATTTTTTTCCAATGGCGACCAAATTTTGACAAGCACTTTCCGAAAAGAGGATTTTTTGGCGAATCTAACGATCTAATTTATTTGCGATTGGATGAAAAATAAGCTCGTAAGTTGAATATTTCTAAGCAAAATACTGGATAAAAATTGATTTACTTTTGTCAAGTGTGGCTTGAATAGCCATGATGCATAATACTTAAAAATAAATAATAAATATTCGAAAACTCTCCTCTCCCTATACCATTTACCTATACGAAATCTCATTTTGATACACCTAATACTCTAGAAGTTATGACTTGTCTAATAAATTCGTTTACACCCGGTATACAGGGCAAGCATCTTAAAAAAATAAGTTTTGTTTATTTTTGCGTTAACTTTGAAATAGATGGAAGTAATAATTCTCACATAGGTCAGGCTTTACAGTTGCTGAAAATAGAACACAACAGATACAGGACAATGTCACAAAAGAGTCGAAACGTTTCAACAATAAAATCGTTCCGTTAAATAGAAGCGCGCGCCGCATTCATTTCAATAAGGGTGGATGGCGCAGTACGACTTATCGATGCGGTTACGATCGCTACGCAGATGCGGCAGAGTTCAACCTCAGCGGAAACCATTTTTTCTAATTTGCAAATTGATGTAATTTGCATGAGGGAAGTTTCGTGTAAACCCCTTTACATATTTTTTGTCATTGGCGGCAGTAACTAGTAGTTGTTTCCACAATTAAACTAAGATTTGAATGAACCATGCACCTCCACCCATATGCACCTCAATTAGCTGTTGGTTGTAACACAACAATAAAAAGTCTGGTGTGGTACACGCACAAAACTTCCTTTTAAAGTGATCTTATAATTAGCCAAAAAAATTTAATCTTTAAGCATTTGTCAAAAATTTTCAAAAATTAGAAATTTTACAGAAACCGTACAAAATAGAGCGTTAGTTGAAAAGGCAAAATTTTTCTAAAATTCGAAGCTGAATTCAAAGATGTAATGTTCTATTTAAAATAGGAGTTAATAAAAAAAAGGAAACAAACAAAATGGTATCCATTTTAGAGGTATTCAACTGGAAAATCACCTATTTCACATCAATACATATTTAAAATGTAATAAAAACATAAAGTTTAAAAAAATAGTTAGAGCCGTTTTTGAAAAAAGCGAAAAAAAACTGAAAAAACACAAAAGCGAACACCACACTTCCTGTTATGCAGTATGTACATAGTACACAAAACTTATATATGAAGTTTCTACGCCATACCTCTTTTTGTTTCTGATATATTCTGTTCACAGACAGACACACAAACAGACACAAAGATAGATCACTAAACAAAAACATGTTTTTGAGTTCAGGAGACTCTAAAACGTGAACATCTGTTGAAAACTCAATTTCGAATTTTTGTGGTGATTTCAATACTTCCTTTATTGTAAAAGGAAGTAAAAATGTTCTTGTTCAAATATTGGTTTTATACTGACAGGAGGAAACAGAGCAGTCAGAGGTACCTTTCAGAACGCAGTATAAATTAATGTACAGTCTAATAAAAAAACACATTATTTCGGAAATATAGTCAAGACATTTTTTAAAAATTGGCATTGACAGTGAGGATGTCAAGTATAAATGGATAATAGTATTTTTCTACTCCTGTAACTAAAATGCCATTTAACATACTAACATACACGTCGCTAAGTGACCTTTTAATCATGCCTTCATAACCTATGACTAAAGAGCCTCTTAGTCATGAGCTGAAGTTGAGAACGATGTTTTAGTCATGGGGTGAAGTTAGGTTCAGACAGTATTTGCTTTATTAGCCACAGCCAAAGCTAAAATCAAGTTAGTTTCCAACCGTCACTTTGACGTTTGTCAAGCATAATTCAACCTAATATAATAAATGTCAAAATTTTAATGAAATAATATGATGTTATATTCTCTAAATTTGTGGTCGTAGAAAAAGTATAGTATGCAACTCGTTTTATAAACTTATTAGTCACTCATTTTATTAAACACTCGCTCCGCTGCCCTTCGCTCGTGATTAATAAAACTCGTGAATAAAATGACGTTTATAAAACTTGATACATAATATACTATTATCTTACAGTAGCGCCTATTACCATACATTATACAACTGTTTTCAGTGACTAAAATGAAGTTTTATTCACAAGTCAGTTTTCATTATGTATACTACTGCATTGTTGGTAGCACTGTCAAGCTATGTCAAATTCGTAATTTTCAGGTTAAGTTTTGCGTCAGTCTGTGTCAAATAACAAACAAAACCTAACCTACGAACCTCGAATTTCACATACACTGCCAATACATTTCAGTACTGTCAAACGTAGGTATATCACAAATCATAGGCGACTAATTATAAATTTATTTCGCGACATATTCTGACTGCGCAAACTATTTAGGCACAAGAATTGCTACTGTACGATAAAACGTCGTATATCACACGTAAGCGAAATGCCATTATAAGCTCGTGAGAAATTCTATCGCTCGTGCTGGGGCACTCGCGATTCTCACTCGCAAATAATGATGCATTTCTCTCACTTATAATATAATCTACTATTAATTTAATTGCTTATTCTTGACAGAGTATTGTAAGTTTATATTGGTAATAATTTATTGGTTATATATTTATTTTATATTGGTTAACCAATATTGTTTTATACAGGATTCTCTACATTGGTTAAATATAGGTTTTATCTTGTAAGGTCATATTGCAAATGGTGTGCTGGTTATATATCTGTTTTTTTTTGTTAACCAACATAGTTTTCGTGTGGGATTCAGGGGTTATTTCTACTTTTTTACCCTCGGATACAGTTTTTGGCTGTTTCAGGTTGTTTTAACATTTAACAAATATACTTTGTATTGCCAATAATTATTCCTTATATACCTATTACATGTAGGTAAGTTGGACGATAAAATATTGAGTCAACATAAAATAAACCTTGCATATATACTATATTGGATACATGTTGTATGCTACCTGGGGTGTGTCCACTGTAAATTACTGTATATTATCTTCTTCTTCCTCTTACTATAGGCTGAGAGCCTGTTAGTACCAAACTGAGTGTAGTTTTATAAGCCATCTGCACCCACAGGCTGGGCAGGTGACTAGCCTAACCCATTGATAGGGCGAATGTCCTTTTGAAGGGGTCACGACCACCAAAGGTGTTGTCTGACGGCCGTTATATTATAATAGGTACACATATTTTAATAAAAGTAAGTTAATATTTGTAAAATTTTGCAGCAGGTCATGATTTTACATTTTGAACAGCTTTTCTAAATAAAATGTTTCCCTAATGAGCGGATAAGATACTTCACTGGGTGGCTGGTTGGGATGTAGATGGATCCCAAGCCCACAATATTACATAAAGGAAATATATGCTAAATAAACTGTAAATAAATAGAAGAAAACGCTAAACATTTAAAATTTTATAAGATATTTAAACAAATCATGGTCTGGGTTTCATATGAACCCCAGTCCATCCATTGAAGGGTAATAACGTTACATGAAAGCGTGAGCCAGAAGGAATTGTAAATTACGGTTCAAGCATTCCGTAACGTTACAGAATTAGCAAATATCATGATTCTATTATCGAGATTACAAAACAATTAAAAACTGGGTGTGGTATCCCTAAAAGGTGAAGAAATAAATGAACCACATGTAGTGTGGCTCAAAATAAGGGGAAATAACTCAATTTACCTATATGCAAATGTTCAACCCTGAGGAGTTACAGCTATCCTAAGATGATGAAATAAACAAAAAGCTGAACTATTATCACCAATCAAAATAGCATGTAAGCTTTGAGAATACAATTAGTTTTATTTTAAAATTTCATTTAAAAAAGTAGGCTATTTAATTAATTTCGGTGTGTGAAGTGCCACTTTTTTTCACTCCTTTCCTTAGTTACCAGAACTGACCAACGCACTTGACTAAAATGAAGAAAAATACAATTCTATACAAAATAGGCTTGGATTTGAATATTTAATGAAATTAAAAAAGCTCTTAAAAGTATATCGTAAGCAACACACTAAATGAAAAATTACAGATGTTTGAAATGTCCAATTTTTCGTAATACATAAGCGGACCCTTCTCTGTAAGGAGTTTCTAACAAGCTCAAATATTTCAGGTCGTCTACAGATAATCTCTGCTTTTGTATTCGATGCCAATGTTGTTCGTGTGGAATACACTAAGGGCCGGTTGCAGAAAGCAATGTTAAGTCCCGTGTTAGCTAACATCGCGTCAAAGTGAACAAAATCGCATCAAATTTTGTTTACTAATGTATTAGTTGCCATAAACATTTGAGATTTGATTCGTTTTTGTTCACTTTGACGCGATGTTAGCTAACACGAGACTTAACATTGCTTTCTGCAACCGGCCCTAGGGCTTTTAAATCTCCCCACACAAAAAAAAATTTAGAACTGGTAAATGGCTAGACGCTAGACCAACTTTGAGGTGCATCCTGCCGCTGTCCTATCCACCTATTTGGATACTGTTCGTATAGAAATTGTCGCACGGCTCGCGAATAATGTGGTGGAACACCATCATGCATTAGCCATATTATCCGCCTTGTAGCTAATGGCACCTCTTCCAGCAAACCTGGTAAAGTTTTCCTAAGAAATGCTAGGTACGTGTTACCATTAAGTCACTGTGGTAGCATAACTGGACCGATCAGATAGTCACCTAAAACACCAGCTCACACATTAACAGACAACTGGTGCTGGAAATGTCTTTCTTGTATTTCATGTGGATTTTCATCTGCCCAGTGATGCGTGTTATGAAAATTTGTGACACCGTTTTGGGAAAAAGCAGGATTCGTCAGTCATAAGCAAACAATTTTCAAAATCAGGATGATCAGCAAAATGACTAGTTAGCTACGCACAAAAATGAAGTCTGGGAACTGTATCAACCGGTAGAAGTTGTATTTGATAAACCTAGCATGAGGCAATCAGTGACAACCATAGAAATCCATAAATCATCGTATTGCTGGTTTATCAAGATCGTTTTCATATGTCAGCTTTGATTTGCACTACCTTGGGTACTGATATTTACAATTTGTGACCAAAGTATAACTACTTGGTGCTATTCTTGGGCTAAAAGTCAACAAAAGAAAAAACACACGACATAATATGATATACTGAATATCTTTATTTACTATGGGAACGTCTGAATTTCCTATTTTAATTTATTCGAGCGAATGTTGTCATGAAGTGCATAGCGGGAACGATCTACATTTTCGCTATTTTTATGGCTCAATAATTGCACAAAATATCGAGGCAATTTGTCATAACTTTGTAATACGGTTCTGCCTTCATCATCTTCCTAGCTGTCGGCGCTGTCGGCGCCGTCGTCGCCGTCGTCGCCGTCGTCGCCGTCGTAGTCGTCGCCACCGCTAGCGATAGCTTTATCATCATCGTCGTAATGGTAGCGTTGTTGCCAATCGTTGTTAGGCTCAGCTTTAACTGCTGGCTTTGCTGCTGCTGCTGCTGCTGTTGTTGTTTTTGTTTTTGCTGCAGACTTTACAGCAGTTTTGATTTCTTTCAAGGGCTCTATTATTTGCTTGTGATTATCGCGATATATATGCTGAGCTTGCGCCTTATTACGCTTAAAAAAATCGAACGATTTTTGCAGCCTCAACTGCTTTTTGTTTAAATAATTCGGATGGCTGCTGCTGTTGCTGCTGTTGTTGCATTGTTAGCAGCAGTTAATATGCAAATGAATTAGTTTTTTAAGATATATATAAGCATCAAATCCTATGCGGTACCTTCCCTTATTAAGATCACTATCTTTGACAATTGCTAGAAATCCATATTTATTATCGCTGCCGTCATTCCAACATTTATTGCAAATATCTTTAAATAGTTGGAATGACATGTCCATGCCCACGTGATCGTCGTAAATATGTTTGAGGTTCAAATCGTCCTGTTTAAATAATACCATCATATTTACATTATCTGTTATTAGATGTTTGGGCGTTCGCGCATACGACTTGCTAAGATAGAAAACGTCAGTGCCATTATGCCTCCCCATGCTGAAAAGCATTTGGATTTTGTCTTGCTGGTCGCATACGATAATTTAGAAAATAAATAAAGTATCTTCTTTCACTTTATCTGGCGATATAATGACATCATTTTCGTTATATTTTGAATATTCCAAGCCATCGATCGACTTAAGGACTTCCCGCAAAAATAGATATTTTGCCTGATTAAGGGATTTTGAATATATCCAAACGTTTTGGAATCTCAGCCCGTTTGGATCTATTATTAGGCTAATCACTGCATTCGTTTTGCCGCAATTAGAAGGACCGCAAATAATGATCGAATTGATGATAGCAATAGATCGCCATGTTTCGATGTTACGGAACATCGACGGTCGTGAACATTGAGATCTAAAATTGGTAAGCACAATTTCTATTTAAAGGTTTTCATGATTCTGAGTCGAGTTTTAAAATAGCTCAAAATTACTTCGACACGAAGTGTACGAAGTATTGAAATTCCCTCATATCGAAAACCACTCTGAGTCAAATATCTCTAAAATTCGAGCCAACCGACTAATGAACCCACTATATCAAATCTCTGTCTTGGCGGTGCGGATCTTTTGGTGAAGATCCCAGCCCACTAGATCAATCCCCTGTATTGGGGGGTGCCTAAACGTGCTGTGCGGGGGATGTATGTTCGTATGTGTACACGATTCCGGTCGCCAGGAACCTTCCTGAAGTCTTGGATCGTTTTCATACGATAGGTCCTCCGAAAATGAGGGCAACATCAACTTTTGAGCTATGGTCGTCGGCAAATTTTTTTTTTTTTGTAAATAACTGGTGCATAGCATTTCATTGTATTAGCGAAACGGAGTGATGCTGAGTATCGAAGTATTCTTGGAAAGCACGGAAGGGCGCTTTTCTTGGGTGGGGGGTACCGTATATTTTATAGTTAAAAAAGATGTGTGAATGTATCTCGTAACATTTTCAGTGAAGGGATTGTATTCCATCGTGCAAAATTAAACGATAAGCTTTAGTTGTTGCCGCAAAGTTACCTATTTGAGGATTCTAATTCTAGCTAAGACTGCCAACCGTCCCGCATTGTGCGGGACGGTCCCGTAATAGCAGTACTTGTCCCGCATTCAAATAATGCATTGATATCGTCCCGAAAAATATCACATACGTCCCGCAAGTCCCGCATTCCTTAGTATATTCTTATATTCGTAATATATTGCTGCGAAAGTGGTGAAGTTTTATTTCGCGTTCGGCGTTTGATAGATTCCAAAAACTTGTTCACCATAAAATGCATTCGTACGATTGAATGTACCAATCGAATGGCGGATGTAGTCCGTGTAGCCTCTCTCTCATAATAATATCTCCTGTGCATGCGCAATGCACCCACGGAGCGGGTTTTTTCTCTAATAAATGCGATGTGGACATCTAAACAAACAGCTTTAAAAGTAGAGACGATGTTATTAATTTCAAAATGTAATAAGCTGTTAAAATGTCTACCAAACATTAACTGAACACCCAGAACTAGAAGTCCTACAGCAGTAAAAAAAATAATTCAATACCTGCACAGCAACTTAATTATTAATTTTTTTTTAGAGTAAGTCGAACTTACAATTATCCACTTACTGGTTACCATGGTTACAAGGATTTAGTATTAATTTACTTACAGTCCACCTTGAACTGTAAGCTGTAAGTGAATATTACTTGGTACTTACATACAGAGAGATCAAAAATAAACTTATTCGCGGGAACCACTGAAAATAATAAAACTTGCCTAATCTGCAGCATACCTACTTTTTCTTGACATAAAGTTGTCAATTTTTTTAGGCTACCTAATCTATTAAACTATAAAATGTCATTTTGACAGGCCGTTGTTAATTACATTTTAACTCATTATTTATTACTTTTCTTTGCTCTTCAGAGGCATTGCAAAAATTATGTACCAACCGCGAAGTATAAGTGACATTTACAGTTCATGGGTACGTAAGGACCATAAATTTTTTTAATTGTATAATCTGCATATATTTTGTTAACTCCCCCCCCCCCTTCCTGACCCCTCCCCTGCAAAGTAATCATGTCCCGCATTAAGGCCGTCAATAGTTGGCAGCCCTATTCTAGCCTTATATCAACAGTAGAATCTTTCAGAGATTCTTGCTGCCTAGAACAATCTATTACGAAGATTGGGCAACTTTGATACTCGCTGTAAGTGAGCAAACACTTATACAGCTCTTTTCCATAGTATTTTTCGTGAAATTCCCATTGTCTAAATGCCATTACAATAGTCGGATTCATTTTTAGCTCATTCATTAGATTGAGTTTTAATTCATCGCGTAGTGTAATATGAGGAACTTCCAATGAAATTTTGGTTATGGTAAAATCAACTTCGGTCCCGCCATCTTCCATCTTTCTTTTAAAAGAATTTAAATAATTCTTTGAACGTATTAACTCAAGCTCAGATATCATATTTAATATAGCTTTTCGATAATATTCAGCAAACCCGAAAATTGTGTTCAATGGGATGATACATGAAAGTCGACCATCTGTAAAAACTTGTTCAACGCCGTTTGTTGTCTTGTACCAGCTAGTACAGCTCAGCTCCAATTCGTCTGCGGTGTGCGACACTATGCCTTTAATTGTGCTCACCAGACCAGGCTGCCTACAAAGATCTATTACCTGACTACTGCCCAAAATCAATTGCATTTCAGGAAAGAAAAAATATGCCGCATTATTAACAATAGTAAACGGCTTCCCAGCAGTTTTTGGCGTATATGTGCCTTTAATACTGATGTAACTGTCATGAATAGACGTTATTATATCGGAGCTCTGAATTTCAATTCTGATAGCATCAAAATGATTTGCATTCAAGGTAAACGGCAAGTATGTATGATAATCTTTCTTAGTAATTGAAGCGTCGTAATAAGGCCTTCTAAAAATGCTCAACTTACCTATATCATTATAATCAGAGCGAGCTAAATCTATTTTGTCTTCTTAAGTTCCTAATTTTATAGTTTTTCTTTGCGGCGATGCCATAATGCTGCTGCTTGCAACGACTGCTGCTGCGAGAGTTGCGGCTTTGTTTTGATAATACTGTATAGCCCAGCGATTGGAGCAAATACACGTCACTATCTGTCAATGAGGCTGCTGATGCTGCTGCTGCTGACGCGTCTTGTTGACAACAATGCTGTTTCTGAATGGAATGTTTGTTTATATGATTATTCAACACTATAATGAACGAACCTATAAAAATTGTTCAATTTGTCAGAAACGGCGAATCAAAATTGACTGTCATCGAAAACACCTAGGGCCGGTTGCAGAAAGCAATGTTAAGTCTGGTGTTAGCTAACATCGCGTCAAAGTGAACAAAATCGCATCACATTTTGTTTACTAATGTATTAGTTACCATAAGCATTTGAGATTTGATTCGTTTTTGTTCACTTTGACGCGATGTTAGCTAACACCAGACTTAACATTGCTTTCTGCAACCGGCCCCTAATGTCACAGTGTTTTCACGCGAGCCCGATTGGTTTTAATGATTTCAATTTAGTGAGTAGCCTTTGACTGACATTTCACCAAAACGTCAAAGTCAAAGTTTTCAAATCAACATCGTTCTAAAAACTCATAATAATCCATTTTCAAGTATGTAGTAATATTATATATGTATATATTTTTGGAGTATTAACCTCCTAATGTTATTTAAGCGTTATATTGTAATATCCTTATTATACCTACTATGTATAGCACTCACGTGCTGATCTGGTAAATAAACTTGTTAAAAAAAAATAATAATCGTGTTGGAAGCTCCAGTATTGAATTAATATTGGAAAACGTTAAAAATGTGTGCTGTGGAACACGGTAAAAGTAATCTGCCCATATTGTTGAATAATATTTCTAAATACCACTCAAGGCAAAATTTTTTAAGAGATTTTTTTCTTCAACATGCAAATTATTGCAAATTTCTCTCAACAAAAACTGCTCAAATTCCACTCGACCTGCGGTCTCGCGAAATTTTTAATGCAGTTTTGGTATCGAGATATTTAAACGCAATAATTTGCATGTGAGCAAAAAAATCTCTTAAAAAATTCTCACCTTTTGTGGTATTACCATTGAATATCCTCTTTTATAGATAAAATCTACACCCATTTTCCCACCGCCTACTCGCGTATAAGTTTCAATCGAACACTACTGAATGTATCGTTGGAGAGGTTTATTTACATTCACTGGAAATTAGATTACGTGCGAAATCTCCCTTTCTAGAAAATAGCCTGGAGGTACACTGAGACTAAATTCGAAAATGTTGTGACACAACGTATTGTTTCGATATGCCCTGGTTGTAAGGTTTGTATCTATAATAGTTATTTTCATGACAAGCGTCGAAAGTAGCAAATATCGTGCGAGTGTTGATTAGACAAACGAGGGCGTAGCGAAGCGAAGCCCGAGTGGATCTAAAACACGAGCACAGATATTTGCACTTTCGGGCGAGTTATGAACACTATTTTTTAGACGACCACTCAAAGTAAATTCTATTTTTAAGAATTGTTTTTATTTCGTTTGCAAAATTGATCGTTATATTATTATTCGTACAATTATAAAAAATGAATAAAGCAAAAGCGTCTGTATTATTTGAATCACGGTCTGCTTAATTGTGTGACAAACGTCAAAGTGACGTTTGTCACACAATTAAGCAGGCCGTGATGTGAATAACTTTGTGCCGTTACGATATGACTAGCACGATATAATATCGTGCTAGTGTATGAAATTGTCAACTTTCTGTAGTAGGCTGCTGTCGCGATAATGTTACTTTCATACGTGGTCGTCTAAAAAAATATTTGAAGTCCAAATTATATCTACGTCTTCGTGGGAAGTGTGCTTCGTATTTGCAGCCAAAACTCTACTGCCAAATCCTAGCATACGAACAATACTGCCCGATTTGCTGAAATCTATGCATATATAGACTCTATTTCGCACTTTAATGTATTGTTATACGCTTTCAATTTAAAAGCTGCTTCCGCGTCATCGGGATCAACTCTAATTTTTGACTTTATATAATCAGCTATTTCGTCCAACTCGTAACTGCCGCTTTCTATTGTTATCTCCTTATTGGCATCGTAATAAATCTTATTATTTCCCTGGAAAATGTTGAGAACAGTATTGTAAGTATACAAGTAAACAAAACCCAAGGAGTATGTATAATTTGAATCCAATTTTATTGGAGGAAATATATCTCCTGTAGAGATAATAATACTACCCTTGCCTTCTATATTCAACGTTCGAATCATAAGGAATGACTAATTAAACATTAATCGATCCGCTTCTTTTATACAAAAACTTCAAATACAAATGACCTCAAGTGAATGTAGTATATTGCTGCTCTTGATCGTAACCATAACTCTATAATAATGCAGAAAAATTCCCAAGGTCAAACATGTAGGCGCGTGGTCTATGTGTAGTTACCATTTTGGGCGTGGTCTTGATATTAGCAGCGTTGCCAGACCTGGTACAATTCTACGAATCTGGTACATTTTGAAACCGTTTCTACAAATTTATTTCGTACAGTGTAAATCTGGCAACAGGGCTAAAATCGTCGTGTTGACAGCTGGCCTTTAGTTTACGAAGAAGGAAACCCTCATTTCTGTTGTAGAAAAGTGAGTATTCGTTATTATATTTTCAATTTTAATTTTGTGTGCTCTTGTGTGACATAACCTAAGATTTGCGTGGAAATTTTATCTGGCAAAAACAGAGGCAATGAAAGCGTTTCGCACTGCATAATTTTTATTATTATCAATCCTATTAACGACATAATTTTACAGTACATTATAATTACAGATACCTTCCTTAAAGGAGAAATTGGTGGAAAAAGAAAAGCAGCTAAATGAAATGAAACAAGAATTCCTCGACAGTAGACAAGTCTTGTCTGAAAACTGGAAAGAAGCTGTAAGTGAAGCCAAAAAGCAATACGAAGCGATGGATAGCGCGCTAGAGGTGAATTTATTAAAAGTGACACTGTAAATACCTTCATTAACTATTGCGATTTCAGATTCTACATAGTATAGGTACAAACTGTAGTTCAACAGTGCCCACCGCTAGCCAAGCTGCAGGGAGATTTAGAAGAAACAAGCTTTCAGAGCGCATTGTCGATGCACATAGCTGCCCCATCCGAGTGCAAGAGCTTTAGCATTCAGTACCAACGAGTTATTTATCAGGTTGTTGCTGCGGAGGAGAACATCGTTGCCATAGTCGAGCGCAGTTCCACTGCATCTCGTACTGCCAAACCAGCAGATGGACAAACAAACCACCCAGTAGGAAATGCTCTCTCTTTTAAAGTGGCTGTTCAAATGCTTGAGAGGAATCATCGTGAAATGACAAGGAGGAGTTTCTAAGGTGCAGAAAGATAAAACGTAATCTGAAGTTAAGTGATATCAATTTGGAATTAGTTGATATGGCAAAAAGCAATAACTCTGTGTATATTAATGAATCTCTCTATTCCTTAAATCGACAGCTGTTTGCGACAGCTAGAGATTATAAAAAGAAGAAGAATATTAAATATCTTTGGTCTAAAAATGGCAGGATTTATATGAGGGCAAAAGATAATAGTAAAATAGCCAAAATTAAAAATGTTCTTTGAATGTTTGAATAAAATTGATTTAAAAAACATTTTATATATTTGTATCGATAATTCTATAAAATTATATGGAAAATATTTTCTTTTGCATTTTTTAGAACACAAAGTAAATCCTGTTTAATTTTTATTTGTATTTCTATACAGTTTGTGGTTTACTTTCAGTTATTTTGGTTGCTTCGCAAATATAACTTCATTTAGATTTTTGTCAATCTTTCTGCTATTAAGTTTATTGCTATGTTGCTGCAAATGTCTTTATGGTAATATATTTAGTTTTATTTCTATTAGTCAAATATTCATTTTTATGAGTTATCGTATAAAGTTTGTTTATAGTAATATGTTGATTAATTGCTTAATCGATTTACAAATTTACAATTTCCTATTATTCCTACAGCAAGTTGTAGTATAGCTATTGAACAGTTGTGGATCAAAATTATTTTTAAAAATTTAACGGTTGTCATAGGAACAGTTTATCGAAGGCAGGAGTTTGGATGCGCTGACTTGATTGATACCTTGGAGGACTCCTTTTAACTTATTGCACATATGACGGACGAGATAGTGTGTCTGGGTGATTTTAACATAGATATGTTATCTATAAATGATAACAGTACTGAAAACAGCTCTACATTACTGGACCTTATTTTCATAGTGTAAATACGCGAAATAGAAATCTAATTACGCCTCCATATCACAAAACTGCAATGTATGAGCGATCCTTTTCTTACGATATAGCTTATTTATACAATTCTTTGCCGGAGTATCTCAAAACCTGTTTACCTGAGAAATTTAACTCTAATCTGTTTAAAATTCTACTTAATCACCAAATCGGTGCAGCATAATCACTCTCTTACATATATGTTTAACATTACAATAGTATTATTGGTCTACAGTTAGTGTCGTTAATTATTTAATATTTGTTATCTAAGTGGAAAAGCAGATGCTATTTTAAATAGTAATCTGAATTTGCCCTTTTGGTGGTGAAATGGGGGTTGTCGAAATTAAGTGTCTTTATTGCGCAAAGGACATTGGCATAGATGACCTAAATGTTCTAAAATGTGCAGGTGTACAAAAAAAAGGATGAAGAATTTAAATTAGATCATAACCATGGCTACTACTACCAGATACAAATGCAACTCGCTATTACTGGAGTTAATTACTGTGATTTTGTGGTATGGAGTAGTAAAAATTTTTTCCGTGAAAACATACATTTCAATGAGGTATTTTGGGAAAAAGAAAGCGCTATTGCTATGAAGTTTTTTAACAATGTGATTATGCCAGAACTTCTCGGTAGGGCATCCAATCCCGGGATTCCAAAATGTCGGTATCCCGGGATCCCTAATTTTTTTATCCGGTATTTTAATCCCGGTATTTTTCCCCAATACCGGAATTTTTTATATTTCTGGGATTGCTTTTGTGTGCACTGCATCGCAGTTCGCAGAGTCTGCGAGTCGCCTTACCCGGCCTGGCCGGCGCCAGACATGGAGCAACATGTTGATAGATAATAATTAGTAGATATGGTTCAGGGTAGTAGCAGTTAGCAGATGTGTCCATAAACAGCGTAAACTGTGTTCAGTTGTGTTGTCACTGTTGCTTGCATATTTACTTACCTATTATACACCTATAATACTAGAAATACCGGTTCTGAAAACAGAAAATCCCGGTATTGAACACCGGAAATCCCGGTATTGAACATCGGAAATCCCGGTATTGAATACTGGAAATATCGGTACTGAAAACAGGGAATCCCGGTTTGAACACCGGAAATCCTGGTATTGAATACCGGGATCCAGATAGAATTTCTTCAATACCGAAATCCCGGGATTGAAAATTCAGTTCGGTATTGGATGCCCTACTTCTCGGTAAATATTTCACAAATAAAGCAGTTAAGGATGCTGCAGCTAATACTGATTGGAATGTATTCAAACAGTCGTTAAATGTTAATAATGGTACAAATTTAATGTTTTGTAATAAAAGTAGTAGTACGGAAACAAGGACCACTGCTCTCGTAGCCACACAAACTAAAGATAACAGTACATATTGTTTGTGTAAGGGTCCTGATAATGGAACGCCTATGATTGCTTGCTGTAATTTGCACTGTTCCGTGGAATGGTTTCATCTGATTTTTATTGGTTTAACATCTGTACCTAATACTGAATGGCATTGCCCTTTACGTAGTATAAGTGAAAGTAATAGTCTTTTGTATTATATTGGTATTGGAATATAAAATAAAAGCAAATAAATATTTGATCGATTTATTTATTATCACTTTAATTGCAGTACTGTAAAATAAGTAAATAATAATAATAATAAAAATAAATGTCTTTATTTTCTGTATATACATATAGAAAAAAATATATTAGTGTAAGTATTAATATGGGGCGGAGTTCAGTGCGTTTAATGCACTGCTCTTCCACTCAACCCCACGGTTTCATCCAAAGTAAAAATATATTTAAAAAATATATATATATATATAGCGGAAAGGCGCGTGTTATTAAAGAAATTCTCAATAGTCAAAGAAAAAGGTGATTGCTTTAATATGATAGGTATGAGTTTCTAATTGCTATATGTATTATTAGGATTTAATATAATTTGAATTTTGTTTTTCTAAAAACATCATGTTTTTAAAAGCACGGCCGCTGCGATATGTGAAAAACGCAGGTCTATTTTTAAATAAGTAACCGAATGCGCCAAGTAGCTGCTATAGAACACTGCAGTTTAAATTGAAACTAAATGAATTAATAACAGATTTATCCATTTTCAAGTATTCTATAATGTATATTGGTTATTTATATTTATACAGTACAGTAAACATTGCGCTTCCATGCTTTGACCAAAATTATTTAAAAAGATATTTTCGTCAACTACACGGAAAAATTGCATGTTCAACACATTGGAAAATTCCATGCTCACGTAAAACTTTTACATTCGCTGGAAAACTCTCACTTTTTTTAACTTGTAGAACAATCTACTATTAATTCACTAGCTATTTAAGAAGAAAATTAACTCGCTAGCATATAAACATTATAAACAGTTACTTATGGTTGCTATTATAGAGATAATAATAATAATGCCAGTTTAAAATGACATAGAAATAATAATTAATCGAGTTATTTAACAATAACAGTAACGGCGTAACTGGAGACTTGAGTTACCGCATTTATATTTTTATGACGCTCAACGGCTTAAACCTGAAAAGAAACACAGATTGCAGGCAGCTGAAAATTATTTCGGTGGAGCAAATAATTCTCACATAGGTATAATCTCATAAGTCAACAAGAGCATTAATTCTTTCCGGATTTTTTTTTGACTGCGTTCCAACAACGTCATATTAATTAGGACGCCTTCCAGGGGCGAGCGTTTCCTTTCCAGAGACTTTCCATTTGAAAAAATATTTTTTGGAACTTTTCCTTACTGCCAATCTCTAGATTGCTTTTAAAACTTTCTGTAGTGCAACAAAAGTTATTAAATTCGTCCTACATTTTAAATGCGGCATATGCCGCGGGGTTTAAGCTAGTTATAAAATATTTTTTCGACGACTGACATCGAAAGTAGATTTTTCTCACTGTCATTTGACAACAGAAAGTTGACATTTGCCGCTGAGCGTGCGTTTTCTTCTTTTTGCCGCTCGCCGAGCGTTTTGGGTTTCCGCGTGAACAAAATAGGTAGCCACGTCCGAATGTTTCCTTGACAACGCCCGTCATTTGTGGAAATAATCGCGTCACATGTCATATAGACTGCGCGAGTAATGTTAACTAGATTGTCAATTAATTTTTGCGATAAAACGAAATTTGATATTTTCCTTTAATAATATGCTCAGTCGTCGAAAAAATAGTATGTATATTTCGAGCTAAAAGTGCGCTTGCCGCTTTTGCATGATTGCTGGTTTCGACTTCGTCTCAACCAGCAATATTCATGCGCAAGCGGCAAGAATGCACTTTCAGCTCTTAACATGCAATATACTATTACAGCTTCGAAAATATTTCAACAGTTCCATTGGAGGTCTTATTAGATCTCCAAATGGGTCGTAGTATAGAATCCGGTTGCCGTCTTTTTTATACGCCACCCAATGTGTTCCTGGCCCTCTATTGTCATCCAAATTGATGATGCCACGCCCTTTGTGCAGCAGCGGCTTTGATGGCAATGAGTTGCGCATAAATACTCCACGAAGACTAGGGATGTCTTTTCCATACTTTTACAAATCAATGTTGGTTAGAGCTCTTCGAGGCAAGTTATCTAGTTTTTTCGAGGACGTTTGTTGATGCCGCTGCCTCTTGGATTCTGACGTTTTTGCTTTTGCTTCAGCCGCCGACCTTATACGGCTTCAAATAGAGCGTTTCACCTTTTTTGGTTTTCGCAATAATTTCCAAATTTTTATTACGATTGCTATCGCGTATAGCAAGACACCCAAGTGCTAAAAGACCGGCAAAAATGGGTTAAAGGTAAATTCTTCCTGTTTTTGAACTGCCGAAATTGGTATTACTCGGGGCAGTTTAATATTTTTCTTGCCTCCTATCGATTTAACAATCCTTCTAGCTGCCATTAAGGAATCTTTAATTAGTTGACGTTTGCTAACACCTTTCCCTTTTCCCTTGTTGATGACTCGAATTGCCTTTCCCACTATTAATTCAGTAGTGGAGCTTTCAACACGATTATTTGCAAACTTTGACTTTGACGTTTTGGTGAAATGTCAGTCAAAGGCATCTCACTAAATTGAAATCATTAAAACCAATCGGGCTCGCGTGAAAACACTGTGACATTAGGTGTTTTCAATGACAGTCAATTTTGATTGACCGTTTCTGACAAATTGAACAATTTTGATTGGTTCGTTCAATATAGTGTTGAATAATCTCCTAAATTTATTCATCTTGTTAATAAGTTTGATAACGATACCCTCTCCACTACTGTTGACCAGCTTATTGCTTTCCCATGAAACTGCAGAACCAGAAAATTTAAAAATATATCCTGTATAGGATTTTCTATCATTATTATTGCTTGCCCAATCGGCATCGACAAAACCCTCTAGTTCCACATTTTCTTTTTTAAATCCTAATCCTAAAGTTTTTGTACCCTACAAATATTTTAATACTCTTTTTGCCTGCTGCCAATGATATTGAGTATAACAGTTATTAAACTGTCTTAAATAACTAACTGCAAATGCTATGTCAGGGCGAGTTAATACCGTCAGGTACATATTTTTACATTCTGATCAACAATATTTTTATTACACTCCAAGGGAGTATTAACACTTTTACATTCTGACATATTAAATCGTTTTAAGACCTGATTCACATATTGTTCTTGATCTAATGTAACACTATACCCATTGTGATCTCTTCTGATTCGCATACCCAAGATCTGTCTAGCTTCGCCTAGATCTTTTATTTTAAACTTTGAATTTAAATAACATTTCAAAAAATTGGTACTTTCAGAATCGTTAGAAAACACAAAAAAGTCGTGGACATACAAAGCTACAACAGTAATTAAATCATTATTTCTTTTAACATAAACACAAGGCTCGGAATCTGACTGTTTATAACCTAAACCTAATAAAACCTCGTCAACGCGTTTATTCCAAGCTCTTGAAGTCTGTTTAAGCCCATAAATTTCTCTCTTTAATTTGCATACCTGTTCTTCGCTACCTGCCTTAAAAATACCCTCCGGTTGTTCCATAGGTATACACATTTTGTTCTAAATGTCCGTTCAAAAAAGTTGTTGTGACATAAAGATGCGTAATTTTTAGACCACATGTAACAGATAAACCTATCAGCAAACGTAAAGTTGAGTGTCGCATTACTGGAGCAAAAGTTTTTATCATAGTCGATACCTGCCCTCTGCGTGAACCCTTTAGCTACGAGACGTGCTCTGTACCGCACTTGATTTTCACTGTCACGCTTCCATTTAAACACCCACTTACACTTTACCACTTTTCCATTTTCTGGCAAATCTGTTGAATCCCATATGCTTGATTTTCTTCAAAACTTTCAATTTCTTCCAACATTGCTTGTCTCCACGTATTTCCATCAGGCCTCGACAAAGCTTCTTGAACTGTTAGAGGATCATCTAAAACTGATTTATCAACATACATATATGTCTCATAAGTTTCTAGGTTTCACTTCTCTTCCTGATCTTCGAACTGTTACTGGAGTTTCTACTTCGTATGGTGGTTCAAAATCATCATCCGTCATCTCTTCTAAGGTGCTACTGGAATCCTCTTCACTTCCTTGAATTATTTCATCCTGCTCATCGAGCTTTTCTGCGGTTTGATCTATCCCCACTGAATCTGAGTCATCCCTCTCAGTTTTGTTCGTGTCTTTGTTAGTATCGGTAACTACAATGTCAATCTTTTCAAATGTGTTTTCCATTATCACCACATTTCTACTTGTTATAACACTGTTGCGACTTGGATCGTACAACCTATATCCCTTTACATCTTCACCAAAACCGACCAAAATCATTCTTTCTGCCTTTTTGTCCTATTTATTGCGTTTTTGTTTTGGTATGTGTACCATAACCTTCCAAAAACCCTAATGCTACTCACGTCAGGTTTTAAGCTTGTCCACATTTCATAAGGTGTTTTTCCTTTTAGCCAACTCACGACAGATATATTTCTTAAGTAGACAGCACAGTTTACAGCCTCTACCCAAAAACGTTTATCTAACTTAGCCTCAAACTGTAAAAATCTTGTTTTTTCAACCAAGGTTCTGTTCATCCTTTCCAGCATTCCATTTTGCTCCGGAGTGTACGGATTGTACCACTCTGCCTAAGAAAATTTTCTAAATCGTGGTTGCAAAACTCACCACCGTTATCTGTTCTGAGCGTTTTAATCTGAACATTCTTCTGATTTTCTACCAGGCTTTTGAAATCATTGAAATAGTTAAATACTTCAACCATGGTCTTCAAAAAATACACGAAGCTCATCCAACTGAAATCATCTTCGAACACCACAAAACATGTCGACCAGCCAATCCAATTTACCTCCATGAGCCCGCACAGATCTGCATGAATAACTTCTAGGCAAGAAGTAGCTCTCCTTCCCTCATGGTTAAAAGATAGTATGCACTATCTGCCTTCACAACACACTTGACAAATACTATGTTGCTCCTAAAATCACCTATGCTATTAATGCTTTCCACAGCACTGTCTTTCATGAGTTTTAAGTCACCGTAGTTTAAATGACCAAACCTACGATGTCACACGACATCTGTCGCTATTGAGGTTGCTACTAAACATTTTTCTGATTTTTCAATATTTAACCTGTCCACATTCTCAATTAAATCAGTCACTGCAATCAACTGGTTTTGTTTGTTGTAAATCTTACAACTATTTTCATCAAAACATACATTGTTGCCATTTTTTATAATCTGGCTTACACTTAACAGATTCGTTGTCAGTTGTGGCACGAATAAAACATCCCGAATTTTGATACTATGTTTCTGCTTACCGACAAGAGTAGTAACGTTAGTTTCACCTGCACGAAGTACTGGTATTGTTGCTCTGTTTGCCACCATTATTTCGGAAATTCCTGGTTTATCATGCAAATTTTCTAGCCAATCCTTTCTTGCGGTTAAATGCGCACTGGTCCCTGATTCAATATACCGATCGGTGTCGTGAAACTGACCACTTACAAATACTGCATTAAAAGCATTTTGTTTCTGAGCATTATTTTTACCAGTTTGATCACTTGAGCTGTTTGCACATTTGTTTCTAAAATGCCCAAACTGTTTACACCGATAACATTTAACGTCTGATCGCTCTCGGTTGGTATTCGTCCCGCCATTCTTTTGTTTATTTTTTGAATTCCAAAGCTTCGATGTTTTGCCGATGAAAGCGCCACCCGTTGAGTTTTCACCGAACTGCATATCCAACAGTTTTGCCTTGATGGAATCTGTTTTAATTTCAATTCTCGAATGCTCGATGGCCATTATCATGGGTTCAAACTTTTGCGGTAACCCCGCAAGGAGCAATGACCCCGTCCATTGATCATCTACCTTGAAACCAGTCCTATTCAATTTCTCTGAAAGTTCTATCACTTAATTTACGAAGGTTTCCATTTACTCACAGTTTTCCAATCTCATAGATATGAGCGAACGAAGCAAACCGATTTTTCGCGCGAAACCAGAGTCGTCATACAGGAATTTTAACTTATCCCACAAGTCTTTGGCACTTTTTGCTTCTTTTATATGCACGAATAAGGAAGAGTCTATTGTCAAAACCAACTTCGCTTTTGCTTTCGCGTTTTTTTTCGTTATCTGTCTCTGTCCCGTCAATACACTTTGTTAACCCATCAAGCACTATAAAATTTTCTACAGCAAATGCCCATTCTTCGTAATTTTCGCGACCTAACAACTTCGGCACACTCGACATATAATTGATAGCCATTCTTGTACAACTCACAGCTATTTACATTTAATTTCTCAGTATTTGAAGCCTTGAGCCCATAACCTATTAGAAAATGAAACCACTGCGGTTGAGTTTTTAGCACAGACTATTTTTATTCTTTGTACTTAACAACTGAGTAATTTCCATTATGGCTGGTTATAAGTAGCCTTCAACAGATGGCGTTAACAACATAGTTTTTATACAGTGCCCTTATATAGACAGTGATGACAATGAGGTGTTCTATTTTTGATTGGCTCCCTAGATCACCTGGTTTCAGCCGCCATGTTTAGGCTAAATCGCTTGTGGGTAATCTTGTATTGTACGTCGCCGCCGATGAACTACTGTTCCTAGAGTCAGTAATCTTGGAGGGAGGCGCGAACAGCTGATCGTTTAGATCAAAACTACCTTAAAACGTTGCCAGACCTCTATTGTTTGGCTTCAACAGCGTTTCGCGCCAAATTATTTTTAGTGTGCTTTTAATCGTGAACGTGGTCGGTAGTACAATAGCGGGTAGACGTGGTCCAACTGTTATTGTGAACGCCGATGCGATCCATTTAAGCAAACTTAATCCTAGGTTGCAATAAGTAATACAAAATATCACAGTCCATAAACACAAAGTTTATGATGGTACATCCAAGATTATAGAGTCTAAAAATTTATCCACAGAGTAGAAACAATTATGAATAAGTAGCTGTTTTATTATTGATTTAAATTTTCTGTCGTTAAGATTTTTCAATGAAGATGGAAGTTTATTAAAAGTCGAACATTAACGAGTTACGAAAGGATTTTGCCTTTTTGAATTGTTTAGAAATAATAAGATACATTAGGGGTTATCAGTTATTCCTGCAATTTTTAAATAATTTTACTGCAAACCCGTAATTGAATAACAGCAGGATTACCAAAACTACTATAAGGGTTCAATGAAAAACAACCGAACACGCGGATAATAATGTCTAGTAGCGTAATAACGTAGTACTCATATTCTGACCCGAGTGTCTGGCAACAGTGTAAAGTATTTGACATGTTAGCGATCCCTCCCTACAAGATTACTGACTCTAGGAACAGTAGTTCATCGGTGGCGACGTACAATACAAGATTACCCGCTTGTGATACGTGTTATAGGTTTGGCAGTACTGAAGTGTATTGTCAGTCTATGTGAAATTCGAGGTTAGTAGGTTACGTTTTGTTTGTTATTTGACACAGATTGATCTTAACCTGCAAATCTCTAATGTTTTCAGTATTGCCAAACTTAAAACACGTATCACAGTAGACTCTGATTACGGATTTAAATGAGCACCCGTTAGCAATTTGCCTAACTATGACGGCGGGGGTGTGGCTTATAGTTGTATTGTCGCCACTGTCTATATAAAGGCACTATACGTTTTTAGATATAATTTCAATATGATTCACCCTCATACTATAAACCGTTCAATAGTTATTTGCCAAGTAGGTAGACATGGAATTTTGTTTTTATGTTTAATAAAACTAAAACTCCCTAGAAACTCTTTCTGACACTTTGTCAGAAGCAGCTGTTATGTACAGGAGGCTCACGAAAGTGTCTAATTTGACATTTTGAGGTTAAACATGCAATGTTGCCAGTCCTTTCATACTTTGTTTGCCACTAGGCATAATATGTATGGACATCGCCGTCATGGATATCTATCTGTCAAACAAATTGTAGTACTAAAGTAAATATGCCAAAAGTCATTAAAGGTGACACAAAACTACAAATTACAAAGGCTTACAGGCATTATAAAGCTGACGGGCCCGACCTCAGTGAAACTGAAATCTTTGCTCGGCTTAATGACTTTTGGGATGCAAGTATTTATGCATAAAACTTAATTGTTGCTTTAATTTTCGGCTTTGTACTGTTTTAGATATCTGAAAGAACTATTAGAAATATTATGGGGCGGAACCATTTTGAAATTAAACCTTTTGGCCCATGACCTAAAAATGATACATACTATTTGCAACATACGCACTGAAGAAGTAGTTAACAATGCGAGACAAATTGTGCAAGAACAACCACACGTATCTGTTCGCCATTTAGGACAGCAATTAAATGTTTCATATTCAACATCTCATAGGATATTAAGAAGCAATTTGCATTATTTTTCTTACCGGTTGCAAGTGTATCAGGAACTGCTGCCAAACGATCCTCCGGTTAGATTGGAATTTTGTAACTGGTTTATCAATAATTTAGGAAATAACGATAATGCGTTTGAGAAAACTTTCTTTACTGATGAGGCATACTTCTATTTATCTGGCTATATTAATTCACAAAGTATGAGGATGTGGAGCGCTGAGAATCCCAAGTTTTATGTTGAAGAACCGCTTCACCCACAAAAAATCGGGGTTTGGGCTGCAATTAGTAAAAGAAGAGTTATAGGTCCTATATTTTTTTAAGGTAATTGAGTGCAGTAAAACGATTAAATTTTATTTTAATAGTTCAAATTTTAGGTTTTCTAAATGCACAACCAGAGTTACGTGACAATGAATTACAAACGGGTTACGTACTTTCAATAAGATGGGGCATAAATTTACTTAAAGAGTTTTACAAAAACAGAGTTATTAGTCAAAACATGTCTACAGTGTGGCCCCCGAGGTCTTGTAACTTAACTCCCTGTGATTTTCTTCTGTAGCCATATTTAAAAAAAATCCATTCTTCAACTTCCACTGGACAATATTCAGCAGCTTTATTAACAAAGAAGTACCTAATGGAAAAAATAAAGAAATCAATAATAATGGCGTAATATTAAGATTTGAGAATAGAACGAGTTAAGGAGTTTACTTTCTTAGGAACATTAATCTCTGAAAACTTAAATTACACACAAGGAATTAAATCAAGGTTAATAAAAGCATCGAGATGTCCGGGCGCGTTAAATAGTATAATGTCCTTAAGACAAATGTCGCGAAATGCAAAACTACGACTTATAAGACTGTAATTCGACCCACAGCTACGTACACATGTGAAACATGGACGATGAATGTGGCAGACCAAGATACGATAAGTAGGTGGGAGAGAAAAATGCTGAGAAAAATATTTGGAGGGACTCGGACGGATGATGGTTGGAGAAGACTTACAAACGAAGAGGTACAAAAGAAGTATGGAGAGCCAAATATAGTAGACTTCATTAAAGCTCGAAGGTTAAGATGGTTTGGGCATATATGGAGAATGCCAGATGGAAGAGCTACTAAGATAGTATTGGAAGGCAGAGCGCAAGAAACTAGAAGAAGAAGCGACCAACGAATAGGTGGAAGGAGGCAGTAATGGAAGACGTATCAAGGAAAGGAATAGAAGACTGGAGAAATAAAATCATCAATAAGGGACAATGGAGACACATTGTTATGCAATGGGCCTAAGGTGGCTTGTAAAAGCTTTATTTATACTGAAAAAACACATAAATTGTAATATTTAAATATTTTTGTATACAATTTATAATTACAATAAAAAAACGACTTTCATTATACCATTATGCCTACTCAACAAAGTATGAAACGTATTCAGAATCAGCAATTTGTATTTCATGAAATTTATCTTAACCAATACTAAAAGTGGCACAAAATCCAAAACCAAATCTGGCAACCACGTTTTGTACATTAACATAAAATTATCATTTTATATAAAATGAGCATAACCTAACTTTTGTTAATGACTGACAGCATATTTACAGGGTGAAATTCATCACCCTAACATGGCCTCCTATCTGGCAAATAACTATTGAACGGTTTATAGCTTGTAATTTATTGGCGCCGCCGACATTGCTGTTGTTGTTGTTGCGACATTGTCTGAACCGCCCATTGAAGCTGAACGTGCTAGCAAGCTGTCTAGCCTTATCTTGAAATAAAATTAAATTATTAGAGAGATATTCAAATAACCTATCATAACATTAACCTTCTTTAAATATGGAGCCAGGGTCAATAGCATGATTGGCTGCTGCTGCTGCTGCGACCTCGACGCCGGCCATAGAAATTGCCATTCTTACTCCAGAGAATTTTAGCGTTCAACAAATTATATACTTATAATAACCGCACATGTGCAGAACCGAAACTATCAAACACAAAAATCATCACAGCTCTATGGAACTTGCAGGCGAAACTTGCAAAACATAAAGTTCATTGACACTTCCGCAGCGAGTTATTTTCCTGTCGAAACTTGTCGTCGTCGTCGTCGGCACTTCCTCACATAAAATATCTAAATCTTCTCAATTGTTTATATGCAAAGTAGGAGCACTTCAGCGTGACTTGAATCGGAACCAGCAAAATTAGATTTAGCACTCCAAATACGTCGTGGCTATACTGCTATACATATTATCAAAGAGCATATAATTAGAAGAGACTCACCCATATAGGTTGTTACGGTCTTAAACTGTCTTTACGACACCGCACCGGCTCATACAATAACGAAACGGCCGGCGCGGGCCGTAACTGACGAAATCGGGACGAAATATCTCCTAGGCCGCCACCCACGCCGCAACAAGTTAGGCCGAGCTAGACTTTCAGTGGAGATGGGCGGGTCCTTTCACGAGATTATCTGAGGGTAACGTCCAGAAGGTCGGTAACTAACGGTAAAATAATGAGGGCGCCACCAAGCCTGTCTTAACCCGACTAACCGGGCCTGGGCGGTTAGACGGGAGCGAAGTATTCAAGATACTCTGTCGATAAGAATTCTCATGAGCTGCAAGCTCAAATAACAATTTCGTGATCGCAAATACTGGAATGGTAATATTGGGACTCTTTGGGCAGAGACTGCGCAACCATTGGACCTACCTGCACGCTCTGATCTCTCACGTCTCGCCGTACACCAATCTTTACACTGTAAAAGGCGCTATCTGAAACAAAGCATGCACAGGTCGAATAGGAATAATACGTCCCTTAATTAAATATGCGTCTATTGGTCGATAATTACATCTGGGCAGCAAATCGTGCCGCCAAGCTTATGTTATTTTTTACGTTAAGCACCAGCTGATGGACTCGCTATGCTAGTAAACAACACACTATGGGTGGCCGGCCGCAGTGGGCTCGACACTTTACATATTAGAGTACAGTTTAGAAATACGCACTCCGGAAAAGGGCGCGTTAGTTCGCGATAACAGACGCCGACCTGCAAAGGCAACGGGAGCAGTGTAGCTAGCAGCAAAGCACGACGCCACACAAATGCGCGACGATTTAAATGAAGGCCTAACTCGTTAGGCAGCGGGGCAGCGTGACTGCAATATTTGACCAGGAAGAGGGGCTAACATAGCCTCACTAAAGCATGCGAATTTGGAATAGTTGCCAACCCCTGCTACGTCGCCCACGCAGTCGTTGGCTGCGGTTAACACCTGATAAGCAAAGCACAAAGCCCTCGCAAACATAAACAAAGAGCTCGAACAGATTAGGGCGCGCCAGGCTCAGCACGGCGAGGCGTTGATTCCATTTATGTATTAATTGGTACAATATAGCGAAGCTCGCGCACCTAACGTTACTGAATTAAAAGTTAGCACAAACGTAACACCAAAACATCGGCGCAGAGTTCTTTAGCTATTTAGGCGATGAAACGCGAAACTCGCCCACATGAACTTACTAGTAGGCTACCAAAGTAGCGTCTTGAAGCATGGTGGCCTCAAACCGGCATTAAAAGCCGCGACAAGCAAGCAAGGGGGCATGCATCCGCCCACACAAAGTTGAGCACAAAAGCACCACCGCTCGCACAAGCGACAGTTAATATGTTTAAATGGTTGTAATTACAAATACCTTAGTCCGTAGACGGTCTATGAGAGTTGCGTGCAGTCAGTCGGTAGAAGGCGGCAGTCTGTGGCAGCTCAATCGCCAAAACACGGCATTAGGGGTAAACGGGCTGGAATCCGCCAAGATGGCGGCGTTAGGACGCTCTCCTGAGAGCACACTTACGGCGGCAAAGAAGCCTACTTCGTCCTGCCTAGAAAGATCCTCGAAACAACGAGTTGCAAAGGGAAAGCCCCTTTTCTCACAAACGCAGAACTGGCCCCGTGAAGCCCTTCACACACCTACGCTTTGGCGTAAAGACTTGCCACTCGCACAATCACACGCGACCTCTTAAAGGCGAAACAGTTTACGGCATATTCGCTGTAACAGCACGGGAAATAGGAAGGCTTTCACAGCAACGGTGCTAACAAACAACGGCAATTTACACAGCATTCGCTGAAACAGCACGAGACGAGAAAAACAGGCTGGCGTCCCCGCCAATGGCAGGAACGCAGCGAAACGGCACACTCTGCGACTTCTTCGATCAACGGCCCTCGGCTGAATGCCCCAGCCAGCAGTGTTACGACCCCTGCAGTGGCGTGAGCCAAAACGGCGTTACCACGTGACTCTCGACAGCCAATGGCGATGCGCTCAATAAAACAAATAAGTTCCGGTAACAAAGACAGTCAATGGCAATGCGTCCAATAAAACAAATAAGTGCCGGTGACAAAGATAGCACGAAGCCTCGCAGTCGCCTCAACGGCGTGATTTCTAGAAGGTTCGGAATTCTTGCGAGCGATAACACCCGGCTGCCAAAGTACCAGCAAAGGGGTGCTCCAACTGACGAGAAATACTGCGTTTGGGGCCAAATATGTGCAAAATCATTATTATGGAATTAGGCGATGGAGCCAAATAAGTAACTAAAAGGGTTTAGCATACGGGACGCTGCCCTAAAGCCTAGGTGGCTAATTAAAATACCAAAATGACCTGACAAGGTTTGAACGTATTGGGTTGTTAAATGGGTTGCATACCCGCGTTTCTCGAAATAATTTACAGCAAGCAACGTCCTTTCGAGTTTTCTACCTGAACTCAGCTGGCACAACCTTCAAGTCACTCCAGCGGCGAAGATAAATTAGCCATGTTGCCACATTATTGTTGCCACGTTCTGAGAAGGGAGCACAGATCGGCAAAATCCAAGAAATTTTACAATCCAGATATTCGAATTTGTCAAAATCCGAAAAGTGCAATTTTTCGGAAATAAAGTAAGATTTCAATGAGATTTTAAAGAGTGTGTTATTTTTAGCTAACTGAACAATCTCAAGGCCAGAAAACCCCTAATTTTTCAATTTTTTAAACATTTTTCGAAATTTCACATACCAAGACGTAATATTAAAATTAAAATTTTTTGTGTTAAGACTAAAGACTTATAATTAGAAAAAATAATATAAAATGTTAAATACTTCTTTAGTTTTTGTTATTTTCCGAAAAGTAGTACGTTTTTTATGCAAGACGCTTTTTAGGAGAATTTTTCAGTTCTAATTAATATCTATTTAAATGATTTCAAGAAACTCTAATCTACCACTGTTAATGAATTACTGTTACAAAAATCCTGTAAATGTTCTTTTACAGTTGTCTAAATGAGAAATTTTTTCTTTATCCAATTACATGTTCTAAAAAACTGCAATGGAAAAACAAATATGTTTAACAAAGTTTTTTATTTCATAATAAAAAAACTTTGTTAAATATAAAATTCTTTGATTTGTAAATAAACATAAATGGAAATGTGAGAGAGATCAAAGTTGGCCGAGAATTTTGAAATTTGGTATATAGGGGCCTGGATGTTGATTCTAAACATCTTTTCTTAATAACTTTTTGTCGTATTTGCTACATAAAAGGCACGCTAATCTACAGAAAAATAGATTTTTTTTTAAATTTCCAAGGCATACTTGATTTGTCAAAACTGCTTTAACCAAGTAGGGCTGAACCTCAAGAAATGAAAATTTGAATAAAGAATTTTTACATTTTACAAGAGTCGTTTCACCTACCCGGGGACACACTGTATATGAATTGTATTCGAAGAAATAAAACACAGGTTTTAGGTTTCAAATATCAAATAACAATCTTTATTTATTTTGTTGTTTGCAACCTAGCAATGTGTAATCAGATTACATGTACGTAAATCCCCCAAAATATTTGATTTAGTTACGTGGGGTTGTTTTAGAGAAGAAAAAACTATGGAGAACTATAAATTTAGTAAATAGTTATCCCTAGCTGCAAAAAACTTCTATCTTTTCAACAAGAATAATAACAATCAACACTAAAATATAACAATATAAATCACATATCACAGGTAGCGGCAACGATTTTTTGAAGTGCGATCTTGCAGCTGTTGCTGCGGAACGATGCCTTTTGATGTTTCTGTTACTTTGTAATTTCCGTGCAATGTGATTAAAATAAATCTGCAAGAAAAAGTTTCTCTGTTTTTTTTCTGTTGCACGATAATAATAAGTGGGATAATGAAAGCGACCTGCCTATTTTATAGTCTAACAATAATATACCTTAAATTACTTATATCAAAGAGCATATATGCTCTTTGTATGCTCTTTGCTTATATATAAATTTTATATTAAACTGTGTGCCCGACTTGGTTATTTTTTAACTGTAAGTTGGTTGATTCGTCAGCAATAAAAGCTTTTACAAAAATATTCTTAAGAATAATTAACAACTAAAGTATTTCACAGAATCAGTAATGCGTTTTGCATACTGGGAATTAAAGCTCTAAAGCTACACCTATAATAAATTTGTTAACCTGTCAATTTTAGATTTTTAGAGATGCTGATTTGTGGACCGATACAATGCTACCCAAGTTGATTAATTTTACAATGACACCCTTGATTTTAAAGAAATTTTGAAAAAAAATATATCATTTTCATTCTCGTTTTTGATTATCCATTCACGACAGGAAGGGGGGGGGGGTAACCCCGGGTGAGTTACTATATTCCGTTATTTTTCAGATCAGTATGTTTCTTTTATTTTCATATACAATGGCCCATCACGCCCTACCTGGTCCAGGGAATATGTAACCGTGTTTTTTTCTTACTTATAAAGCAACTGCAACCAGGAACGGAATAGCCATACAATAAAATAAAATAATTAGGTACATTAAGTATACATAGGTATGTATTTTTAAAACAAAAATTATTCAAACTACGTAATTTTTCTGAATAATACGTCCATATTAGGCACACAAAAAAATGTTATCGCAAGATCATTAAATCTGGTCGAATATCTTAGTTACCAGCACGGTGCATCGCTCCTATGGTATATAAAAATTATAGCAAAATATTCGCACATGCAATTTCCCCAAATTAATTCGACACACGTATAAATCAAAACATCCAGCGGAAAATAAATAGTATTTTTTACCCAATAAATCTGTCAGATAATTCTTTTACTAAAAATTTATACGGCGTATTCCCGGTATGCTTTTCTGTAGCATTTCTTAAAAATAATATCGAGATTAGTAGAAATGGTTAGTGCACAACTGCGCGGATATGCTTCCTAAATTTACGGTAAAGTTGTTTATAGCTCTTGCTTTCATGTAGCCACGTGCACTTGACGAATGCCTGTCAGTCTGATATTCGAACCAACCTTTGGAGCTTAAAAGGCCATAAATTAGGAAGGGAAACGTTTGGGTGATGAGTTCGTGCCTCTATCCTCTTTCCTTGCATATAAAAATGCATTCAGATAGCAAAACGTATTTTTCTACTAAATAAGCACAAGAAAAAGTGCTACGCCCATTCCAAATCAAACCTAGCGGGCGGGAGCTTTTAAGCTATACGCTAATACTGCCCCGCGCTGAGTCTCTTCTAATTATATGCTCTTTGATATTAGCGAATTCCAACCGCTTTCAAAATATGTAGCATTAAAAGAAGCCGATGTATATCGAACTTTATAAAAAATTGAAGTCTTATTTTGCGCTGCACTTTGCTGGCGGTAATGTTTTAGGAAATCTCCGCTAAATACATATATACGACTTTCATTTATAAATTTCATCTGCACAGGAATCCATTCAGCATCCAGTGTGCAGTTGCTTCCTATGTTTCCACTATTGGAAAATTTTTACGCATACGAGCGCTTGGTCCACATACCACGTCGGTCGATGGACAAGCAAAAAATTGTTATTTATAGCAGCGAGAACGAGATAGGTACATTACCCGCTGCGTCGCCGACATGTCTATGTTAACTACTGGCGGCAATTGGTTATAGTATAGGTGTTCAATTTTTATTCAAATCTATCGCCTAGATAACACGAAGCACACTGAAATATTTGCTGCGGCGGTCCCTCCAATACGTCACCCTCTAGCGGAAAATGCAGCCAACAATATTCATACATCCATAAGCTTGCTCGTATCCGGCTATCCAATTTTGCAAAAAGCCTTCCTACGTCCTTAGCAAAATATTTTTGTATAATATCTATAGGTATGCTATTCAGTTCTTCTGCAGTAATCGGTATTGTATTGAGGCTGCTGCAGCAGTTATTAGTGATGATGCTTGGACTGTGTTACACTTCGCAAAATCTTTTGCACGAATTCCAAGTAAGTATCTGTTGTAAAATTGAGCTTATTCTGCATTTTTTTCGCTCGACTTTGCATTCTTTGTACTTTGCTGCAGTAAAATTATAGTCAATTCCAAGACGTGTCAAGTAGTTTTCCAGAGATGTGGCTTGAAACTGCAGATAATCCAACTCCACTTTATTATCTGAACATTCGATTTCTCGAGCTTCTGCCCCAGCTGCTGCTGCAATGCTATTATTCTTCTTCTGTGCAGGCTGAGGTGTCGACAGCGACTGAAGAAGTAGTGTTGATGTTATAGCACTCCACGCCGGTTGAGGTCGATTGAAAAAAATTGTATAATTTAGTAGAGACACTGACTCGTCGTGGCTATGGGTTTTGTTAAAATGCTTACAGGGTGTTTCGGAACTATGAGATTAAACTACTAGGGGGTATTCAGTACGACGGTAGACGGTAGAAGATATTTGAGTATAGGAATCCATGTCCGGAAATGTCTCCCTGGGGAACTGGGACTCTATAACACGTTAAGACAATTTAAAAACAAAATGTGTTTCAATTCCTCAAATGTCAACGATAGCGTACAGCAAGTTTGTAACAATTCATCCGGTTTTATGGACTTCACCAATCAAGAATTGGCGGATATGCATCTGGCATATGGAGCAACAACCTGCAATGCATTCAAATGTCGCCCATTCCATAATGGACAACCAGACCAATGGCCGCCGACGACAAACGACCAATCGCACAATCCCACCAATGCTAATCCATCCCGACGCCATCTTGCTCGATAACCACACCTCATTACCAAAATGGCCGCACAACCAACCAATCATAACCACACACAAACAGGAGGCCGACCCACGACACAACCAACCACACACCGGGGGACGAGGCCGGCACTGGGGGGAGGGGGAAAACGGGGGCGGTTCGCCCCAGAACTCTCATAACTTACCTACTATCGATGTCATCGTGTGGGGACAGTCAGACGATAAGCAAGAACATTCAAGGCGGCTATAGTTAAGTTTACGAGTTATCGTTTTTGAGCTCAGAAAAAAAGAAGTTAAAAGGTTCCAGTATTGTTATACGAAAATATCTTTCAAAAAGTCGGTCTGAGTTGTTAATAAATGCATGCCAGCACTTTGGACACAAGAGTGTCTGATCGCAGGATGGTATTATTATCAACATAAGCAATAAAAAAGTGCGTGTTCGAAACATTAAAGATTTGGGAGAGGCTATAAGTACATTTGAACAATAAGCTATTTTTGTTTACTCATCTGTGTTTGGTAAAATCGGTAACTTATGTGGAGGACATGTGAGGCATTCGTAAATTACGTTACTGAAAATTAATTTTGCGTAAATTATAAAATTGTTTAGTTTCTAAGTTGAAGATGAATCATTTGACTGTTGCACATGTTAACGCTCAATCGGTGACTGATGATTTTTTTTTGTTTTGCGTTAACATATTTTAGAAAATAAATATGATATAGTTTCTATCACGGAAACTTTCTTGGATTCAAAGGTTCCCACCAATACACGGGAAATATCCGGTTATAACTTATTGAATTGTGGAACTTTTGGAAGTAGTATTGCACTATATTCAAAAAAAATTTTTCAAGTTAACCAAATTAATGTTACAATTTTCCTGAATTTGAGCAATTGTAGGTAGAAGTTTGTTACAGCATAAAAGCGACATTACGACACAACCGTCAGTTAGTTACTATCTGCAAGCTACTTTACGACAAAATCGGGAAAATTACACAAATCCGTTGCCCCAAATTCTCGTCACAATGGGCTGCAACACAAGGGTCCGGCTATTAGGGAGCTCAGCGAGAAGGAGTGGGTTCTTTACGACCTTAGAATTAGGGCATCGGTCCGGCAGATGGGATAGAGATCTTAAAATTGATAGCGCCACCCCTATTGTTGAAAACCCGCCTATGAAAAAGGGGAAAGCATAAACGGGGCTAAAAAAAGAGGTATCTGCAGTGCTAGATGTCCAGCAGGAGCATCAACGCACTTACCTTTAGACCAATTTCTTCAAACATCCCCTGTATCCCTTACATAAAGAAATCACAACATAAATACGCATGCAAACGTTGATACATAAAATAATAATGCCCAAAGTACTTAATTAAATGCAATCTCTTGAATTAAATATGAAATAATTGAACAAGTACAAAGACAAAAAAAGGAAATGGTTAATAAACAGTTGAAATTACTTAGCGGAAACAAAGTCCATCGATAATAATGGCATCAAAATAAATCATGAATTTGACAATAGCAAAAACTGTGGTCATTAAGTGACACAACAAATCTTAAGCTAAGTGCGCAACGACGGTAACTTGAATTTACGAACGCACTCGTCACACAAAAAGGTTTGCAAGGCACCATAAATAACTAGAAACAAAATACCTGGTTCAGATTACAGGAGAGCTTTTACTGATGTCCGCTGGTATCGCCAACTAGTAAAACAGCTACTGCATGAAAAGGGTGTTTGCGGGAGACGGAACATGGCTTCGATGATGCGTACCACAGCTAGGGGTCGGTAGGACGATAATCCCGTCACGGGTAAAAGACGCCGAGCAATTCCAATAAGGAATAACGAAACGATGCGACATACAACAGGACGTCTTGGAAAGATAGCGTTGGTTCTATGAAGAGTTCGTTATAATCCGCGAAAGCGATAATTTTGGAGTCTCGCAACCCCACGATTAGAACTCTTGTAAACACTAACTTAATGGCCTTACGTTAACCCCAAACAACTAGTACGCACATCTCGATGAAACACTAAACAGTCCCATAGGCTCAGAAGCCGTCCACAAAGCATACCGTTAAATACGTAGGACGAAAGCGAGTGTACAGCATCTCAAAAGGGCACCAAAAATCGGCGAGGCACATACAGTTAATGTTTTATCTTTACTACGAAGGTACTTTTAACAAGGAAGCGGGCACCGCAACATTCGCACAGAATCTTTTACAACACTTGTTCCCCCCTACAGCGCGAGTTCGCTCTGCGGGGGACGCAAATTCGAAACCTTTGTTGACTAGTTTAATACCAGAGCGCAAGTGTCTTGTACCGAGACGAATTTCTCAACTAAAATAAAGGGGACACGCGCCAATTAGCCACTTAAGCCGCGTTCCTTATTTCTCCCATAGGCTGCAGAGAAAATATTCTAGAATAACGAAATCTTGAATCAGCGTAACGCTTAAAACTTCGGTAAAGTCCCTGCCTGCCTGATTTCCTCCACAGTGGTAATTAAGATTCAATGAATTACGTCATTTCAACCAGCGGAAAAAAACCTTTCTAAATTTAGAACACACATATCTGAACCTAACTTAATGAAATGAAGTATTGGGAGACGCTAATATTTGAAATAAACGGAGTAAAGTTTTGAGCCCTTACCGAAATTTTAATTTAGGCCTGGCTGAACTGGGAAAAGAATTACAATCGAAGCTAAAATAGGCGGAAAGGCGGAAAAGGGCGAAAATAAAGCAAATTGTCCTCACAAGTTATGGTCAACAAGCAGAAAATGTTATTAGGTAGGTACTGTGTAGTTACCTAAAGTATGATCAAAAATTATTTTCATCTAGTACGGCTATGGAATAGTTTCTAATTTATGAATGCAACTACATTTATACCTAAACGTCAAACTTGACATTTGATTTTTAAGTGACTCATAGTTGAATTCATAAATTATGAACTATTCCATAGCCATACTATGTGAAAATCATTTTTGATCATACTATATTTACCCCATAGAAATAGATACAAGGCTTTTATAGAAAATTTTGAAATAGTTTGTAGTAATCTGGTTTCTCTTTATGATGACATTAATGTGTAGGTGACTTTAATATTGACTTGCTTCAACCTGAAAGCACGGAGTCGATCCAATATATTTCCATGCTTGACAGTTTCGGGTTTACACAAATAATAATCAATTAACCTACTAAAATAACATTACAAACAGCAACATTGCTTGATCATATATTAATAAACAGCACAGATATTATTTCCTCCGGAACTAAACAGTTAGCATTTTTTTTTAATCATGAACTGATATGCTCTAGTTATGCACAAAATATATGTAACAGTATAAACCACAAACCTATACTTTTCCAATTTTGATCTCAATAATTTTTAAAATTTTCTTCAGCTAATAGACTGGCAGCAAATCCTTCATATCCTATAACATAAAATCGGTGGTTTCTTTTTATGTATATATGTGTTTGTTCACTATCTCCTCCGAAGATAATGGACCTATTAAATTGTATGATAGCTTAAAATTTTGCCAACCTTTAGACTAGATCATAGGCCGGTTTTTATTTTCAAAAAAGTACGAAAAAAGTAAAGTTTTAATTAAATCGTGTAGTTAGGGAAGCTAAGTGTAGCTCGGGTGATTCACTATATATATTACGCTACTAAAAAGAATATCCTCGGTTGAAAGATCTACAGTAATAGATTAGGTCTCAAATTCTGGCTCAAGATTTCCATCATGCTTTCATGCTTCACACAATATGAGTGTTCCACCTCTATCAGGAGTGAAGTTTGTTGAACTTGCTCTGCAACTAAACCAAAAACGGATTTCATATTAATCGAAGAAAAAACTACATGCGTTATGTATGTAACTACTTGGCAAAAATCGTTTTGGTAACACTGTTCTTTTTACCATTCTATTTGAGCCGAAATCTTCGTTGACAAAATGTTTTTCGCATACTCGAAAGTTATCGACAACATACTTGTTCGTTAATCGTTTATTTATAGGTTTCATTAATGTATAGAAAATCGTCTATTAATGACCCTTATTAATGAATGATTTTTAAAAATCGTTTATTAATAACAACTATTAATGAATGATTTTTAAAAATCGTTTATTAATAACAACTATTAATGAATGATCCTTTATCTAATAGACGTGTCTGTCTGGGACGCTGTTTTGTCCGGGACGCTGTTTTGTCCGGGACGCTGTTTCAGCAGCCAAACCGTAAGAGATAGAGAAAAAAGTTATTGAAGTTATATGTTTGGAATGGTCATGTCAGGTCAGGAACCGAATTTCAGTCACGTGACACTTCCGGTTTTCGAGAAATCACAAAAAGACCGTTTTTCAAATAGAACGCGTATTAAATAAAAACTGGTTCGGCCGCCAAACGTAGCTGCGACCCTCTGCGCCTTAAATCCTCGATCGGTTAGGCAACCACTTTGACACCTTCCAGGTCTGGGTGGTTGCCTAACCGATCGAGGTTTGAAGGCGCGTTAAATGAGACATTTGTCTCACTGGACTGCTAGTTTTTATTAATAGACGATTTTGGTATAGGTAATCAAAGATACCATTAATGTCAAAACTTTAAGTGTCAAATTCTTTCCATGCAATAAAATTAAATTTTCTTCAAATCAATAACATACGATCAACGAAAAAATATTGGAACCAACTCGTGTGTTAATCGGCGAGTAATAAGCTCAACAATTAACGTGTTTGCTAGTACTCACACGTTAAAATGTCTCGATTATTAATCGCTCTCATTAACACGCTTGTTTGTTGAATAACTGTTTTGTTCAGGGTAATGAACTTTGTGTTACCAATTGCACGAACCACCTCGAGTGTAATTCAGGATTTTTTCTAGATGAATAAACCGATGTCGACTGTGACTCCTTTCAGGGATGCAGTTTGGCACGCAGCAATTAATTTTAACCATTTTAGATGGGATAAGAACAATGACACTGCAAACACAAAATACACTTCACCGCAAAATTAAGGGATCAGAAATAAAAGTGCAATATTTTTTTTATCGTTGAAAATATTGTTATGAAGCTCATAGGCAATAAAGATAGCACTATTTATCGCTACATGTGCATATTTTAAGAAAATTCATAGCTTGAGATATCACAAAAATGCTGCTTGATAACAAATACTGCAGATATCGCATAAGTCTTGTAATTAAAGGTTGTCTGTCAGGGTGTTCTAAACAATTGGTACCTACAGTGATATAAATTAAAATAAATGGCAGCCGATGTCCATAGAAACTCTCTTTCGCAGGTAGATGTATCTAAAGTGGTCACACTGCTCGAGGAAGGCTATACTCAGAGAGAAGTTGCTGCAAGGCTTTTAGTTGCCCAGACAGTGATCTGCAGAATTTCTTGGCGGTTTCGAATGACAGGTAATTATACCAGGGGACCTGGCCAAGGTCGTAAAAGGAAAACCACCATGCGTGAAGACCGGTATGTGGCCGTAACAGCGAGACGTGAAAGGTTCATCACTGCTCGATCACTGAAGAATGATCTCCAGCGATCCACCGGAACAGTCATTAGCTGCGATACCGTATTGAGGAGACTACATGATGCTGGTATGAAGGCAAGACGTCCTGCAACCGGTGCAATTTTGACCCCCCTTCACCAGAGGCTACGTTTAACATTTGGTCATTATCGTTTGAACTGGGGAGATGAAGAATGGGCAGCAGTGTTGTTCACCGACGAGTCTAGATTTTCTCTAACCACCGATGATCGAAGTTATGTTATTTAATGTTTATTAATAGTCCGATCTTTATTGCGTATGAGTTTCATAACAATATTTTCAACGATAAAAAAATATTGCACTTTTATTTCTAATCCCTTAATTTTGCGGTGAAGTGTACAATTTATCCTCCAAATAAAAAAATCAAAAATGACAATGACAAGGCTGACAGGAGAGCGATGTCCAGTAAATAATATAGACCACTGCAAGGCCAACTAAATCTGTAGGAACAAGACTTTGTTTCTATAGATTTAGTTGGCCTTGGGCAAACTCTATGAGTGGCGCCATCTGAGCGACCTGGAAGTGCGGCTCTCTGAGCAGCCATGACTGTTCTCACTTTTACCCGCAGTGTTTACGTTCTATACCAGACTTGGTTTATTATTTCTCTAGGAAATTGACAGATCTTACAACAAATAAAATTCATTGTTTTCAAAACCTACCTGTTATTTTAATTTCATACAAGATACATCGTAAAATAAAGCATTATTACCATTTTCAGATAGCTATAACTCCTCATGGGTGAACTTTCCCCTACAGGTATTTTGGGTTAAATCGACGTATTTTGAGCTATACTAAGTAATATTAACCATTCACAAAACTCGTGAACTGAAATGTCAATTTTTTTAAATATTTGCTCAGTGTACCTAGTAGTTACAGTTTTTTTGAGAATGTAATTCGGATCTACTGATTTCTAGTAATATTTAAAGTTAGGTTATGTTACATGTGTCAAAAGTTGAGCGAAGTTTTTCGTTGTAATAATTAACTATAGCCTTTTTTCCCTTTCAAATAATAAAACCATCTTTCATTTCTGTTCCATTGCAATTGAAATGTATGCACAAAAATTAAATAATTTTGGAGATTGTTTTTACAAGAAAGTGTGACGTAAGTCAAGTTTCTAAATTTCAAAAATTTCAGTGCTGCCAAAATCAATAAGCAGAAGTTCCAAACCAGAAATTAAACAAGGTTCTACCAAGTTGACAGCGTTTTGACAGTTCACGAGTTTTGTGAATAGATAGTCTGCAATTAATTTATTTCCGCACCTTTTAGGCACACCCTGTCCATGTATAACTGTTGTTATATGAATTTGTATTACAAGAACGTGTGTAAAGGAATAATTGTAACTTATCGTGCGTTCGAAAAAAAGTTATCGAGAGGGCTTTCAACTACATTTTGTCTTACAACTGCATGCCGGTGATTATTACATCGCTCTACCCAAGATTCAGCACGCTCGGTCACTTGAGTTGTCAGTTGTCAAAGTGAGGTTGTGTGCATACACAATCCATAAAATAAGTTATGACATGACTTTCGAAAATTAATGTTTGACACAAGACCACTTGATAACGGTTTCTTTTAGCACATTTTACCAAAATATAGAGATCCTGTATATAGTTTACTAATAAGAGTTGGGCAAACAGCGTGATACATTTTGATTGGTTTGGATCAATTTTTACAAGGCATGTGTGATAAAAGTGCCGTTTTCGCATATTTTGTAACATGTTACGACCGATGGTTTCACACATGCAAATCGTAATTTTAACTAGGTTGGCCGTATATTCCTAATAGTCGGTTGTAGAGATCCTAAGAATGGTCAATGCTCTGAAAACTCCCTCATCAAAAGAAAACTAGTGGAATTGGTTCTCATAACCTCTTTGTTCGACATATGTCAAATGTCTAATTTGGATCAAAATTGTGTGTCAAATTACGCTGTTTGCCCAACTCTTAGTAAACTATATACAGGATCTCTACCAAAATATTACTATATGTGCACTCTAGCACAAGCAACCACTATTAAAACCAACAGACTGCTGTAAGACTAGAAGCACACATTAATTGGAAGTTTAGCTTACCTCTCATAGATGGAGCCACTTACTCATAAAACTGGAACAGACATTATTGTACAAATATTACTGTGCTTCGGTCAGCCCTACTACACGTAGCTGTTAATATGTTTTTACTTTGCAAGAGCAATGTTTTTTTATAGTTATTTATGTACAAATCTATATTGTAATTACTATATACCGTGCTCACTTAAATATTGTTGTTTCCACTATTTAAACAAGCATAAATAACCGTCACAGTTAGATTTCTCTTAAATGAACTAATAAAAAATCCACATGATGCAAACTTCTTGAGAGGCGAATCCACATCTATAATAAAGTACATAGAAATCCTAGTTCTGTTATTAGAAGCTTGGATTTCTGTGGAAAATAAATATTACAGAGTAATGTAGGATTCAATATGTGTGTATGTACAATCACAGAGCACTCGGCGTGAACTGCTTTTATTTCCATTAACAGAATGACTGTCACTTAACGTACGTAACCAAAGGACCATAATCGTTTATATACAGTGTATCCACAGATTGATGTAACAAGAGATATGTAATAATAATAATATAATAACGCTTTATTAAAGTACAATCAAAGGGTAACGGATCAGGAAAACCTTGTTCTTCCCCTGGAACCGTAATATTTACAACAATATTTGTATTATAATATATCAATATAATATAATTTGAATAACATTTTTTTCTACGATCGTGTCAAAATGATCACTTTTTGCACAGTTTCTAGTGTCAAAAGTGACGTTTATTGCACTCTTAATATTAGCGCCTGAATTACGTTTTCTTGCACGTTGCTATTGGTGGCGCGTTTTAATATTTTAAAACACACTTTGCCGTAAATTTAAATGTCAACATAACCGAGGATATCTAACACAATGTGACGGAAAAAGTGTCATCGAACTAAGTTTTTATATTTTTGTTACGATCGTAGAAAAAATAGCGAATGATACACATGTATAAGTGCCATTAAAGCACTAGCGACGTTATAAGCACTCCGCTTTGCGTCGTGCTCTGAAACTCGTCGCATGTGCTTTAAAGACGTACTTATACACTAGTATCATAATATACTATTAAATTTCAATTGCATATTTGTAGATTAAGCCTTGCTTGGTCTGAAACTAATTTTAAGAATATTTTCGATGTTTTCAAATCAAGGAGGCTTTGACAGTAGATAATTCAGGAAAAAGTGCCTTTCCTGTTCTAAATGGGCAAAAATCATTAGGAAGTGGTCGAGAATGTAAAATTATGGTGCTCCACAAAATTTTCGAAAGATCCGAGTACTTTTAGGAAATAGTTACTTTTCAGGTAAATTAGTTTCAACACGAAGTAAAAAATTTGTTTGTCAGAAAAATTTATTCTTAATGTTGTATCATGCTTACTATGATAAATAAAATGGATTTCTTCAGATGGCACCCATTTTTCGGATTATATATGGTACAAAAAATGGAACATTAAAATCCTAGTAGGTACTTTAAAGTAAAATTTTAAAGTTCAAGTACCTTAAAATAATACGTGGGTTGTATACAAAACCACCGATGTTAATCGCCACCGATATGGATTTCCTCCGACTTCTGACAACTGTATTGAACACTACCGACAGGAACTACCGCCGACTTGGGTTACTACCGACTTTTAAAGTTTGTAAGAAATATATGAATGTCACCGAACTAAAATACCACCGACTTGGTCTACAAACCGACTTGGATTACCACCGATATGGATTTACATCCGACAGGAACTATCGCCGATGTGGACTACCACCGCGCGTTTACTTCCAACCGATACCGACAGTAGTTGCTGCAACACATCTTACACGAGCGACCGTGAAGTTGCAATCCTTCATATTAAGGTGACTGTTTAGTAACTTCAGATTTTGTTTCTAACTGGCCCAGAATTTTTAAAACCCCCTAAAGGTAGACAACAATCCATACTAAGTAATTTTTAAATGATTTCGTTTACACGTCCTAACCTTGCTATGTGATTGGTACTATGTAGAGGAAGCAAAATATGAATGGAGCTAAAGGATTATGATATAGGTGGTTCGTTGGGCGCTTATCGGGAAGCCCAAAATTCCAAAGCTCTATTTAAATTGTTTTATAATGACTTTCTGAAGTGACTAAAAGACTGCAGATTGGTGGTTTATAAAATGTTGACGGAGTTATATCAGTTATTATTCGCGCTGAGCTTTCCTTATATTTATACCTAGTGAAAGTAAGTGAAGTGTCATACAGGGACCGTCAAAAAGGACTGATTATTTAATTTTCTAATAAAAAATTAAATGTCACAGCAATCGCTATGTCTCTTATATTATTTTAAAGAGTATGCTTTGGAGAGGTGTATAAAACAATTGCAGAATTTTTTGACACTAGCAAAATGGACACATGGCCAGTGCCACAACGTGTTTTTTGTGTTGAACAATTTATCAAAGTTAATTCAATTATTTAAGTGCAATGCTGCAGATTATTTTATTTGGAGCTACCTAAAAAGTAAAGTTCATATTGGAAAACCAAGAACAATTGACGAACTTAAAACAAGCATTAAAGCAGAAATTCCATATATTCCGTAGGAATTACTTATTAGAGTCATGTTTAATTTCGTTCGCCGCTTAGAAGAATGTATTGAAAACGACAGAGGACACTTCTGGCATATATTTGATAAATAAATCTCCTGTTCTTACACTTACACAAACCGTTTTGTTTAAATTTGTAACTTATAACAATACATTTTTATCTAGAAAATAAAATAGTCAGTCCTTTTTGACGGTCCATGTATAAAGATTTAAAGTTGAAAAAACTTTGTCTGTTCGAAGAAAAAGTGCAAAAAAGAAAGGATTGCATGCTGCACGGGCTGCACTTAGAAATAGAACGACACAGTAAATTTAGGGGTTATAATTTGTATTTTTTATATCCCACTTTTTTGGCCGTAAGTGTACAAACAGTGTCTACGGATTTTAATAGTATAATTTAATATAAAGTGTATCAACAATTTTAACGAGTATTTTAGGAGATTATTAAGTCAAAATGTTATTAATTAATTAAATGTTATTAATTAACTAAATTAATTTAATTTAATTGTAATAATTGCAAATTCAATTACATTGGACAAACAAAACAATTATTAAAGAACAGAATTAATCGGCACAAACACTCAATTAAAACAAATAATATATCACCTAATAAAAAACAGCGTTAACTGACCATGCTAATGAATCTCTACGTAAAAAGTTTAATTTCTACGCACCCAACATGTTACATACAGAGAATAACTTAAAAAACGTATATGCCTGGAGATGATTGAAATACAAAAAAGCTCTATTGCAATTAATTATAGAACTGATATGAGATAACCTCAGTTCTATTTATCATAATTTATTTAAATAAACTTTTTTACATGAACCAAATACTTTAGTTGTGTTTTTATGCTATTATAATTCAAACAAACATTTTAATTAAAAGCAAATTTTAACTTAATACGACCCTGGCTATGTCATATGCAAGTTCCAAATTTTCTGCAGTTTTGGGTATAGTTGATAATAAAAATATGTGAACAGCCTTGCATGCTCTTATCAATTTCATTTTACATTTCTGGTTTCAAAATTGCTAAAGCGTTCTGCTTTAATTGTATTGAATATGGATTATCACGAATAATCCCGTTTGCTTCATTAATTGTTAATATTAAATTTAAAAAATGTCTTTAACATAATCCATATTTAAACTACTCCTTATCGTAAGTATGCTAGTTAAAGGAAAACCATATTTGCTCACTAATCTAATTTTTCTCTTTTCAGATTTGTTAAAAATTACTTTTTTATAATGTTTTCGTAAATTACTGAAGAAGCTATCATAACTAGCGAAACGTATAATTAAAATATTTCATTTTAATATTAAAGTATGTTTACGACAAAATGATTTTTATTTAATCAAAAATTATGATTAATTAATAACATTTTGACTTAATAATCTCCTAAAGTACTAGTGAAAAATTATAATAGTATAATTTTAAATTTTTAACTAATAGTTTTAACATAATAAGTATAGATATTGATAATTGGTTTTTATATTTATACGCGGTCCTTAATAAATTGTGTTATTTTCCTCTTTTTACCTTTTTTGAAAATTAAAATGAATAAAACCAACATCAGGAGACACTTTTATAAAATACAAGCAAATTGCGCGCTACGCGCACGTGAAATAGGATACGCGAAAGGTCAAGCTCCGAACCGAGCGCTAAGATAAGAAAAACAAAACCTAAACAAATATAAACATCTGTGAAGCCGGAACGTGAGATTTTATTTTGTGCCACAGACACACAGACACACATTAAGGAAAATTATATTATAGATACCTACATTACTTCATATTTATGACAAACTACAGACAGTATAGAAATAGTGCACTCTTTAATTAGATGATAATTAATACATACTAAATGAGGAGCTTTGCATGTATCTCCAAAAAGCAAAGTTGCGCTTGTTAAAAATGTGAATGATATGTAATGTGGTAATTTACCATAGCCCTGAAATGAAAGGTGAAATAAATACAATGTTCTTCCTTGAATTCACCACAACTATGTAAAGCTGATACGTGAAGCAAATTGCGAACCTAGGAAAGCAAAAATATAATATATGTAAACCTTTCCAGGTAAAGATCTGTTATCTGAAATACCATAATTAGCTAGCCCAAGCTCAAGTTTAAGATTAGTTTTAGTGATGGGCATAACTGGACAATTTTCATAACCGAATTATTTGCATTCGAATGATATTAATAACCGAATGATTATTTGAATAATCATTCGAATACATTTTTGCTCTCGATTCGTTTCGATTAAGTCAGCCGGTTTGCCGATTGGCGGTTCACCGTCATCTGCATCGACATCGGTTCACCGTCATCTGCATCGACATCGGTTCACCGTCATCTGCATCGACATCGTAACTTGCAGATAGCGGATGAACCAAAACATAATATGTACGGTCGGCGCCTTAGAAATCGGGACACGTAATATGTTCTTCTAGCCTTTGGAGTATTCTTGCTCCGGTTACTTCATTAATGTGAGATGGCATTTCATAATTGACAAACAATAAACAATCTGAAGTAAAAATTAAAACCATAATAACTGTAAAAACCCAGTTTATACACTTAAAAAATACATGCAAGTTATATCATAATAGTGTGTAGTGCCCGATTTCTAAGGCGACAACGGTACATTATGTGTTATTTATTGGAAATTAAGAGGTATTTATTAAGAAGTGTAGAAAGAAAGAAATATGCGGGACTGCTTGCTAATCACAATAAAAACAGTCGTAAAACGTTTATCTTTATCGATCGGGTGGGTTAAAGACGCCGCCTCTTGTTTTGAATCTTTGGAGATGTAAGCAAATAAACAATTGTTTTATAGCTTGATGCGTTTGCAGTTTTTAGGCGTTCAGGTTTCAGGTCCCCAGAATTTGATATTTTTTATGATAGGAGGTAGGTACGCGATAACCAAATGGTGTTTTCAGTACAACCTGATTTGTTTATTAGTTATGACGTATTTATATTTACAGAATTTTGAGCACTGCGTAGGTCGCTGAGATATGGCACGTAGTACCTTTGAATAGAGGTTTTATATTCAAAGCGTAGTACGTATCAGCATGAGGTTATTTTTCATTCGAATACTTGGAACGAAAACCGAGTTACATAGGTTATTTCAATAACGGGATAACCGGTTATTTTTCATTCGAATAAGCCCATCACGAATTGGTTTATGAGCATCAGCTTTCTCTTTCTACTCTTGAATAGTAAAGTCTGTTGCTTAATTTTGATATATATTTTGAAACTTGGTGTCGTGTATATTCAATTTAATTTACTGTTATCAAGTTTTTCTAAAGAAACTAAAACGTCGTTCGACGTGTTCATGAACATCAAATAGTAATGACTACTTCTTCATGGTAAAAAAGGGAAACATTTTACTTAATGGCGCTTTTATTGCTCTGTATAGAATGATTAATAATTCCAATTGCTACTTCATTTTTAAGTTTTTCCACCATGGGGAAGTTTTTGCATTGTATTTATCTATATCTATAAAACTGAAAGTCCTGCCTCACTCACTCACTCATCAACGCCCAGCCCAAACCATTGGACCTAGAAAGCTAAAATTTTGCACAGAGGTTTCCTTTATGATGTATATGTTACCGGAAATGTATGTAATCCGTCATTATATAGAATTCCTAGGAAATGTATATAATGCCTAAAATCGTCAGGAAATGTGTGAAATAAATGTTATTATACACATTTCCTAGGAATTTTATACATTTCCTAACCTGGAATCGAAAATGTGTTAAATTAGGGATGTCATGTCGGTAGGTTAGGTTAGGTTAGGTTAGGTTAGGTTACTAGCACTAACAAATCGTCACACTGCTAAGGAAAATCTCAGTTCATCTGTGTTTTATTTTTCATTCATTCGCAAATTCTACAGTATAATGTTGATTTTCATACATTTCCTAGTACCATTTAGGAATTGCATACAATGCCTAGGAAATGCATACATTTCCTAGGAAATGTATGTATTAAAGAACCTTTCATTAATTATTTTACACATTTCCTAAATTGGCTCGGCATTATATACATTTTCTAGGAATTGTATACAATTCCTAGGTTTCATACATTTCCTGTAACATATACAAGGAATAAGGAAGGATATTTCGAAATTCAACCCCTAAAGGGGTGAAATGGAGGTTCTAATTTTGTATGGAGAAATAATATTAAATAGACATTTCGACTTGAAACGTCGTAGAAGTACTCCTAAAAACAAATAAGCAAATACGTATTTCGTGATTTTCCGAAAATCAACCCTTTAGGGGGTGAAATGGGGTAAATAAGCCTAAAATACGATATGCGTGTCGTTATTGAAGTTTTTTTGGACGTTGATTGCGAAAATGACATTTATTTTTAAGTCCAAGACGGTGGACATGACATAAGGGAAGAGACGGGACGGGACGGGACGGGACTGGACGGGAAGGGAAGGGACGGGACGGAACGGGGCAGAACTGGACTAGACGGGAAGGTACGGGACGGAACGAGACGGGGCGGGGCGGGACGGAACGGGACGGGACCGAAAGGGAAAGGAAGGGAAGGGATGGAAGGGGAGGGGACGGGACGGGACGCATATATGTAATCTGCAGACTCATAAGGTATTATGGCAACTGTTCGGCTACAATCGGTAATTGATTAATATGGAGCCAATGAAAGTTTAAGTAAAGTGCAGACACAGAGAGGTATTAGACGTCTGCAGTTTACTTAGTGGTTTCGCTTTGACTTGCTATATCGTATTAAATGTACCGTCTAAAATTACTATAAATTATTGAAATATAGAAAGTATGCTCCCAAAAGGCTAGGAGTACAATTTGTAAACGACACAACTGTTTGATTAAATCTAACTACCAATGATGAAGTTGAGGTTAGCTTCGCATGTTTATCTTTCGACCAACCGACCGAAAAAATGCCGGTAGATATACAAACTGTATCTAACCAAATTTAGCGCTTACAAAATGTAATTTTTCGAAAACAGTTAAAAAAATCTGGTCTGATACACGCACACAACTTCCTTTTACAGTGATTTTATAATTAACCATAAATTTGATTTTTAATTTTTAAGCATTTGTCAAAAATTTTCAAAAATTACAAATTTTACAGAAACCGTACAAAATAGAGCGTTAGTTGAAGAGACAAATTTTCTCTAAGATTCTCTATTGAATTAAAAATGTAATAATATAGCGGGTGTTATATTTAAAATATGAATTAATAAAAAAAAAGAAACAAAAGAAACCTATTTTAGAGGTATTCAACTGAAAAATCACCTATCTCACATCAATACACATTAAAAATGTAGTAAAAATGCTTGACAAAATCGTTAGAGCCGTTTTTTTTAAATCGAAAAATAACTGAAAAATCACAATAGTAAAAACACCATACTTCCGGTTATGCGATTTTATTCAAAAACTTTCTGAGGCATCTAGATAGTACACAAAACTTATACATGAAGTTTCAACGTCATACCTCTTTTCTTTTTTGAGATATTCTGTTCACACACAGACTCACACACACAGACAGACAGACCAATGAACCAAAACATGTTTTTTGGGTTCAGAGGACTCTAAAACGTGAAGATCTGTTGAAAACTCAATTTCGAATTATTGTAAAAGGTGCCATTTTAATTTAATTTTTAGTGGATGAAGTGATTCATTTTCGCATACACAACAGGACGCAAACTACTTTTACGTTCTAAAACGCGTCCAGCGACGTTTGAATTAATTTATTGAATAAAATGGATCAGGATATTTACTAATTTATTATTTTAACTTAAATAGTTAGTTTTAACCCTATAATTATACTAAAGTTAATTAATTACTATATGTAATTACATTGAATTCCAGTTACAAGGGATCACTATGCAAAAAATAACGTGAGCAACACATATGAAAACAACTTTTTTTACTCATTTGTAATTGTTTTTGAATGACTACATGTATTCACATACACTTTCCGATGGCTAAACACACACGTGTGTTACATACTATTTTTCCTGCGATGGTTTCGCATTCTACAACAAATTTAATCTTTTAATTTGACATTTGTTAAAAAAGTTGTCCGTTTTAGCCAATCATAGTATGATTCTTACATGAGAGAGCAAAAAGTGAGTACTTTCTGCACTGTCGTAGCATATTATTATACTAGTTTAATAAGAGGGCCTATATTGTAGCACGAGTAGTTTTGGGGCATGATGTGCGCAACGAGGAGTGCTCAAATAGAACTAGAGCTGCAATGAATTTTATTCAACGACGATAATACACTAATTTTATTTACTTTCAACAAAAATAATCAAAAACTTTTAATTTTGACATTTCATAAATATGACAATCTGTCAGTTGTCTGAAACAGTGTTTTTCATATGAAAATAACAATACAGAAACAGTGTTTTGATCGACTCCATCACAGCGGTGTTATAATAACCACATTAAAACATTAATATACGTAAATAATATCTGTATTTTTCGTCAAAAGATAAAAGTATAGTTTTTTTTCGAGGGATGAAGATTTGTTCACGAGCAGCGTCATGATAATTTTACGAGAGAAAAATTTGATCGCAAGAAGTAAATGTTAGTTTTTCTACGAATATAAAAAAATAAATTTACATTATGTATTGGAAAAACTACAAATGAATTTAGAATCTGACCGTTTTTGGCTTACTTAATATAGCCGTAATAAACAAAATAGCCACCATTCTTGCGAGTAAACAATTGGTTATTTATTAATTTCCATAGCAACGTGCACTTTCATCTGTAGAGTGAAATAAAACTATTACTCTCGTAAAAACAATCACTTTTTGTACAACCGTCATTACCAATTACATTTTTATTCCAGGTAACTACACATATATATGTCAGAATTAATATTATGGGAGAGCACCTTAAAAGTACACACTTTTAACACGTTAAAAATACTTAGTAAACCAATATTTGTCAGGTAACTAAGGAAAATCAATAACTTTCAGTTGTTCGACAGCTCGATATTTTGAAAAAATCTAGTAAGGCTTTCTGTATTTAATTATTAAAACTAATTATTAAACTCATACCTCTTTCACGAATTTGCAGTTTTATTAACGAGGGCGAAGCCCAAGTTTAACAAGTAAATAAGTAAAAAAAAGGTTGTTTTCATACGTGTTGTACACATTATTTTTTTGCATAATAATCGCTGGTAACTCGAAATTTGCCCAAAAAGCAGTCATATTACAAACGTGCAGTAACGTCGGAAAATTCTTATATCAAAATTAGTTAATAGAATCAAATTACCCCTGACCAAACATCTCTCGTTTAATTGGAATAAACCGAACATTTCAAGAGAAAACACAATACTAATAATAATAGTGGCCAAGGTGCATGCGTAAAATGCAGACGCATTATAATTCAACACGTCTGCAGTTTACTTCTGTTCTGATTGGCCGTACGACTTCGGAAAAAACGATGTGATGGGTTATACCTTATGCGTCTGCAGATTACGTATATGCGGACGGGACGGGTTTGTAAAACCTACTTTTAATACAGGTGCATAAATGTTACGAGGGAGTTTTCATAAAATTTGAACCAAAAATGGAAAAACTCTTTTATCTACGACAATGTGTAAATTGACTTTTAGTTGGCAGTTTAAAGTTTGTAAAATGACTGTTTAAAAACATGTTTTAATTAGTTTACGTCGTCAGCAGCAACGTGTTTTAAAAATTGTAACCACGCAAAATGACGACCGGTTGCTACTCATCTTAATTTATATTTAAATCTTTTTATTTGTTTATCGTGTTTTTTAGATTCTATTTTAGATAAAATATTGTACGATATACATGCGTAAAGTATCTCACTCGCGGGGATTTTGAATTGATAGATTAAAAATAGCAAAAACCATAGCACTATGTATTTTTTCATTTCTATAATACACGATAACAGTGTAAATAGCGGGATCTGTGGCCAAGTTATTAAGCATTCTGGCTACTAATCCAAAGATCGCGAGTTAGATCTCCGCATACAGTGAGGTTTATAAAAATTTAAAATGCAGAAAGAGAAACCGTATACAAAATGTGGGATACGGAAAGTTCGTTCCCCACATTTCGTTCCCCACATTTCGTACCCCACATTTTGTTCCCGGGATATTTCGTCTCCCCACATCTCGTACCCAGAAACTTCGTTCCCGAGCGAGCTCAGTTTGTCTCCTAGATTACAGGGTGTTGAAAAACAAGTGCAGCGATCGGAATGCAGTTAAAAAATATAAGATATTTTAATTTATTTATTTATTATAATAAACTTATAAGAACCAAATTAATTGTATTTATTAAAAATGACGTTTTAATCTAAGTATCTTCCTGATATTTTGTATAGGGCCATAATTTCTCATTCTGGACAACTTTTCTTAGTAATATTTTGCTGTATCACGAACAAAAAGGGTAGTTTACCTAAAAAGAAAATAGTTTTTGCTTAACTGTCAAGGACGACTTTCAAAAACTAAAAATTTTCTTAAAATTCTCTACAAACCGAACAGGAATTATAATTCCTATAACTCTTGTAAACTCAAGCTGGGGTCATACTGTATATAGTTCTTAAAAGTTTATTATAATAAATAAATTCATTAAAATATCTTTAATTTTTCTAACTGTATTCCGATAGCTGCACTCGTTTTTCAACACCCTGTAATCTTGGAGACAAATTGAGCTCGGTCGGGAACGAAGTTTCCGGGTACGAGATGTAGGGAGACGAAATATCCCGGGAACGAAATGTGGGGTACGAAATGTGGGGAACGAAATGTGGAGAACGAACTTTCCGCAAACCACAAAATGTATTGTAGTAATCGCACACTCTTTATCCTAATAAATAGTCATCAGGGGATAACGTTTTAATATTTGGTGAAAATTTTTTAAACAATTGCCTTGCTTTACTCTATCCGTAAATACGGAACTGGCACCTTAAACACAAGTATATTAAAATTGGGCTTTAATCTAATGACTCTGATAAAGACAGAGGTTTAAATTAGCAATAACTAAACCACTGTTTAAAGGCGGTGATAAGAAACTATCTGAGGATTATAGGCCCATCTCCCTAATTTCTAATGTGGCAAAAATTTTCGAAAAAGTCATTATAGAGCGGATAGAGCGCTTTATCAATAAATATAACTTGCTATCATCTCAACAGTGTGAGTTTCAAAAAGGTGTATGAACACAAGACGCCATAGCAGAACTAATTGGAAATGTTCAAATGGCTCTTGATGAAAATATATCATGCCTCTGCATCTTCGTCGATCTAGCCAAAGCATTTGACACAGTCAATCATGTCAAATTATTAGAAACGCTGGACGATATAGGTATAAGAGACATAGCAAATAAGCTTTTTCTACAGCCGTCAAAAAAACGTGAGATTTATGCATCGCTATAGATACGCGAAGTTTAACTTTTTTTAACACGCGAAAAAATAATATTTCTTCACGGCTAGCAGTGAAAAAACTGCTTTGGAACACCATTTCCTTAGTTACAACACATATAAAACGTGGTTTGCGGAAAGTTCGTTCCCCACATTTCGTTCCCCACATTTGGTACCCCACATTTCGTTCCCGGGATATTTCGTCTCCCCACATCTCGTACCCGGAAACTTCGTTCCCGACCGAGCTCAATTTGTCTCCAAGATAACAGGGTGTTGAAAAACGAGTGCAGCTATCGGAATACAGTTAGAAAAATTAAAGATATTTTAATGAATTTATTTATTATAATAAACTTACAAGAACTATATACAGTATGTCCCCGGCTTGAGTTTACAAATGGGAATTACATTTTATTTTTAGTTTTACGTAAAAATGTTATAAGAATTTAATACCTACTTGGTTTGTAGAGAATTTTAAGTTTTTCAAAAACAAGTCGGCCTTAACAAAAACTATTTTCTTTTCAGGTAAACTACCATTTTTTTCATGATACAGCAAAATATTACTAAGAAAAGTAGTCCAGAATGAGAAATTATGGCCCTATACAAAATATCAAGAAGATACTTAGATTAAACCGTCATTTTTAATAAATACAATTTATTTTGTTCTTAAAAGTTTATTATAATAAATAAATCAATTAAAGTATCTTTCATTTTTTAATTGTATTCCCATCGCTGCACTCGTTTTTCAACACCCTGTAATCTAGGAGACAAATTGAGCTTGCTCGGGAACGAAGTTTCCGGGTACGAGATGTGGGGAGACGAAATATCCCGGGAACGAAATGTGGGGTACGAAATGTGGGGAACGAAATGTGGTGAACGAACTTTTCGTATCCCATAAAACGTTACGTACATAATAATATTACTCTACTTATTTGCTATATACCTATGCTTTTGTTGCAGAGAATCTTTTATTCTTTTTTTGACGGCTGTAGAAAAAACGTTGTTTGTATTTCGTGGCAAAATTCGTGTTTTTGTAGCGCGTTTAAATGACTTTTCTGCCTCGACCTAACGGTCTCGGCGAAAATTGACATTCTCACGCGCCATAAAAAACACTCATTTCGCGCACTTAATACAAAAATTACTATTTCCAATCATATCTGAAAGATAGATTTCAAATTGTAAATACCGATGGTGTCATAAGTGAAGAATCCACAGTAGAATATGAAGTCCCACAAGGTACGTCCTGGAACCCGTGCTTTTTACAATATATGTAAAATGATTTACTACAACTATAAACTGAAGGTAAAATTCTCTCTTATACTGATGATATGGTTATCATCTACAAGGACCACAACTAGACCAACCTCAAGCGAAAAACAGAGATATGGAAAAAATAAAACAGTGGTTCAATAGAAAACAATTAACATTAAACTTAAAAAAAGCTAAATACATACCGTTTGGAAATTATAAAGTTACATTACCATCACACACACAGTTAACTTTATCAGATGTTGAATATGTTACGGTTGATATTCAACAAAGAGACAGTATAAAATAACTTGGTATAAATATAGACTGTCACCTAAGATGAAATGTACATATTAACAACTTTATTAAAAAACTAAGAAGTATGCTGTACAGGTTTAAAAAAACTAAAACAATATTAATGCAAAAACATATGAGAACGGTATACAATGCACTGGTGGACTCTCTGCTACATGTGGCGCTGCACCTAATACTTCTGTTAAACCACCGGAGGTCATACAAAAAGGACTTCTTAAAAAAATGTACAACAAGGAATATACATATCCATCTAAGCCACTCTATACAGAAACAACTATCTTGGATATCAGACTTCTCTTTGCAAAACCTATTATAATACACCAGTATAAAAATAAACATAAGCTAGAGAACACTAACCATATATACTACACGAGAAACAAAACCAAAAACTATTTAAAAAATAACAGAATGAAGAAAAAAGTCGGACAAAGATCAATACAATGTCTAGGTCCTAAATTGTTTAACGCATTACCAAGACAATTTTCAAAAAGTCGCCAAACTTCCAGTATGTATTAAGTGTAAATTAAAAAACTGATTACTTCAAGTAAATCGCAGTGTTATATTAATAATTATAAACAATGTTACATCTTGTTCACACATCTTTATGGAAGGTCTGGATCTGATCGTGAAATATAAGGTGCAATTGAATTATTATAAAGTAGTTGATAATAAATACCTGTAAATTAAATATAATTATAGGATAATAAATAAATTACAGACTGACTATTACTTAATAATAATTTAAATATTATAAATATCATTTAGTTAGTCAATAGGTAGAATGTAAGTAGATGTACAAGACTTTCCCACACAAGCAATTTGCTTCAGGGAACAGCATTTTTCACGTTTATTAATTCGATGTTTTATTGATCTCACAGACCATTATGCGACTACTATAACACATATATTTACTGTCATGTATGTATGTATAGTAACTGGATGCTCGATAAACCATTATTATTATTATAGCCTCGTGATTTGTCGACACTTCCTCGTAGTTTTCTCGTTGCTATAGGTACTTACAAAATGCCAGATGTCTATTTGTATTACATTGACAATTTAACTGGTGTCATTGTCAACCAATGGCATTTTTCAATTTAAAAATCAACTACCAACCGAACGATTATTTTAGTGAAAATAATTCGAGGAACTTTATTTCACCGACAATAATTCGAGAAGCTTTATTTCAGAGAAAATTTTTTCTGTAACTATTATTGTAGTGACAATATTTCGAGGAGCTTTATTTGAGTGACAATTTCTTCTGTAACTATTTTTTAATGAAAAGTTAAATTGTCAAGACGAATAGGACTCTAGGTCGAAATATTGCAGACAATTTTTGCTCTTCAGATTGTCTCGTTTCTGTTGCAAGCACTCGTCGTTATTTTCGTCGCTGCAGAAACTCGTATCTGAATCGCAAAAATTATTGTCGGCAATATTTTGACCTCTCGTCCTATTATTACCGACAATTAACAATTGATTATTGTCTTAATAAGTGGAACCCTGGAAAACAAAAGGTTTATGAACGCCAGTTACATTTACGAACTGTCAATTAAGTTTATGAACTGTTAATTTAGCATTCTGCAAATGTAAATAATACCTAGAATACGCCTAACCACTACTGATAAAGCAGAAAGGGTGTGTTTACTCGGTAGACAATAAATACACTTATTTGGATTAAAATTTACATTTTTACTATTTTCCTAATTTTGAACAACTTTTGTAACTAACTTTTTTTGATAAAACTAAGCCTACTATAATTTTAAAATTTTTGCAGTAATTTTTTTGTCGCAGTAGGCCATTGTTTTGCAGTCACATATTTAAAAACTATGAAAATAATTGCTTTAAGGTTAGGTAAATCGACCAAAATTTTAAATAGATCAGATAATAAATGAGAAAGATGCAGGAGTGTGAAGGTGAGACGTTAAACACGCTGCAAATCAAACAAATTCACAAACAAAACCACAATATCTCCAGTTATTTTGTGGGTAGTACGAAATTTAACGCAGCCGCCTATTTATATAATATATAACGTTTTAATACTTACAGAATTTTAGTAAAATTTCCTTACTGGCCAAAATACGCCATACGCTAATCAAACAAGATCGCATTTATTTTGAAAGAATTTAAATCTATGTACGAATTAAAATATAATACTGACATTTTATTACAATATAAACAATTTACTGACGAAATATGAAGTCTTTCAGCAGCTACTGATATAAATTACTTCATAAAAATACTGTAGTTGCTACCAAATTATTAATAGGAACGATTGCAAGTTCGCGGTCGCTCGCGTAAGATGTGTTGCAGCAACTACCACATCGGCGATAGTTCATATCGGTAGTAGTTCCTGTCGGATGTAAATCCACATCGGTGGTAATCCAAGTCGGTTTGTACACCAAGTCGGTGGTATTTCAGTTTGGTGACATACCATATTTTTGTTACAAATTTTAAAAGTCGGTAGTAAACCAAGTCGGTGGTAGTTCTTGTCGGATCTAAATCCACATCGGTTGTAATTCAAGTTGGTGGTAAAGCAAATCGGTAGTAGTTCAGGTCGGTGGTCAATTAATGTCGGTTCCAAATCCACATCGGTGGCAATACGCATCGGTGGTAGAGCGCACTCTCCATAATACGTCAGTTGCTGACATGAAATTTGAAATAATTTACAACTTTTTATTTAAAATTCATTAAACTTGCAGTATGAAATAAACCGTTGTATTCACCACGAACGAAAAGTGTTTTTAAAGGTCCTCCCAAGTAATTCCGTCCGAGGCTGACGCCTCCGACGTAAACAACTTTCTCGTCCTTAAAATGCCACTTTTCATTCTAGATAAATAAACTACTATTATTGGAGAGTGCGCTCTACCACCGATGTGTATTGCCACCGATGTGGATTTGGAACCGACATTAATTGACCACCGACATGAACTACTACCGATTTGCTTTACCACCAACTTGGATTACAACCGATGTGGATTTAGATCCGACAAGAACGACCACCGACTTGGTTTACTACCGACTTTTAAAATTTGTAACAAAAATATTGTATGTCACCAAACTGAAATACCACCGACTTGGTGTACAAACCGACTTGGATTACCACCGATGTGGATTTACATCCGACAGGAACTACTACCGATATGAACTATCGCCGATGTGGTAGTTGCTGCAACACATCTTACGCGAGCGACCGCGAACTTGCAATCGTTCCTATTCATAATTTGGTAGCAACTGCAGTATCTTTATGAAGTAATTGTTATCAGTAGCTGCTGAAAGACTTCATATTTCGTCAGTAAATTGTTGATATTGTAATAAAATGTCAGTATTATGTTTTAACTCGTACATAGATTTAAATTCTTTCAAAAGAAATGCGATCTTGTTTGATTAGCGTATGGCGTATTTTGGCCAGTTGGGAAATTTTACTAAAATTCTGTAAGTATTAAAACGTTATACATTATATAAACAGGCGGCTGTGTTAAATTTTGTACTACCCACAAAATAACTCGAGATATTGTGGTTTTGTTTGTGAATTTGTGTGATTTGCAGCGTGTTTAACGTCTCACCTTCACACCCCTGCATCTTTCTCATTTATTATCCGATCTATTTAAAATTTTGGTCGATTTATCTAACCGTTAAAGCAAGTATTTTCATAGTTTTTGAATAATGTTACTGCAAAACAGTGACCTACTGCGACAAAAAAATTACTGCAAAAATTTTAAAATTAAAGTAGGCCTAGTTTTATCATAAAAAGTTACTTACACAAGTTGTTCAAAATTAGGAAAATAGTAAAAATATACATTTTAATCCAAATAAGTGTATTTATTGTCGACCGAGTAAACACACAATTTCTACTTTATCAGTAGTGGTTAGGCGTATTCTAGGTATTAGTTAAATGTGCAGAATACCAAATTAACAGTTCATAAACTTAATTGACAGTTCGTAAACGTAACTGGCGTTCATAAACCTTTTGTTTTCCAGGGTACCACTTATTAAGACAATAATCAATTGTTAATTATCTACATAATAATATTGTACATTACATATTAACAATATAAACATTTCTAATAAAATATGGATTTCGACTGTTTTTGTAATTCTGAGCAACCTTTGTTAGTAGCAAAATTATTTCAAAAATGTCAAAGTAATCCTAAAGGCCAAAATTTCAAATATATCAGAAGAGAAAATATTCAAAGGTGGTAAGGCGAAAAGTGAAACGCACTGCTTATTGAATTCTGATTTGATTATGCTTCTTATTTAGATGTGTACAGTCGCGGAATTAAAAATCCGGGCGAGTCTTATAGAGAATTTTTGCAATTTTTGGGTAATGTAAATTGGGCTTTGCGTTTCTAGGTTAGCAATTGACAGTTAAACAATGAGGCATGCTGTCATATACGAGTAATTATTTTGACTTTGACTAATTTCACCAGGTAACGTGATAAGTAAAGTAAAGTAAGATATACACTGAATAATTTGAAATGCCCGGATTTTTAATTCCGCGACTGTACGTCCACAGTTTCTTGATAACTTTATTTATTCACACCAGTTTAAACGTGACCAACAGACAGCTACCTACTTTGAAAATTGGCCGGCTGGGGATAAGTACATCCAGCAATGGGGCACAATAGCATTAAGTGTACTGTGTAGTACTACTAAGCCGATTGTCGGGTTTAAAATTTTCAATGTAATACAAATAGACATCTGGCATTTTGTAAGTACCTATAGCAACCAGAAAACTACGAGGAAGTGTCGACAAATCACGAGGCTATAATAATAATAATGGTTTATCGAGCATCCAGTTAGTATACATACATACATGACAGTAAATATATGTGTTATAGTAGTCGCATAATGGTCTGTGAGATCAATAAAACATCGAATTTCAATAAACGTGAAAAATGCTGTTCCCTGAAGCAAATTGCTTGTGTGGGAAAATATTGTACATCTATTTACATTCTACCTATTGACTAGCTAAATGATATTTATAATATTTAAATTATTATTAAGTAATAGTCAGTCTGTAATTTATTTATTATCCTATAATTATATTTAATTTACAGGTATTTATTATCAACTACTTTATAATAATTCAATTGCACCTTATATTTCACGATCAGATCCAGACCTTCCATAAAGATGTGTGAACAAGATTTAACATTGTTTATAATTATTAATATAACACTGCGATTTCTTTGAAGTAACCAGTTTTTTAATTTACACCTACATACTGGAAGTTTGGCGATTTTTAGTAATTGTCTTGGTAATGCGTTAAGCAATTTAGGACCTAGAAATTGTATTGATCTTTGTCCCACTTTTTTCTTCATTCTGTTATTTTTGAAATAGTTTTTGGTTTTGTTTCTCGTGTGGTATATATGGTTAGTGTTCTTTAGTTTGTGTTTATTTTTTATACTGGTGTATTATAATAGGTTTTGCAAAGAGAAGTCTGATATCCAAGATAGTTGTTTCTGTATAGAGTGGCTTAGATGGATATACAGTGTGTCCCCGGATTGAGTTCACTATAGGTATAATTGACAAAAAATTTTACAATTTTATTTTAATGTTTTGGGATTCCGCCCTGCTTGGTCTGGAGAGAATTTTAAGAATATTTACAGTTTTTGAAAACACAAGTTGGCCTTGACAGTGAAGCGAAAACTATTTTCTTTTCAGGTAAACTACCCTTTCTGTTCATAATACGGCAAAATTTTACCAAGATAAGTTGTTCAGAATGATAAATTATAGCCCTATACAAAATTTCAGGAAGATCTACCTACTTAAATTAAACCGTTAAAATTGTACCTATTTATTAAAAATTATGGTTTGATTTCAGTAGGTAGAACTTCCTGAAATTTTGTATAGGGCCATAATTTCCCATTCTGAACAACTCTTCTTAGTAAAATTTTGCCGTATTATAAACAAAAAGGGTAGTTTACCTGAAAAGAAAATACAATAGTGTGTCTCAGGATTGATGTTACAAGAGGTGAGATGGACTAAAAATTTTTGAATTTTATTTTAAGGTTCTGGGGTTCGGTCCTGCTTGGTTTGAAAAGAATTTTAAGAATATTTTCAGTTTTTGAAAAACAAGTAGGTCTTGGCAGGGAAGCGAAAACTATTTTATTTTCATGTAAACTACCCTTTTTGTTCATGTAACGGCAAAATTTTATTAATAAAAGTTGTTTAGAATGATAAATTACGGCCCTATGCAAAATTTCAGAAAGATCTGTTGACTTAGAAAACGCCGTTATTTTTTAGATAATTGTATTTTATTTTCAGGCAAACTCGACCCTTTTTATTCATGATACGGAAAAATTGTATTAAGAAAAGTTGTTCAAAATGAGAAGTTGTGACCCTGTACAAAATTTCGGAAAAATTTGTCGACTTAGATGAAACCGTCATTTTTAATAAATGCAATTTGTTTAATCTAAAAAATGACGGTTTAATCTAAGTTGACAGATCTTTTTGAAATTTGGTACAGGGCAATAATTTTTTATTCTGAACAACTTTTCTTAATAAAATTTTGCCGTATCATGAACAAGAAGGATAGTTTACCTGAAAATTAAATACAATTATCTAAAATATGACGGTTTTTTCTAAGTCTACAGATCTTTCTTAAATTTTGTATAGGGCCATAAACTATCATTCTAAACAACTTTTCTTAACAAAATTTTGCCGTATCATGAACAAAAAGGGTAGTTTACCTAAATAGAAAATAATTTTTTCACATTTTTCATGGCCGACTTAATTTCAAAAAATTAAAACTCTGCTTAAAATTGTTTTCAGACCAAGCAGGGCGGGATCCCAAAACATTAAAGTAAAATTGTAAAATTTTTTGTCAATTATACCTATAGTGAACTCAATCCGGGGACACACTGTATATATTCCTTGTTATACATTTTTTAAAAATTCCTTTTTATATGACCTCCGGTGGTTTAACAGAAGTATTAGGTGCAGCGCCACATGTAGCAGAAAGTCCACCAGTGCATTGTATACCGTTCTCATATGTTTTTGCAGTAATATTGTTTTAGTTTTTAAACCTGTACAATATACTTCTTAGTTTTTTAATAAAATTGTTAATATGTACATTTCATCTTAGGTGACAGTCTATACATATTTATACCAAGTTATTTTATACTGTCTGTTTGTTGAATATGAACCGTAACATCTTCAAAATCTGACAAAGTTAACTGCGTGTGTGATGGTAATGTAACTTTATAATTTGCAAACGGTATGTATTTAGCTTTTTTTTAAGTTTAATGTTAATTGTTTTCTATTGAACCACTGTTTTATTTTTTCCATATCTTTCTCTGTTTTTCGCTTGAGGTTGGTCTAGTTGTGGTCTTTGTAGATGATAACCGTATCATCAGCATAAGAGAGAATTTTACATTCAGTTTATAGTTGTAGTCAATAATTTTACATATATTGTAAAAAGCACGGGTCCCAGGACTGTACCTTGTGTGACTCCATATTCTACTGTGGATTCTTCACTTATGACACCAGCGGTATTTACAATTTGAAATCTATCTTCCAGATATGATTGGAAAAGCTTATTTTCTATGCCTCTTATACCTATATCGTCCAGCGTTTCTAATAATTTCACATGATTGACTGTGTCAAATGCTTTGGCTAGATGCAGAGGCATGATATATTTTCATCAAGAGCCATTTGAACATTTCCAATTAGTTCTGCTATGGCGTCTTGTGTTGATACACCTTTTTGAAACTCACACTGTTGAGATGATAGCAACTTATATTTATTGATAAAGCTCTCTATCCGCTCTATGATTACTTTTTCGAAAATTTTTGCCACATTAGAAAATAGGGAGATGGGCCTATAATCCTCAGATAGTTCCTTATCACCGCCTTTAAACAGTGGTTTAATTATTGCTGATTTAAACCTCTGTCTTTATCAGTGTCATTATATTAAAGCGCAATTTTAATATACTTTTGTTTAAGGTGCCAGTTCCATATTTACGGATAGAGGCAATTGTTTAAAAAATTTTCACCAAATATTAAAAAGTTATCCCCTTATGACTATTTATTAGGATAAAGAGTGTACTACAATACATTTTGTATACGGTTTCTCTTTCTGCATTTTTAATTTTTATAAACCTCACTTTATGCGGAGATCGAACTCGCGATCTTTGGATTAGTAGCCAGAATGTTTAATAACCTGGCCACAGATCCCGCTATTTACACTGTTATCGTGTATTATAGAAATGAAAAAATACATAGTGCCATGGTTTTTGCTATTTTTAATCTATCAATTCAAAATCCCTGACGACGTGAACTAATGAAAACATGTTTTTAAACAGTCATTTTACAAACTTTAAACTGCCAACTAAAAGTCAATTTACACATTGTGGTAGATAAAAGATTTTTTCCATTTTAGGTTCAAATTTTATGAAAACTCCCTCGTAACATTTATGCACCTGTATTAAAAGTAGGTTTTACAAACTGCAGCAATAAAATTACCTGCTTTAAAAACATCTGGTAGCTCAAACGTAGCACTTAGTATTGAGAAAGGTGGTATTTGTACACAAATTTTGGTGACAAATATCTAGACGAAAATTGCAACCGAGTCCCATTTCTGCCTGCAATTTCAACTAGGAAAGTGTTCGTCAGTTTGTTGATGAGTGAATTGGTTTTGGTTTGAGATTTACAATGGAAAATTTGAACGTTGTTAATGGTGAGTTCCATAGCTAAGTAAAAATAATGTTTTATTGAACTTTATACATCTACTTTTATATATGTAATACATATTATACAGTGTACTACTGTATTATTTAATATGCAGATGATATTTTCTATATTTCTAAGCATAATGATTTCAAACTTTGGTGGCTTGCACAGCCCCCCAACGGAGCTTAAGCCACCCATGACTTTTATACCATCCTACTATAATCGATTAAAAATACAAATCTACCGAAACTTACCCTAGCGATCAAGTTAAGGTAGATTTAATTTTAGACACTCCAGACACGTATTTCTATTACAAAAACTAAAAAGAAATGATTTTAGAGGCAATAATAATTAATATATGATATTTGCTGGATTAAAAGAAAACTTTCTTCAATTTTCATATTTTGCAAAACGTTAGTTAAGTCTTTATGTGATTCTCTACGTCAACTAAGCTGGTTTTTGTTTAAAATATTGTACAAAAAATAAAATTATAAACACTTAAAATGTAATGGAAAAGTTGTAAAGCTTGACATAGCAATGAAAAGGTAGTTTTTTATTTCAGGATCTGTTTCATCCTATTGTGAGCGGCTTTTGTTGCTTAAATAATACTTTTAAATTGCTAAAAACGCCTTTTAAATTTTAGTAGTTTCGTTTGTAATAAATGCACACAGTTTCATGTCAAACTATTTGGAGGATGTTGGAGAGCTTTTTGAAAACACATTTTTTTATTTTCTTTAAATGCAGACGATTTTATTTTACTTTATTTTTTCTACACTTTCGGTAAAAGAAATCAGCTTTGTAAAAATTGGACACATACAGAAAACTTTTTCATTATCCTTTTATATGGAAATATTGTTCTGGAGAAAAACATTTGTATCTTCTTAAACTCAAAATGCACTTGCCAAAACTTCCCCTGTATACGAAAGCAGATATTTCAAATGTTGGTAAGTGCATATGAAGTTTTAGGACGTAGGAACTTCTATCACGAATAAAATTTCTAATAAATTAATAATAAAACAGCTTTCCATATATTTTTATATTTATGCAAGTTTGGACATTACAGATGCCCACGGAAATGGCCCTTCATGGACTGAAAGTGGGAGTAAGCAAAGAACTCGTGTCTATACTGATCGCACGCGATACAAATATTTTGAGCATTCGCGCTCACGGAATAAAAGGTAATTTCGATAAAAAAAATTATTTAGTGTCAAACAAAACCAGTTCAAAATGCTAAATCTATCATGCCAGACAACCTTTTAGATCACATTTAAAATTTTGCTTAATACCTATATGTAAATTTTATTTTAAATTTTTCCGCCACTTATTCATGTTTCTTACAAGATAGTATGTTGGTTCTTCAGATAATCATATTCTACTTTTTCATCTTCTATCCCCCAGTAAAGTCAAAGTTGAAAAGTTCCGAAAAATTCACACAGCGGACAAACAGAATTTACGATTTCAGATAAGACTGCGATTTATGAAGTTCGTAAGAGTAGTTGCTCTATTTTTTAAGATGATATTTTTTAGACAACTGCGCTGTACAAAATTTGAAAGTGGCTGTTTTGGTCGTGCTTCTATGGGCTTACAGCCGATTGGTGAACCCATACTTCTTCTGAGAGATCATAGCTGCATTCCACAAATTAATGGTGTTAACGATTTTAAAAATATTTTAAAATCCAGAGCACGGAATGAATCAACGTCATATGAACATATATGGACTGAAGAATCTCACAGGTAAAATGTTTTGTATTACCATCCTTTTCCGTAGTGCTTTCAAATCAAGAAATTTCATGAAAGAAAGAATCTACAAGTAATACTGTAAGAATTCCTAATTACAATAGAATATATTTTCAGAAATCCAGACATTGCAAGTGCAATTAATCGAGTTAAGATATTCGATTCGATGCGACGAGCTAGACGAATGCGCCAACCTCCTCTGCCGCGTAGCCTTAGAGAAATAGGAGAAATGCTAGCATCTCCAGGCTGGGCAAATCGGCTATTGAACTGTAATGCGACTGTAATTCCATTTTTTAGAGGATCTCTTGAAATCCAACACGAAGGCGGTAAGACCTTATATGACCTGTTTTTACAAACCTTGGTAAATGTTACTATAAGGAGTAATGTTGCATATTCATATGTAACTAATATCTTGTCCGATATGACATTTCTGTACTGTTATATTTCTCTACTATTTATTATTAGTTGTTTTCGAAACAATAAAAAACTATTCGATTTTACTATTTTACAAATTTTCAATAAATCCTCAAAAAGTAATAGTTTTCGATAACTCATTAAAAAAAATTATGTGTGCAACACGAAAAAAGTGTTGCACACATAAGTTTTCGTACTCTGTGCACTCTTAATCTCGGCTTCGCCTCGATTACATTTTCTTCTTCTTAACTTACGCAAAAAACTATTTAATAACCTTGTTGCTCCCAAAAAGTGTATTCTTTGACATTCAAACTAGTTTCTTCTACCACTAACAACAGGCATTTTTATTTGGGAGTACTATCGTCAAAAATAGCACATGCTCTATTTGATATTTGTCATCATGTCATCTCTACTTCTAATGTAACAGAAAAGTGTGATAATAGTATATTATACGAGTTTCATAAGAGGGCGAATTGTAGCACGTGTGGATTTGGAGCACAACGAGCGCAGCGAGGAGTGCGCCAATGGAAGCAGTGCTACAATACCTCTTATTAAACGACTATAATATACTATTTTATCTACTTTGAGTTGCTGATTTTATAGAAATTATAAATTTCGGATAGTAAAAATATTGCATTGCAATCTAGGGATTTTTGAGCGTAATGATGGCAACATTGTCAAATGACATTTGAAAGTCGCCATCTATTGGCCAAAGTATAAATTTCCTTGCTCTGCCATTTGAATTAGTATAAATTTGGTGCACGTTTTTTGGTTCGTGCGCTATTCAAATAGTGCGTTACCTAGAACAATAATTGTGTTTAATTAATTCGTTAAAAAGTACCTTCACTTTAAGTTATATTTGATTAGAATACATTTAATAAATACAGTTCAGAGATTGTAGTTATCTATTCGACATCTGACGTTTGTCGTGCTATGAGCATCTGAAAGAAAAGGTCACCAATCTTATAAAATAAGAAGTTACCAATGACAATGTTATAATGAACTCCATTATATCACTGTTTTCGGTGTTATAATAACCATATTGTGACATCAAAGTAGATAAAAATATATAATTAAGTTTTCTGTAACAAAATACACTATAATCAAAAAGTATTTTCATCTACTGTGGCCGTGGAATACTTCCTAATTTATGAATGCAACTATAACTCACTTACAAAGCGAATGTCAAATTTTGACATTACCTAAGTATAAACGTAGTTGAATTCATAAATGAGGAACTATTCCATGACCCTACTAGATGAAAAAAATTTTTGATCACACTTTACTTAAAATGCTTCTACTTCTATTAATACAGGTCAAATAGAATTTGTGGGCTTAGTTTTTGCTAACCACGAATTCTTGGAAGTAAATCAGGCATGGCTAATTAGACAGGATGAGACTCAACTGGCCATTGATGGCACTTTTAAAGTAGGTATTGCCTAGATTAGACGGGCTTAGTCAGCTGTTAACCATGCAAATAATTGTGGACAATTTGGTAAGAAACAATTATTTGCAATACATTACGTTCTTGTAGTTGTTTGAGTTATTGCAAGAAAACAGAATATTTCCTTGCCTATGCTTAAGAACAACAATTTTTAGAGCAGTGTTTGTTTGCAGGCCATCCCTATATGCTTTTTCTTATTAATAAATAGAAACGAGGAAACATATATTAGAGTGCTTCAATACATACGACATCAGATGCCACTACGCATCAACTATAATAACGCATCTTTTACAATCGATTTTGAGCAAGGATTACATAATGCCATAACAAGCATCTTTCCCGAATGTGGTCCTACAAACGGATGTTGGTTCCATTACAACCAGGTTTGCATTTTTTTTTATCTGTGAATATTACATTTGCTTCCTCTACACGAATTTATTATTTTCTTCCTTTTCCAGAGCATAGTCAGATGGATTAAAACCCACAATTTAGGCCAGTCCATGCAGGGCAATGCAAACTGCAGACGAATCATAAGACTGGTAATAATCTATTTGTTAATTCAAGTTGCTGTTAATCCAATTAAAGATAATAAGATAAATTACACCTATTTACGCATTTTTTTTAAAATTGCTGCTATTCCGCATTTACCAGCAACGGCAACAGAAGACTTCCCGCAAGATTTTTATATAAGACGAGGGCTGGATTTAGTTAAACAATTTGTCAACCAACTGGAACTTCAAGAATTATTCATGCCTGTTTTTGAATACTTTGAACGGTATAAAATTATTATTTACTTAAGCATTTTCACATGCATATAATTTATTTCAACTTTCTGCGTCTTATCGGTAACAAATATTGGCTATTTATTTTTATAATTTTACTCTCCACTGATATTTTATTGTTGGTTCGATCAAAATTACAAATTGTATGTACTTGATAGTTTCTGGATGGAAAGAGTTGGACCAGAACGTTTAACTACCTACGGCAGGACACTGCGCACAAATAACTTTTTAGAGTCATTAGATACTTTAAATCATTGATGTAGGTCGAATATATACTTCATATTTTTCTAGAACGTTTACGAGATGTGGAAAAAAGAAATAGAGACGATGTGTCTAATACGTTACATGGTGAAGTGGTATGTTAGAAATGCAGTGTATTTATTTGATTTTGCATTGACATTGTGTAACAGGTACGCAGAAGAACAATTAATTGTAGAAATAGAAACAATAATACTATTGGAACTGCTTTGAGGGAAGTTAGAGATGTAAATCTCACTACATTTGGCTTCTTATTAAGGGTTGGTCACTGTGTCGACACATATTACCAAGATGTCTTTGGCGCGATAAATGACAGTATGAAACCAAATATTTAATTATTTAAAATATCTGTTTGACTGGAATCTATTACGTCTTTTTTAGATGATGACGATTTAATCAATGAGGCGGATCAACAGCTTCAACAAGCTGCTGCTGTAGTTTTGCCACCAATGGCTCCTCCACTTCCCCTTGCTCAAGAGTTACCAATACAGGAAAGAGGCCGTGATAGAGTCAGAGGCAGAGCCAGAGGCAGAGCCAGAGGCAGAGGCAGAGGCGGTAACCGTGGCAGAAGGCAGACAAGGCCAGAAGTTGTGGAAGGTATAGATTTACTTACCTATTACATTATTGGTTCGTTTAATAATATTCTAAAACTTTTTAAGTATCTCAAGGCATTTCCAATCTAATCTTAATACATTTACAGAACCCGCTGTTGAACAAGTGGTGCATAACAGAGGTAACTTATTTATACATCATACAGGGTGTCAACGGAAATGTTGTACTAGGCAAAAGGAAACGTTTAAAATTACAAGGAATCGACTATATTTGTAATTATGTAACCTAGCAACGTTGTTTGTTTTATAATTAATTGTACATATTCTTTTTTCATAAAATTTTTCTTTAGAACACGAAGACCGATGCACAGTTTGCTTAGACGAACGGCCAACCATGGCTGTAGTTCCATGTGGGCATCTGTGTATTTGCAGAGTCTGCGCAGAAAGGCTCTTGGAAAGTGCCAACGTCATCTGTCCGGTTTGTCGTGGGGCTGCAGGAAATATTATACGAATTTTTGTATAGTAAAATCACGGAAAGAAACGGTACACGTCATCAAATATTTAGTTATTGATTTAAAGTTACTGTATGATGACGTGCACCGTTTGTTCCCGTGACTATTCAATTCACCTGTCATCTGTCAAAAAGTGACCAATGAAAATCCAGAATTTTGACGTTTCTTGACCAATCAAAAAAATATCAGTGGATATATCTTCCTAGAAGGTATTCAAGTGACTATTTTAAACAAATGTGATTTTTATTAGAAAAAGTCAATATTAGTGTGCTGTTACTATAGAAATCACGTAGTTTGTTGCTAGATTTACTGGAAACTAATTTGAAAAAGTAGTTTGGTTCATTAAATAGTCCCTCGAATACCATTCTTAGTCAAAGTTAAGTAGATTATTTTTGCGGTGGTATCACTACTCATGTCCATTGCGCTTGGGATTAGGACTCGTGCTATCGCACTCGTCCTAATCGTACCAAAGCGCAATGGACATTCGTGACACCACCGCAAAAATAGTCGACATAACTTTGACTACTCATGGTATTATAAGTGACTATTCTATACAAATATCGAGAGATAAAAAAAAAGTGATCCTCAGCGGGCTGTGGAAATTCAAACGTATGAATATAATGTTGGTGGCACTGTAAGTCTTATGTCAAATTCGATGTTAGCAGGTTAGGTTTTGCGCCAGTCTGTCAAAACTGACGCAAAACCTAACCTGCTCGAATATGACATAGACTTACCTACCTCGAATTTGACATAGACTTACCTACCTCGAATTTGACATAGACTTACCTACAGTGCCACCAACATATTATTCATACGTTTGAATTTCCACAGCCCGCTGAAGATCAGTTTTTTTTTATCTCTCGATACGATTAAAAGTTATTATAATAGTAGAAAAGCTTTAGGCAGCTAATTGTCATTAACATTAATTAAAATAGTAAGGTAGAAATATATTTCGACATCTTATTGTCTTCCTCAGTTTATATAAAATGTTTTAATCTGTAAGTTTAAAATTACTATTATCAGATATTTTTGTAGATGAGTGAACAATTTTGTTACCTCACATCATGAAAATAGTAATTGTTGTATTACTTGCATCGCTTTTTGGATATTAGTTGTTATTATTTATTATTTATCTCTAAAATAAGAAATTTTTGTTATATAACTTTTTTATAATTAAGATATAAATAAACTTACTTAGTTGTTATTAGTGATGTAGATGATATGAATCATGTATTATTGGTTAGAACATCACAATTAAAATGGTGCATAGTGTATAATTTGCAGTTTATGATTTGAATTGTTTTGTGGGTTTTTCAATGGCGTTATTTTGTATGGAATTTCGTATTTTTTTAATATATATGACTTCTCTGGAAGAAAAGAAGTTAACAGTTTTGTATAATAATTTTATTACTTAGTTTTATTTTAAAATCCTTTTAATAATGACGCCCTCTTCGACGTACATTCCCCTCAGGCCAAACCCCTCGGGGTGTACACGTCGGCGCGTTATCCATATAACACCCTTGATACCTTAATAACTGTAATGCACTGTTTTGCATGGTTTTTTTCTTATATGAAAAACATTTAACCAGCCTCCTGTATTTCATTCGGGAAACTGACAGATTTTCACATTTATAAAATGTAAAAATTCTAAGTTTTTAATTATTTTTATGCAAAGTAAATAAAATAGTATAAACAAGCGTCTAAATTATTAGTAATAATAATTTTTTTTATTGTTAGTAATTATGAGACATATTTTTAATTGCTTGTTTTCCGAAACACTTTCTTAAATCAATTCAGTCATAATGCCCGTGTTCCAGTCCAGTGTATAAATTTAGAATCGTGGTTGTTAGAATGGTAAGGAATTTAAATTTTTTTTCGACAACCAAACTACGCAGTTTACTGTCCACTGGTGAGTAAAACTTCATAATTATTTAAAACAACGTCAGCCAAACAAAATGTGACAGTTTTCGCATTTATATAGGCTACTTTGAAATGAGAAATAAACAAAACGTTCTATTCTTTTAATAGTAGTTTTTATACCAAGGCACTGAAGTTTAACTTTTTATCACGAATGTGGATTTAGTTGCCGAGGCCCGTAGAGCCAAGGCAAATAAACCACATGAGAAATAAAAAGGAACGTCAGTGCCGAGGAGTACAGTATGTTTTATTTGAAATATAAAAATCGTGAAATTACAACATTTTAACCAACATTTGTAGATTATGTTAACGTCGGTTGACGTTTATCTGCCACCTCGCCACCTCCAAAAAAGTTGTAAAACAATGGATTACTTTAATGCAGATTTCTAGTATTTTAATGACGATTTCAAGGTACTTTAATGCCGATTTCAAATAATCTGAAATCGCAAACTAAAATATGGAAAACGGTTAAAGAAGTAAGGCGAAATAGGGAGTGAGGTATTACTTTATACAACGATTTAGCATGAAATATTTTTGTATATTAATTGTTATAACCGAAATAATAATGCTGACAATTTTATATAATTTCTACACAGTATCTACAAGAACAGTTTTATTTTTTTATGATAAGTACACAAAACTTTTTTTTATAAAAAAAATATGCTGGACAACTTAAACAAATACAAAAATACAAAATTACCAAAATAATCCCATAGTATTTTTCTTGAAATTGTCAATTGGGACACTAGTGGTTGTCCTTCTCTTAATTGTTACCATATGCACATTTTTAGCCATCCACTTCCGGCGGGGAGTATAATTTAAAGATCTCGCAGATACTGTGTTATACACAGAATTTTAAAAAAAAAGTTTGTTAGGTGTTTTTTCTAAAACACAGTAACTAGCAGGTACTGTATTTTGTTTGGTTCTTTCAAATATTATAATGACTTGCTGTGTTTTGAATTGGAGAACAGAAGAAAAGCATGTAGATACTGTTGCTGTAGATTGGTAACCAGTATAAATACCTCAAATCTGATTAGCTAGAAAGACGGGGGACAACACAGTATCTACATATGAACATTAAGCTCAATTTCACAAAAAATGTTGGATACTGTGTTTTCGATGCAGCAGTCGAAGGCCTTCTATGGTAAAAAATGAAAATTAAAAAAATCTTTTTTTTATTTAAAAACATTTAAATTTGACAAAACTGTTATATGTAATTTGACTCGTAGATTCAGAAAAACTTAAAATATACAGGATGTTCTATTTAAAAAATCAAAGTTATTATTTCCGGTAAAACCGGAAGTCAGCCATTTTTACTATATCTATCGGCCAATCAGAAATTATGTCTAGTATCTTGGTATAAAATTTGATCCAAATCTATTCATAAATAAAGAAGATATAAGCATGGCCCTAGTCTCATTGTCACCCGGTATAGATAAATACAATGCAAAAACTTCCCCATGGTGGAAAAACAGAAAAAATGAAGTAGCAATTGGAATTATTAATCATTCTATACAGAACAATAAAAGCCAATAAAAGCGCTATTAAGTAAAATTTTTCACTTTTTTTACCATGAAAAAGTAGTCATTGCTATTTGATGTTTATGAACACGTCGAACGACGTTTTAGTTTCTTTAGAAAAACTTGATAACAGTAAATTAAATTGAATATACACGACACCAAGTTCCAAATATTTATCAAAATTAGGAAACACACTTTACTATTCAAGAGTAGAAAGAGAAAGCTGATGCTCATAAACTAATCTTAAACTTGAGCTTGAGCTAGCTAATTACCGTATTCCAGATAACAGATCTTTACCTGGAAAGGTTTACATCCTATTCCATATATATAATAGACTTGTCCGGGACGCTGGTCCGTTCGGGACGCTGTTTCAGCAGCCAAACCGTAAGAGATAGAGAAAAAAGTTATGAAAGTTATATGTTTGGAATGGTCATGTCAGGTCAGGAACCGAATTTCAGTCACGTGACACTTCCGGTTTTCAAGAAATCACAAAATAGACCGTTTTTCAAATAGAACGCCTATTAAATAAAAACTGTTTCAGCAGCCAAACGGAGCTGCGACCCTCTGCGCCTTAAAACCTCGATCGGTTAGGCAACCACTTTGACACCTTCCAGGTCTGGGTACAGTTTCTATTTAATACGCGTTCTATTTGAAGAACGGTCTTTTTTGTTTTTTTAAATGAGACATTTGTCTCACTGGATTGCTTGTATATTATATTTTTGCTTTCCTAGGTTCGTAATTTGCTTCAAGTATCAGCTTTACATAGTTGTGGTGAATTCAAGGAAGAACATTGTATTTATTTCATATTTAATTTCAGGGCTATGGTAAATTACCACATTACTGATCATTAACATTTTTAAAAAGCGCAACTTTGCTTTTTGGAGATACATGCAAAGCTCTTCATTTAGTATGTATTAATTATCATCTAATTAAAAAGTGCACTATTCTATACTGTCTGTAGTTTGTCATAAATATGAAGTAATGTAGGTATATTTTATAAAAGTGTCTTCTGATGTTGGTTTTATTCATTTTAATTTTCAAAAAAGGTAAAAAGGAGAAAATAACACAATTAACGACCGCGTATAAATATAAAAACCAATTATCAATATTTATCCTTATTATGTTAAAATTATTAGTTAAAAATTATACTTTTATAATTTTTGATTAGTGAGATTATTAAGTCAAAATGTTATTAATTAAGCTTAATTTTTGATTAAATAAAAATCATTTTGTCGTAAACATACTTTAATATTAAATTGAAATATTTTAATTATACGTTTCGCTAGTTACGTAGCTTCTTCAGTAATTTACTAAACCATTATAAAAAAGTAATTTTTAACAAATCTGAAAAGAGAAAAATTAGATTAGTGAGCAAATATGGTTTTCCTTTAACTAGCATACTTACGATAATGAGTAGTTGAAATTTGGATTATGTTAAAGACATTTTTTAAATGTAATATTAACAATTAATGAAGTAAACGGGATTATTCGTGATAATCCATTTCAATACATTTAAAACAAAAATGTAAAATGAAATTGATAAAAGCATGTAAGGCTGTTCACATATTTTTATTATCAACTATACCCAAAACTGCAGAAAATTTGGAACTTGCATATGACATAGCCAGGGTCGTATTAAGTTAAAATTTGCTTTTAATTCAAATATTTGTTTGAATTATAATAGGATAAAAACACAACTAAAGTATTTGGTTCATGTAAAAAAGTTTATTTAAATAAATTATGATAAATAGAACTGACGTTATATCATATCAGTTCTATAATTAATTGCATTAGAGCTTTTTTGTATTTCAATCATCTCCAGGCATATACGTTTTTTTAAAGTTATTCTCTGTATGTAACATGTTGGGTACGTAGAAATTAAAATTGTTACCTAGAGATTCATTAGCGTGGTCAGTTAATGCTGTTTTTTATTAGAAGGTGATATATTATTTGTTTTAATTGAGTGTTTGTGCCGATTAATTCTATTCTTTAATAATTGTTTTGTTTGTGCAATGTAAGTGGAGTTGCAATTATTAAAATTAGATTAAATTAATTTAATTAATTAATAACATTTAATTAATTAATAACATTTTGATTTAATAATCTCCTAAAATCCTCGTTAAAATTATTGATACACTTTACATTAAATTATACTATTAAAACCCGTAGACACTGTTTGTACAGTTACGGCCAAAAAAGTGGGATGTAAAAAATACAAATTATAACCCCTAAATTTACTGTGTCGTTCTATTTCTAAGGGCAACCCGTGCAGTATGCAATCCTTTCTTTTTTGCACTTTTTTTTCGAACAGACAAAGTTTTTTCAACTGTAAATCTTTCTACAGGGACTATTTTATTTTCTAGATAAAAATGTATTGTCATAAGTTACAAAGTTAAACAAAACGGTTTGTTGAAGTGTAAGAACAGGAGATTTATTTATCAAATATTGTATGCCAGAAGTGTCCTCCGTCGTTTTTAATACATTCTTCTAAGCGGCGAACGAAATTAAACATGACTCTAATAAGTAATTCCTATGGAATATATGGAATTTCTGCTTTAATGCTTGTTTTAAGTTCGTCAATTGTTCTTGGTTTTGCAATATGAACTTTCCTTTTTAGGTAGCCCCAAACAAAATAATCTGGCGCATTGCACTTAAATAATTGAATTAACTTTGATAAATTGTTCAACACAAAAAACACGTTGTGGCACTGGCCATGTGACCATTTTGCTAAGTGTTAAAAAATTCTGCAATTGTTTTATACACCTCTCCAAAGCAACCTCTTTAAAATAATATAAGAGACATAGCGATTGCTGTGACATTTAATTTTTATTAGAAAATTAAATAATCAGTCCTTTTTGACGGGCCCTGTATGACACTCACACTTCACTTACTTCCACTAGGTACAAATATAAGGAAAGCGCAGCGCGAATAATAACTGATATAACTCCGTCAACATTTTATAAACCACCAATCTGCAGTCTTTTAGTCACTTCAGAAAGTCATTATCAAACAATTTAAATAGAACTTTGGAATTTTGGGCTTCCCGATAAGCGCCCAACGAACCACCTATATCATAATCCTTTAGCTCCATTCATATTTTGCTTCCTCTACATAATACTAATAACATAGCAAGGTTATGACGTGTAAACGAAATCATTTAAAAATTACTTAGTATGGCTTGTTGTCTATCTTTAGGCGGTTTTAAAAATTCTGCAACAGTTAGAAACGAAATATGAAGTTACTAAACAGTCACCTTAATAGGAAGGATTGCAACTTCACGCTCGCTCGTGTACGATGTGTTGCAGCAACTACTGTCGGTATCAGCTGGAAGTAAACGCGCGGTGGTAGTCCACATCGGCGATAGTTCCTGTCGGATGTAAATCCACATCGGTGGTAATCCAAGTCGGTTTCTACACCAAGTCGGTGGTATTTTAGTTCGGTGACATTCATATATTTCTTACAAACTTTAAAAATCGGTAGTAACCCAAGTCGGTGGTAGTTACTGTCGGTAGTGTTCAATACAGTTGTCAGAAGTCGGAAGAAATCCATATCGGTGGCGATCAACATCGGTGGTTTTGTATACAACCCCTATTATTCAATGTAACTGTCACAATTTCTACACACATTTTGAGACATCAAAAATCTCAAAAGCTGTTTTAAATATCCACAAGGGTAGTGGTATCCAAAGTGGGGTACGTGAGTCAAAGATTAACAGATATTAACTTGCACTTTTAAATTAAATGAGAAATTGATCGCAGCGCCACTATCTATTAACTTTTAAGGCTGCTACACTTAGAGATGTTATAGGGTGCGTCAAAACATAAAAACTTTGCACCCTCCTAAAGAGGTTAGAACTTTTTAATGGACAATAATTTGATTATACAAAAATATGTACTAGAAATCCCAATATATTATAACAGTTAATCAGCAAAATGCATTGCATCATGTATTTATGTTTTTACATAATAGCTATTTATGATACAAGTACATAATGCCTTACTTTAGTGGGTGCGCATATTTAAATGGATGAGCGACCGTTAGAGAGCGAGTCCATATAAAGAGGCAAGCACATTCTGCATCATTTACATTTTGTGTAGACAGAAGAGGTATTGTTTTCGATAGGTTAGAATTAAACCTGTATTGTTTCAGCCACATTTGCAAGTGTTCTTTTATTTATGTATTTGTTTGGCTCTTTTGTTGTATTTAGATACATTTTATGCGTTGTCGTGTGCATACGTAGTAATAATAAGGTAACTAAATTTGTGACTTTTTAAAATGATGTGCTAAGAAGCTAAATAATTTATATTTTTAGGTTTTAGAGGTGTTCGATACTCGTCTGCTAAAGCTTTAAGCTCGATTCACATTATAGTGCAAGGCACATGCCATGCACGGGCAGGGTACGCGCTCGGCAAAATTTATTTCTCATGAAAGCTTATGCATTTTTTCGGGGGGCATTCACACTAGGCGGTCACCTGCTGGGCAAGCGACGGCGCTTGCACGCGGGTTTTCTTTCGAACAATATTTGCCGAGCACGTGCCGATCCCGTTTCGCAAAAAAAGTTTTGTGTGAATACTCAACCGGGCAGTCGATAGGCGAAATCTACAAAATAATGAAGTGTCAGCAGAGAAAAACTTTTGCAGCAGAGATGAGTAAAATGCTACTAGAATATGTACACAAAAATGAAGAATTGTATGATTTTTTACATCTTTGTTACGACTTTTTAGCATATTATGTACCCAAAAACGTCGTTTTCTTTTTTGGCATCACTTTACAAAGTCCTCTTTATCTTCTTCGTCTAAAATTAAAGATTTTTTTATTAATGTTGAAGTTGACAACATATTGTAAAAGCTCTAAAGAACGACTGAAACCCGTCGCAGTGTGAATGCTTGAAGAAATCCTTGCTCTTGCCGAGCCCGTGCAGTGCCCGTGCCTGGCATGTGCTTTGCACTAATAATGTGAATCGGGCTTTAGAATTAGGATCAAGTCCGATTCCCATTAAATTCTACATAAAAAAAATAACGATTTGAAGTCAATATGGTTAGCCTGCGTACATCCAGCGGTTAGCCTGCGTACAGAACGGTCGTGAAATTGTGCTGTGGCGATAAATCACTCGTAATGCGGGCCTTATCCCACCAATCTTTCGCGTAAGTCTCACGTGGGTCGAGAAGTGTAAGTGCAGGGCAAACCAGAGGGCCAAGTACGAATAATCGGTTCTAATTAACGCGATTTGAGGCTAAGGAATCTGTCTAAATTAGTGCAAGCGCGCAGTTCGACGAGCGAGGCAAGGCCACACGTGTTACCGCGTATCGCGAGGTCAGCGCCCAGTGTCGGGTTGCTGGCCGGGCTTATCGTTATCGTACATTGCAAACAAATAAACAATAAACCGTAATAAAGGTTCATGAGCGAAAAAGACAACAAGGGGTGCGGGAGAGCAAGGGCAAATAGCGCGCCGAACGTAAAAAGTTTAACCAAAAGGAAGAGAATAGAAAACCCCGAGAAATTTGAGAAGTGGGAACTGGAACAGGCAAACAAACTACGTAAAGGTGAGAAATTTAATAGGGAACCCCAAAATCAACATTCGAGACAGCCGGAAGTAAAAGGGTCATCCCCGGAAACGAAAGGAAGCGACCGCGCGGATATGGAAAAATTGGAAAAATTAATAATGGGCCTGGACGACCAGATGAAAGGGATAAAAGAAGATACTAGCAACACAAACGCGACTATCAGCGGCATGAAAGAACAATTGGAAAAGTTCGGAAGTGAAATAAGAAACATAAAAGAAGAAGCAGCAAAGAAGGAGAAGATATGGGAGAAGGAAAAACACGAAATGCGCAACGAAATTGAAGGAATGAAGAAAAGACTAGAAATCCAGGAGAAGAAGGAAAAGAGGAATAACATAATCATCACAGGAGTGGCCTTCAACAAGGAAAACACCAAACAGGAAGTAAGGGAATTTATTAGGAAGGAACTGGAGGTAACCGTAGACATCGAAGAGGCGTTCAAGTTAGGGACGATGAAACCAAAGAAGGTAATAGTTAAATTGGCAAATTTCGAACAAAAAATGGAAATTTTAAAGAAGAAGAGTAAACTTGGAAAACAAAAAATATACATTGACTGGGATTTGACATCAGAGAAACAAAGAATACAAGCGGCAATAAGGAAGGTGGCCAGAGAGGAAAGAAACAACGGCAGAAAAACAAGAGTACGATACAGGAAAATCGAGATAGACAAAAGAAACTTTATATGGAGTAGCGAGGACGGTGGAGGCCTCAAAAGCGGCGGCAATCCGGATCCAAAAAAATAAGTAGGAGAGAAAGAGACGGAACAACGGTGACGACAGACTTGGCAAAGGAAAAGAACATGAGACAGAACACGGAAAAGACTTTAACAAGAATCCGGATTAGAAATAAAACAGGTAACAAGAAGCAAGACGAACATAACAGATTGGAAGAAAAACTAGGCATAGGCACATGGAACGTTAGAAGAATCAAAGGCAAACAGTTAGAGCTGGAAGATGAATTTGTAAGGTCACAACTAAGTGTACTGGTAGTTACGGAAACGAAAAAGAAGGGAAAAGGTCACTACAATATGAAGGGCGGGACAAGACTGTGGTACAGTGGCGTGGACGAAAACAAACACGCGAACTCAGGGGTAGCATGCCTCATAAAGAAGGAACTGGTGCACAAAGTAACACAATGGAGTTTCACTTCGGACAGGGTGATGCTCATAGAGATAGCAAACGAAGGCTCACACCTATCCATTATAGCTGCCTATGGCCCAAATGAAAATGAGTGCAAAGGGAGAAAAGAAAGATTCTGGGAAGAGTTACAAGAGGAAGTAGACAAGGGTAAAGGAATAGTAATAATCGGTGGCGACTTCAATGGAAGGGTTGGAACGAAGGACGAAACATCTTTAGAAGTACTAGGAAAGTTTGGGGAAAAAACCAGAAACGCGAACGGAAAGAGAATAATAGACTTCTGCATACAGAACAGCATGGCCATAGGAAACTCCTTCTTCCAACACAAAGAGATCCATCAGATAACCAGATGGGAACGAAATAAAAATGAGAAATCTATCATCGACTATATTCTAGTGGAGAAGGAGAACCTGCCGGAGATAAGAGACATCAAGGTCAAACGAGGCTATGAAATAGGTAGCGACCACTTCCTTGTTACAGGAACATTCAAACACAAAATCAAAATAGGGGCAGAAAGAGAAAAATCAACAGACAGGATAACCATAAGGACACAAAGACTAAAAATCGACCAAGTGAAGACCCATTTCCAAAACACAATGGACAAAGAAATAGAAAGAACCAGCCAACGACCGCAACCAGAGAGTACAGAGGAGCTGTGGAAACGGTTTAAAGATATAAGTTTAAGGGCAGCAAAAGAAGCATGCGGCACAATGAAAATATCCAGCTCCCAGAAACGAACACCGTGGTGGAATGAACAAATTAGAGAGGAAATCAAGAAAAAGAAACGAATATGGAAGAAGTCACTAGGAAATAACGACCCGAACACCTTCTAGGAATACAAAACACAGTGCAAAAAGGTGAAAAGAGCCATAAAGTTAGCCAAAAAAGAGAGCTGGGAAGACTTCGGGCGGAAAATGGAAGAGGACTATAAGGGAAATCAAAAACTGTTCTATAGAGTCCTGAACAACATGAGAAAAGAACAGAACAAGAGGACCTTATACGTCAGGGACAAGAACGGGAAATTAACCACCGACAGAGACGAAGTAATGAACTGCTGGTTCGAGCACTTTAAGGAAGTCTTAGGGGGAGTGAAAAGTACAGAAAAGAGCGTACACGGACTAGAGGAAGAGGGCGAAGTAGAACACGACATAGAGTATGAAGAAGTAAAGAGAGCACTGTCACAAATAAAATATGTCAAAGCCGCCGGAGACGACGGGATTGGGACAGAGATACTTAAAGCACTAGGAGAAAGTGGATCCAGACTACTACTCAGAGTGATCAGAGCAGCATGGAAAAATAAAGACATCCCGACAGACTGGGAAGCTGCCGTAATCGCACCCATCTTTAAAAAAGGCGACCCAACAAAGTGCGACAACTACAGAGGGATCTCGTTACTGAGCCTCTCGAGTAAAATATACGAGAGAATTCTGGAATCCAGACTGAGAAGAGAGCTAGAAGGAAAAATTTCGGATGCTCAACATGGTTTCAGAGCAGGCAGAGGCACACAAGATCTAATTTTCTGCCTACGAGAACTTATAACAAAATCTCTCACACACAATAAGGAGTTGTATATGTGCTTTGTAGACCTGCAAAAGGCCTTTGACAGTGTTCCCAAAGAAAAGATATGGCAAGTACTCGATGAGAAAGGAGTCAGCAGAGAATTAGTGGAGGCAATTAAGGCACTTTACAAAAACTGCAAAAACTATGTAAGATACAATAAAGTGAATCCAAACAATTCGTAACCACCAAGAGGGTGAGGCAAGGCAGTATCCTGAGTCCCCTTCTGTTCATTGTACTGATTGACCATCTAGCCCAAGAGGTGGGGAAGGAAAGTCGTGGAGCCAGAGTAGGTGTAAGGAGGCTAGAGGAGGTGGAGATAAGGGAACTGTTATACGCAGACGATATGGTGCTAGTAGCAGAAACTGAAAGCCGCCTGCAGGACCTGCTAAAGGCTTGGGACGGCGTTTTAACGAGTAACTATATGAGTATAAACAAAGACAAGACGGAAGTGATGGTGGTTGCCAAAGAGGAAAAATTCGTCAGGATAGAACTGGACGGGGTAACGCTGAAACAAGTGAACACGTTTAAATACTTAGGGGTCAACACAGACAAGGCAGGAGATCTGGAGAGTGAAATAAACAACAGAATAGGCAGTGCGGCTAAGGCCTACCACACGATGGGGAAACCATTCTTCGGGAAGAAAGAGATTACTAAAGACACAAAGGTAAACATTTTTAATAGTGTAATAGTACCAATCCTTACATACGGAAGTGAATCGTGGTCACTGACTGATAAGCTGAAATCGAAAATCCAAGCAAGCGAGATGAGGGTGCTAAGAAGGATTGAGGGGGTCACGCGCCGAGATAGAGTAAGGAATGAGGAAATCAGGAGAAGACTAGGAACAATACCAGTGTTAGAGACAATTGAAAGTAACCAGCTGCGGTGGTTTGGGCACGTAGTGCGGATGCCGGAGGACAAAATAGTAAAAAAAGTGTGGGAGATGGTGGTATATGGAAAACGGAGCAGAGACAAACCCAAGAAGACTTGGAGCGACAGCGTGGCCACGGCTATAAAGAAAAGGGGTCTACACTGGTCTTCGCCGAAAGAACTCGCAAGAAACAGAAAGGAGTGGAGAAAATGGCACAAGGGGTCCGTGATGGTACCCCGCACACCTCGACACCCGGTAAGGGTATAAGAGAGAAAACTAAGTAAGTAACTAAGTAAGTCAATATGGTTAACACTTTTATATATCGAAAGATAAACAATTTGTAAAATGTAAAATTTGTCCCAAGAAAATTATCATAACCAGAGGCGGCTTGACAAAAGGATTACACAAGCACTTTGCAGTTGACGTAAAAGCAAAAGATAAAGAGTGACAGACATTTTTAGTACCAGACACAAGTAATGAAATTGTCAACGAGCACCAACGCAGCTCATTACGAGCACAGAAATACTTTATATAACTGAAAACACTTGTTTTTCTTTAGAATTTACATTCGGAAATTTCACCTAAACATTATTTCCCTTCGGGACCATTTTGGAGATCTTCGGGACTAGCCCCAGGACTTGAAATTTAGCTCATAAGTCCCGAAAATGCTTTTGGTTCCAGGACTTGAAAACACTACCTCTCACAGCAAGTTTTCATGATTTTAAGAAAAAACAGACGATTTTGATATTGCATATTACGAAGTGTACCAAAGTGTATAACAGTAAGCACAATACAACATTATAAACTTTTTTTTTGATAAAACAATTTCTTGTTTCTTAAATAAACTTATATTCCTAACAATTTTAATGATACAGCTGCAACAATGTTGTGCATTAAGGGTCCTCCAGCGGTCTTGTTGAAAATGTTTCACAAAACCAAACTGTTATAAAATGCACTAATTACACTTTGTTATATATCAAACGATTCGTATTTTAACAAGGAAAATCGCTAGCATTTTTTATTTAAAAAAAAAAGTAGTAATAAGAAATTTATTTCAAAAAAACAGATAAAATATACACTTCTGATACTCCCTGCGAATTCTACAAGTTTATTTCGTATCCGATTTCGAAAAACTACATGCCCTTAGAAGCACAACAGAATGAGTTACCACGCTTGCATAAAAGATTTGGTTTAAATTATGTTTTAAAGATAGTAGAAGCAATAATCTAATTCAGTTCGTGGCTATTGAACCATACGAGTAACGCTAATATTTTTTAGAGAAATGGTGACCTACTATGCCACTAATGTTGTAGACCATATCTGGTTCATTTACAACATTAAGTAAAGACAATAATATTCAAGTTTGTAATTACAAAATGTTCCTAAATCGGGCCCAGTAGTTCATAGTTTTACCGCCGCCATAAGTTGGCGCTGTTGATATTCCGAACGCTTACGGGCCGCATGGGAAGATTACAATAATCCTATTATAAGGGTGCATAGAAATTCGAGAAACCAGTCAACCGAGAATATTACATTTTTAGACTTTGACCACTTTTACATGCTTTTACGATGTCTAATTATTTATTTATAATTAAATAGCAAATCGTATTTTTATTCATAACACTCTTTCAGATCTCAGGATTGTTTAACGCTCAAAATCTTAGTTATTTAAGATGTGTATTATTAATCAATTACATATAATACAGTAGGTACCTGATCAAATCAAATAAAAGAAAAATTCAAATGTAATAATATATTTACAAGATTTTTACATAACACGTATTTTATTTTAAACCTAGATATACATCCCGTAAAGGCAAATTTCTTAGACGCCGCGAATCTATAAGTTCTGGAAGTAAAGAATTCATATAAAAATCATTTAATTTAAATGCCATGTTTTCCCAGAATTTCTTATCCCTACGAATTTCTTCGATGCAGACTCCTTTGGGGGTCCAAACAACGAAGTAACAAACTTCCTTATTTGCTATTTGCAGTTGTCCTTGTACTTGATACATATATTTATGTTTTGAGTTTAACTTTAGAGAATCCCCTTGTAACGTACAAAATGTAATTTTTTTTCTCCAAAACTCCTTCTTGTGGTGTTAAATTCTTACAAGACGCTGGACATTTGATTTCCAGAATTGCATCGCCGATTTCTGTAACACGATCTGGACTTGCAGCTAAATATGGCTTTTCGCTATCGATGCAAAGCCCTATAATTTTTGTTTTGATGCCGTAAACGGTCTCAAATACGTTGACTGCGTTTTCTTCATTTTCTTGGCCGTACACTGTAAATTCATTACCCAAAAATTTTGAGTATAATAACGCTTCTACTGTTTTAGCAGTTGATGTTGTGGAGCGCATACAACAAATTCTTCCAAAATTTGATGCAGTAAGACGAAGTTTTCTTTCTCGCTTCCATAATTCCGAAAGAGCTTGTTCTCGAGTATCTATTTCCAGTTGTTTTGCGTCCGTTGTAGATATTTGCTCCAAAAATTGATTTTTTTGGATGTCAAACGCCTCTTTGTTCATATCTGGATAGTCATCAATACTTATGCCGTAGTTGAGATCAGGGCCCGCAACTTCATGTCTCTTTTCTTAAAAACTGCAAAGTTACAAAAATACTGAAATTCTTCCATCCATTGTTAATTCTCAGAAATCGAGTAGACCAAAAAATTATGATGCACTGACTCGAAATTAATACAAAACCAAGAACCGAAATAATGGTAACTCACCTCTTCTGTTACTGTTGCACAATCGTTTCCTTTTCATCCTTTGGCAATAAGTTTTTGTGTATTTTCCGGCTCCGAAGTCTATTTTGGAGTACTTCATGGTAATTTCCGTCGGTATTAAACGATAAAGCAGCTCCAGTGCAGCGGGTTCCATAAGATCCTTTTAAGGAAAAATTAATGCGCTTTCCCCCTATAAATTTTGCCACGATAGAATTATAAGATTCCGCAAGGTTATTGTCCATATTGTGAAGTAGACTCCAAGAGTTGTCTGCTATTCTCCTTGTTCTTTTCATCAACTCTTCGTAAATATTACAATTTTTCAAAAATGGTATTTGATTTTCCTAAATAAAGGTAAAACGTAAGCAACAAAAATATTAAATAAGATTCGTCGTATATAATACCTCTCCAGATTCCATTTTTGCTTGCCTCTTTTCTACACTACAAAAGTAATCCCGACATTTTTCGTGATCACCAAACACATGGTGTGGTCCATTTAAAAGATCTTGTTTCAAAAATATAATTTTTTTCTTAAAGTCTTCTTGACTTTTGGACCAGTAACTGACTGCTCCAGTCACTGCCAACCGTAACTTTTCAACTCGGACTTCGATAGTTTTTCTTCCTTCTATGTTGTAGGCAGTATTAGATTTTAAATCTGATAGTTTGGAAACGTAGTTCCTCAATAAATGATTTTTGCATTCTACTTTTTGTATATGAAAAGCTGGCCCATAAGGAGATGCACTTATAATTTTACTGTATACGTTACTATCCCCATCGCCAATTAAACGCCCATAAATTAATCCGTGCATATCAATCGACCTTTTAAACGCTTCTAATAGTATATCAGATTCCATACCTGTGGAACTGTTGGACCAATTTTTATAACAAAGATGGCTGCTGGGCTGTTCATTATAATAAAACTCTTTGGCGCAAACTGTGCAATACTTGTTTCGTACACCCATATATATTATTTTTTTGGTTTTAGCTCCAATTACACAAGCCTAAAAAATATTACATATAAATCAGTATTAGAACAAAATTAATTTAATAATAATAATTCTTACCACGCCCAAAGCTGCGTTGTAATTTGTTCTGTATGATCGTTTGCTCCAGGCACCATCTGCGATGACAGTAATGATAGGAACTCCTTCTGAATTTACGTCTCCCGCAGCTTTTGCCAACTCAGCTTCTTCTTTTGCGGCATCCTGCATATTTTCCCAGGCGACATTCTTTATTTCGACGGATACTTTTTCAAAATATCTCTGGTAGGTAGTGTCTGCCATACATGGAATGTCCATAGCAGATAATAGTTCGTTCGTTTGGCTATATCCGATTCCCACTGACAAAGCTCCCGACACTGCCACCATATTCAGGTTCGATTCTCCGTTTGGATTTTCCGTTGGCACTTTTTCTGTAACACCACACATTTTACATTTGAACGTAAAAATACTTTTCAAACCCATCCTAGTTTCACTGATTAATTCCATATTTGTTAGATTGCAGTCTAATCCGGGGTGCGTAATTCCTTGCAGTCGTTCGAAGAAATACTTTATATCCACAATTCTTCTCCCAGCGACGTTAAACACATTGTTTTCTTCGGGAGTGTGTGTTTCTATATAAAGTTCTCCGTCCAATTCCATTTCCGTCGCAGCATGACAAATAATCTTTGTGCTATTTTCTTCCAGAGAAGCGCTTGTTGTTGGAATTTCTGGAGCGATTTCGGTCCATTCGTTGGACATTTCTCCATCATCGAATGTTTTTTTAATTAAACCGCAACTTTCGTCTGCTGTGGTCTTACTATAACAAACATCGTGTTATTGCCAGTATCGGGTAAACACGGATAAAACATCAACCTGCACACACCCTCAAAAAAACCTAACTTTTCTATGTCTGAAGTGCAACATGCATTATATTAATTTTAACTGCCGCGATTATTACACCCGGGTATTGTAATATTTTTTTTTAGGATACTGCATTGGTAACTAGCGTTTACATAGTTACAAACGAGTCCGGTAGATAAAATTTACCGGCCTAGACCAGTAGTAGAACTACCGGCCGGTAAATTTTATCTACCGGACTCGTATCCTAAAAAATCTTAGACGATACACGACCGGTAGCATTTTTATGGCCTTGCCAAACATACAGGTCTCGCCCTACGGGCTCAACCTGTAAAGTATTGGCGCGGCCGTAAAAATGTTGCTACCGGCCTAATAACGTAAATAGCTAAAAACGATTGCTGTTAGTGGTGGCAATCCTTAAATAATTTTTATATTGCCAGTTCAAATGCTATAATGACATATTCTTCAAAAGGGTTTTTTAAATGACATAACATTACACTGCTACTATACGTACTATACTACTAATTAATTCGAAAATGAAGATAGGTAGTAATGAATAATATTTCAACTTATAAAACTAAATTAATCTTTTTATTGAATTAAGTAGTAACGGAAAGTGAATGTAAAATGTGAATAACAAGTCAAATAATATTCAAGAAATCAACTTACCGGATTTTCCACATCCTTTTGGCCAATAGCCGTTTACTTTTCTTCGCTCTGCTAGGTTTTCGTTCCTTATGTGTAAAATTTCGTCCCATTTCAATGTTTGTTAGCTCAGTAAGCACAATCACATAAACAGTAACACTGTAAACAGGCTCTTTTCACAATAAATTACGCGTGTTGAAACCAAGAGATTTTCAACAACACTAAGAAAGTTTATGGTTTATCTTTGCTTTTATTTAGTCATTGCTCATTACCTAATTACCTGCAATAGGTAATTATTACGATTCAGCATTCCGCATTAGTCGAAATATTTAAATGAATCCGTTGCCTAACTCAAATCATTAGCAAGTACTTGTAGAAATTACTGTATCTCGAATAATATGTCATTGTCATAATAGCAATCGACCTAAAAATACTTATTTTGTTAATGACAATTTTATAGTCGTTTAATGAAATCCCAATAATGTGTTGTAAATAACAGAAATAACTATCTGCGGTCGTTCCTTTTAGTCAATGCAGCAGGTAAGAGAATATTACAAATGTAATGCAGAAGCGTGGTGAGTTAAATCTTTAAGCCTTTAATCTTTTGAAATGAAATATACCAGCGGTTCGGTTGTTATCTACTGCATAATGGGTTGTATAACTTTAAATTTCTAGTTTTCCTGTAGTTTTACATAGCGCTGGAGGACCCTTAATTTCCAAACCATTATGAGGGTGTATTATTGAACAATACACAGTCACGTATACCAAATATAAATAAATACTTGTGTCAAGGCATCCTTGATAAATGACTAAATGTCTTTTTCTACTCCCGCATGTATATATTCTGTTTTCTTCACAATCTACAGAATGGATATGTAGGCAATTGTAGTTAACTGAACGTATATGATTTCATATCCACACAAGGGTGGATATGAAATACACCAATCACAAACCACGTTAGTCGTGATTACCTAGGCAACTTTCATTAATTGTTTGTTTTGCAATGGGCACGCCCTGCTGTGCCCTGTTTGTGGCAAACGTGATTTTGTTGTAAGATATCTTATTAATTAGCGTTGAATAAATTTTCTTTTAATTTTCCATTCTTTTCCATTGATAGGTCGTAGAAAAAATACACTGTACAACTCGAGTGGAATGTCCATATCGCCCTCGGATAATTGAGCACTCCGCCTACGGCGTCGTGCTCAAACTTTATCCTCGTGCGATATGGACATCATATCCACTCTCGTTGTACAAACTACTATTTCTTCTTGATCTTTAAGGAGCTGTAAGTTATCAGTGGTATATATATATATCTAGCTCTACAGGCCTTGTAGGCCCTTGGCTTCTTGCACCACTTTCCTCCATTTACTTCTATCCTTTGCTTTTTCTTCCCATCTTTCAATTTTTAGTGTTTCTAAGTCTTGCAGCACTTCTTTCCTCCACTCTAGTTTCGGCCTTCCTCTTCTTCTCCTTCTAGTCCAGTCATATTAGGCAAAAATAGGGGTCAACCTCGGAATGAAAGATAATAAGCTGCAAATTGGTATAAACCTTTATTTTGGCGTTCTAAATAATGTCTCAAAAGTCTCATATAATCTCGTGTCCGCGTCTTAAGATATTCAAGGTCAAAGGTCGCAAAAATCGGTTTTTCGCGAATATTTCGGTTCCTATGGCTTAAATGACATTTTTACCTATTATGAAAATTGTAGAGTGTAAAATTCTCTACAACTTTTGTTCGAACTTTTTTTTCATACGAGTAACCGTTTTCGAGATAGAGCGTCGAAAGTGCGCAGAGCACTGCCATATATGGCTTAATGCAAGGTCAAGCATGAGTCTCGATTAATCGTACGTTGTGAGAAGTTAATTATTCACTAAAATATGAAACTTATGTAATAACGGCTACTATTTATATTCTAATTATTTACATTTAATTATTTAAATTGTATATTTTATATAATTACAAGCAAACCGCGCACTACGCGCTGCGAGTCATGAATCGGCGCGCACCTGAAATAGGATACGCGAAAGGTCAAGCTCCGATCCGAGCGCTAAGATAAGAAAAACAAAACCTAAACAAATATAAACATCTGTGAAGCCCTACGAATAAAGTATTCTTTATTCGTAGGTGAAGCCGGAACGTGAGATTTTATTTTGTGCCACAGAAACACATTAAGGAAAATTATATTATAGATATTTTTGATTCTACATTGTATATATTAATTGACCCGTGTGGGGATTTGCCAGTTACCTCCATCGGGTGCGTCCCCATTGGAATTGGGGAAAGCTCACCGGCTCTGCAAGCCAGCAGAATCGGAGGGTAGTGGAGAAATAAAATACCCACCGTGAAAAAAAAACTGGCCTGGCCCTCCAGGTTGGGGGTTTGAGCTTCGGACCTGCACTCCGGTATCAGTAAAAAAATTATATTTTGCAAAATTTCTCGACAAAGCCTCGGAATTGGATAGATCACATGGAAAACGAAAATTAGCGCGGAAAAGGACAATGAAAATAGGTACATGGAATGTTCAAGGAATCTCCACTAAAGCAGAGGAAGTCTTCAAGGAAATTAAAAGACTTAACATGGATATTGTTGGAATGACAGAAACGAAGAAAAAGGGAAAAGGAACTGAAGAAAGAAACGGTTATATTCATATTTACTCCGGAGTGAATAAAGAAGACAGGGCCCAAAGTGGAGTATCAATAGCCATACTAAATAAATATAAACAAAATATAAAAGCATGGGAACAAATTAACGACCGAATACTTCAAGTCGAAATGGAAATCAAAAGCCATCAGGTTGTTATAATCGTAGTTTATGCCCCTAATGAAGACGCCATTATTGCAAAGAAAGATTCATTTTATAGAGAGTTGACAAAAGTGGTGGACAACATTACTGATCGAAAAGAAATTATTATAATAGGAGATATGAATGCACGCATTGGTTCTAAAATAAATGACCCCATTGTTGGACGACATGGAGAAGACGTGGTGAATGATAATGGAGACAGACTAATCGAATTGTGCCAACAACATGCTCTGAAGATAACAAATGGATGGTACAAACATAAAGACATTCACCGATATACTTGGAGGCAGCCAACACGCAGATTAAAATCAATAATTGACTACCTTATAGTCAGACAGCAGCCAACCATCAAAGTAGAAGATGTAAGTGTCCTCAGAGGCGCCGAATGTGGGTCAGACCATTACCTATTGACCTCAAAAATATTCTTTCCTTTTAGACATAAAGGAATTCAAAACGATGATGCAGCAATTCAGTCAAAAAGCATACAGTATAACATCTATAGCTTGCATGACGACTCTACCCGATTTCTCTATCAGTTACGTCTGGCTGGTAAATTGGCAGAAATACGAGACGACTCGGCAAATAGTATGTACGAGGAAGTTAAAAAAGCGATTCACAAAGCTGCGAAAGAAGCTCTAGGTGAAAAACACCAGCCTATAAGAAAACAAAAAAATAAAATTTGGTGGGACGAAACAATGGAACAAATTGTGGAAGAAAAAAAGAAAGCATACCAAAAATGGCTGAGTACTAGCTTAGACGAAGACCTTGCAGCATATCGAGATAAAAGGAAAGAAGTACAGAGAGCAGTAAATAGAGCAAAAAATGAAGTATGGCAAAAAACCTGCGATGAGATAGAGAAGTGTAGAGGAAATACAAGGGCGAATAAAGCTTGGCGAATACTGAAAGGTATGAGAGTGCAAAACAAGGATAAGGCAGGAATAAATTTAATAAACAGTAAACGATGGAAAAAATATTTCCAGAACCTGCTGACAGAAGATAGGACAGAATATTTGCACCCCATCGTAATAGAAGAAGAAGAGGCCGATCATGTTCCGACAATAAGTGACGGGGAAGTAATAAACGCGGTCAAACAAATGAAAAATGGGAAAGCTCCCGGCCCCGGAAATATCAATATTGAACTTATAAAATATATATATGTTTAATAAATGCATGAAAGGGGATGAAGTTCCTGACGAATGGAAAAAGCCATTATTACCCCCATATATAAAAAGGGAGATCGGAAAGAGTGCAAAAATTATCGAGGTATTAGCGTTATGCCGTCAATAGCTAGAGTGTACGGTAGAGTCTTGAAAAAAACGGATAGACGAACAAACATTAGAATCGGTAGAGCAAAATGGTTTTAGATCAGGTCGCTCCTGCACTGATGGAGTTTTTACCCTAAGAAATCTAATAGAAAAAAGAACAGCTCGATCTCTTCCTACGCACTTAGTTTTCGTGGACTTACAGAAGGCTTACGACACAATTCCACTGAATAAGCTGTGGACAAGCATGCCAAGAAACGGTGTCAGTAAGATCTATGTGAAAGCGATAAAAAACTTCTATTCTGGGTGCACCAGCACAGTAAAGATGGGTACACAAATATCGTCCGAATTTTATGTGACTAAGGGATTGCGACAGGGGTGTACCCTAGCTCCAACACTTTTCAAAATTTACCTAGAGGAAGCACTTAAAGACTGGAAACGCAAGTGTCATGGAATGGGAATCACCATTGGCAATGAAACGTTATATACGCTACTCTTTGCGGACGATCAGGTTATAATAGCCTCCGACGCAGAGGACGCAAGCTACATGTTCAGGAAGCTCAGGGAACAATATGAAAAGTGGGGCCTGACTATTAATCTATCCAAAACCGAGTATTTGGCAGTAGGAGAAAAGGACGTGACTGACTTGGAAGTCGAAAATGAAACATTAAAAGGTTGTAGGGCATTCAAATATCTTGGGGTAACATTCTCATCAAATGGAAAGAGTGCAGAAGAAATTAAAAATAAAATTGGGCAAGGTAAACGAACTATTCGACAACTAAACTCTGTCTTGTGGAGCAATAAAATAACAAAAAAAAACTAAACATATGATATTTCACTCTATAGTAGAAAGTATAACAACTTACGGGTCAGAAGTTTGGGAGCTGAACAAACGAGAGAAAGACAAGCTTCTTGCACTCGAGATGGATTATTGGAGAAGAAGTAGTGGCACATCAAGGCTCGAACATATCAGAAACGAAGTAATTCGACAAACCATGGAAGTGGAGAAGACTATCCTGGATACAATCGAGACCAAGCGTTTACTTTGGTATGGGCATCTCGAAAGGATGGAGGAAACCAGGTGGCCGAAGAAAATATGGAAATGGACTCCCCAAGAAAGAAGAAAAAGGGGCAGACCACCAAGATCTTGGAGGGAAGATGTCCATGAAGCGATGGCTGCCAGAGGTCTTCAACAGGGAGACTGGCTAGATAGAAAACGTTGGAAGTCGAGAAGCGAGAAACGGCGAGAGCCGTAAAAGACTCGCATATATATATATATATATATTAATTGAATTTTACGCTAAAGAAATATTATGTATTCTTTCTCTGTTATTTTAGATAAATACATTAAATATTTGCAAACACATTATGGCTCAAGTGTTGTTGTTATATTTGACGGATACTCGGATTATAGTAAAAATATTAAAGCAATGGAACAACGTAGAAGAACAGCTGGACTTTCAAAATCTTATGAAGTTTGTTTTGACGAAACAATGATTGTGCCAATCAGCCAAGAGAAATTTTTATCAAATCGATTTAATAAAAAACAACGTATTGATACGCTTGTTGAGAAATTTAAAACTGTCAACATTACAACGAAACAAGCCAGAGATGACGCCGATGTCCTTATCATCGAAACAGCTATTGCAGAATCAAAACATCAAAAGACTGCCATCATCATTGGCGAAGATATTGATTTACTTGTTATTTTAATTGGACGTACTCAATCACATAACCAGGAAATTTTCTTTAAAAAAGTGGGCAAAGGCAATGTTAAGACACAAATATATTCATCTAAAAGTTTTGATCAATATCCTCGTTCTGAAAAACACACTTTATTTTTACACGCATTTAGTGGTTGTGATACAACTTCTGCACTTTTTAAAAAAAGAAAAAAAAGTGTTACTAGAACATTGGAGAAACTCCCAATTTGGATAAACTGGCTGAAGTATTTCAACAACAAAACTGCCCCGTACAAACATTTTTCAAACATGGAGTACGCATCTTGTTGGCAATATATAATGCTCCAACATCTGAGGACAATATTGATCATTTCCGCTACACGCAATTCATTAAATTAACAAAGCTGAATAAACCTGTGCAATTATCAAGTCTTCCACCAACAAGTGTAGCAGCTCAGCAACACATTAATCGTGTTTATTACCAAATTCAAACCTGGTTAGGAAAGAATTTAGAACCCCAAAAATGGGGCTGGATGCAACAATGTGAATTCCTGGAACCGATCACTACGTTATTACCCCCAGCACCAACTGAACTACTGAATATAATTTTTTGTAACTGCAAAAATGGTTGCGGTCCACGCTGTGGATGCAGGAAATCGGGTTTGAAATGTTCAGTAGCATGTGGGCAGTGCAATGGACAAGCTTGCCTCAATGCGTCTATATGTACAAATGATCCCGATGAAGAATGTCCATATGAATCCGAAGTCCTTGAAGATGTTGAAGCAAATATAATTGATAGCGACGATGATATTGAAATTAATTTTGAGCAACCAGAAGAAGACGATGATGAAGAAGAAGAAAATTCAACTAAAATTTCTTATATATATATATATATATAATCATTTCCTCATTTACCCATAAGGGTGTAAGGATTTCAATACATTCTCTTACTTATACATTTAGGTACATTTAACTGGATTGTATTAATTACATTTAATACTTCCTCTACTTTAACTAAAACTCAATTCAGTATAAACTTTTTCCAGCTCTTTCTATCTTCTGCTAGTCTTTTTGCCTCTGCCCACGTTTTTCCTTTCTTCTTTAGTATCTTTCCAATTATTTCATCCCACGTTTGCTTTGGTCTTCCTCTTTTCCTTTTGCCTGTCGCTTTTGATTCCCAAATCTGTTTGGTTTGAGTTCTGCTCTCCATCCTTTGTAGATGCCCCCACCATCCAAGTTGCCTTCGTTCAATGAATTCTTCTACAGGTTCGATATTTAGTTCTTCTTGTATTTCCTCATTTCTGATTCTGTCTCTTTTTGTTACCCCTTTAACTCTCCTTAAATATTTCATCTCAGCTGCCCTAATTTTGCTTTTTTCTCTATCTGAAAGAACCCATGATTCACATCCGTACGTGAGTATTGGTCTATATATTGTTCTATAAACCTTCATCTTTGTTTCCCTTGTGATTTCTCTCTTATTAATGATCCCTTTGCTTAGCGCATAGTAAACTTTGTTAGTTCTTTCAATCCTACTGTTCACCTCTATTCCTTGATTTCCTGTTTCTTCTAAGGTTACTCCTAAATATTGGAAACTGCTTACTTGTTCTATGAGTTCTTCATCTACTATAACTCTAATTTCCTTTCTTTCCCCTGATATTACCATTATTTTGGTTTTGGATTTATTCATCTTCATTCCATTATTTGTTAAAATTTCATTCCACACTTTTAGGTTTTCTTTTAATTCCTTCTCACTCCCAGTTATTAGTGCTATATCGTCTGCAAAGAGGCACTCGGAGATATCAACCTTTTCGAGATTTCTGTACCCAACATATAATGGTTTTGTTCTTAATTTAGCACATCTAATTAATTGGTCCATGAATATAATAAATAACAATGGGCTTAAGCTGCCTCCTTGTCTGACCCCTTCTTGTGTGTGGAATATTTCAGACTCCGCATTCTTACTTATTACTTTATTTCTAGTATTTCGGTACAAGCATTTGATCACTCTAATTAATTTATTATTAACATTTTTCTCCCTCAGGGCCTTCCATATTTTGTTTCTCGGCACCCGGTCGAACGCGTTCTCCATATCCATGAAAGCTAAGTAAGCTGTTTTTGACCTAGCCCTCATTCTGCTGATAATTTCTTTAATTGTAAACACATGGTCCTGTGGGCTTTTCCCTTTCCTAAATCCACTCTGTACTTGTAATAACGCCGGCTCCACTTCCTTCCTTAGTCTTTTTTCTAAAATTTTTTCGAACAGTTTCATTAGGGTACTCAATAAGGTTACTCCTCTATAGTTGTTACAATCCATCACATCTCCCTTTTTGAATATCGGTAGTATTAATCCAATTTCCCACTCTTTCGGTATCTTCTCCTCCGTCCAAACTCTATTAAATATTTTCAGTAATAGCTGAATTCCACTCTCTCCCATGCTTTTAACCATCTCTGTCGTAATTCCATCACTACCAGGTGTCTTGCCATTTTTCAGTTCCTTTATCGCTAATACTAATTCTTCCCTTACAATTTCACTCTCTTCTTTTTCTGCTCCTTTTGTTATACTTATTGCTTCATCTTCTACTTCTTGCGTCGTTTCTGTTTCTTGCTCTATTTCCATTACAAGCAGCTTCTGAAAGTATTCTTTCCATCGTTTCATAACTTCTATTTCGTTTCTTAATATGTCTCCTTTTTCGTTTTTAATTGCTATAATATATGCTTTCTTATTATTTCTGAGACCTTTTAGAACTTTGAAGAATAATTTTTGGTTTTCTTTACTGTCTTTTTCAAGTTTGTCTCTGAATTCCATCCATGATTTTTGTTTAGATTCTCTTATTAAGTTTTTAACTTTTACTCTTTGCTCCTTGTATTCTTCATAATTCTTTTCTAGTCTGTTGTTCAGATACTTTTGCCACTTTGTTTTCTTAATTCTTACTTGCTGTTTAATTTCTTCTGTCCACCATGCCGTTTGTTTCTTGTAGCTATTTTCCTTGTATGTTCCACATATATGTTTGGCTGTTTCTATGACTATGTGTTTAAATGCATTCCACATTTCTTCCGTTTCTTTATTTTCTATTTCTTCTTCGATCTTATAACCATTTACAATTTTTCATTCCAGATAAAAAATTTCTTATATTGTCATAAATGTATAATTTGTATAATGAATAATGAATAATGATAAATAAAAATATATCGAAAAATATATATTTTCTTAATCCCTTTTTACCTTAAAATACAATTACAATATATAATCTAGAATTAAAAATAGAATTATATAACATATATAATAGAAATAGTTAAATATAAATAATTAAATGTAAATAATTAAATTATTTATTTTAATTAATTATAAATAATTAATAATTTGAATAGAAATAATAGCCGTTATTACATAAGTTTCATATTTTAGTGAGTAATTAACTTTTCAAAAGGTACGATTAATCGTGACTCATGCTTGACCTTGCATTAAGCCATATATGGCAGTGCGCTGCGCACTCTCGACGCTGTACCTCGAAAACGGTCACTTGTATGAAAAAAAAGTTCGAACAAAAGTTATAGAGAATTTTATACTCTACAATTTTCATAATAGGTAAAAAAGTTCATTTAAGCCATAGGAACGGAAATATTCGCGAAAAACCGATTTTTGCGACATTTGACCTTGAATATCTTAAGACGCGGACACGAGATTATATGAGACTTTTGAGACATTATTTAGAACGCCAAAATAAAGGTTTATACCAATTTGCAGCTTATTATCTTTCATTCCGAGGTGAAACCCCTAATATGACTGGGCTATTCCTCCAACTTCAGCTTTCCATATACGCTTCGGTATTCTGGTACTTTCCATTCTAATAATGTGTCCCATCCATCTAGTCCATTGTGCTTTAACTACCCCCACTATTGACTCCTCTCCATACAATACTTTGAGTTCTTCATTTGTCCTTCTTTCCCAAGTCCCGTTCACTAGTTTGCCTCCATATATCTTCCTCAGGACTTTTCTTTCCCATATACTCAATGATTTTTGGTCTTGTTTTGTCATTGTCCACACTTCACAGGCATATGTCACTATTGGTCTTAATATAGTTTGATACACTTTCACCTTTATAGCTCTCGATGTTGCTTTGTTTGCCATTATACTTCTTAGTGCGAATAAACACCTATTACCTGCTGCTATTCGTGTCTTTATTTCCTCACTACTGTTTGGTCTTCTTTTAATAACTGCACCCAGATATGTTAGGTTGTCTACTTCTTGGAAACTGTATTCGGTGTTCTGACTTATTTGTACCTTCAGCTGTTGCATTTCACGCTCTGAATCATCCCATACCATGTATTTTGTTTTGCTTTCGTTGACCTGCAATCCCATTTGTTTTCCTGCTATTATGATTTTTCTTGCGACTGTTAGCAACTCTTCTTTAGTTCTGGTTATCAGTACTATGTCGTCTGCAAAGGCAAGGCACTGGTGGCGATTATAGTAAATTAGTCCCTGTCTATTAACTTTGGCATCTCTGATCACCTTTTCAAGTGTTAGATTGAATAGCAGAGGCGATAATGGATCGCCTTGCTTTAGTCCTCTGGTTGTCTTGAATGTTCTTGTAGTCTTACCGTTTATCCTCACTGTGTTCTCCGTTCTTCTTAGTGTCATCATAATTAGTTTTGCTAGCTTTCCAGGTATATTGAACTCCGCTAGAGTTTGGTATAACTGCTCTCTATTGTGTCGTATGTCTGCTTATAATCAATAAACAGTAAGTGTGTCTGTAGTTTAAATTCGTGGCTCGTCCTTTGAATGTCCTTTAAAATATATATCTGGTCTATTACGGATCTAGATGGTCTAAAGCCACACTGGTATTCACCTATTAATGCTTCACTGTATGTTACCATTCTATTCTTGATGCAAATAATCAGTATTTTGTATAAAGTATTTAGTAGCGCAATTCCTCTATAGTTGCCACATGTCAGCTTGTCTCGTTTCTTATAGATAGGGCATATTATGGCCTTGTCCCAACTCTCTGGCATTTCTTACTTTCTCCATACATCTTTTATAAGTTCTTCTATTAGTTTATTTAGTTTGTCCCCACCCCATTTTAACATTTCCGCTTTTATTCCGTCTTCCCCGGGACTCTTATTGTTTTGTATTTTACTGATTATTCCTGCGATTTCTAATCTTTCTGGCTCTTCCACTTCTTCTTGATTTATTTCTCTTACATTGACTGTTGGTCCTACATCATCTTTGTTTTCTTCTCCATTTAATAACTCCTTAAAGTATTCTACCCATCTTCTCAATATTTCTTCTTCTCCTCCAACCAAATTTCCTTCCTTATCTTTGCAAAGCGTAGTTTTTGTAGTAGAACCTTTTTTAATTCCTTTAATTTCTCTGTAGAATTTTCTTACTTCTTTGTTCTTAAATTTATTTTCTATATCAGCTAGCCTTTGCCTAAAGTATCTTCTTTTCTTTTCTCGTAAAATTCTTTTACATTGTTTCCTCTGATTCTCATAAATTGTCTTAGTTGGTGCTGATTTCCTTTGTATCATGTTTCTTCTTGTTTTGTTTCTTTTCTCAATTTGTTTCCTACATTCTTCGTCAAACCATCCATGCTTCTTCCTTTCAGCACTTTGGCTGTGTTCTTCGACTGCTCTTTTTATAGCTACTACTACTGCTGCGTTTTTCCTTCTATATTTTGCTCTAAGTTATTCTTCCTTATCATGTTTTCTATTATGTTTAATTTTTTTTTTGTATTTCTTTGTTTCCAAAGTCAATGTTCATATATTTGTTTGTTGTCTGTTTTGTTTTATTGTTAACTGGAATAATCTGTTTTAACTTGGCCAGAGTCTGCATCCGGTCCTCTATAGCTTCTTGTATCTGTAATACATTTTTTATTGCGGTCTTCTATAAGGATATGATCGATTTGAATAGTATTTTTCTTATTTGGTGCCATCCATGTCCCCAGGTGTATCTGTTTATGATTGAAAAATGTACCACAGATCCTCATATCTTTGTGCTGTGCGAACTGTATTAATAATCTTCCGTTCTCGTTGGACTCTCTATGTAAACTATATTTTCCAATAACTGGTCGGTACATGACCTCTCTTCCAATCTGTGCGTTATAATCCCCTATTACCAACTTCATGTCATATCTTGGCATTTTGTCCACTTCTCTTTCCATTATGTCATAAAATCTTTCTTTCATCTCAATATGTTTCTCTTCTGATGGAGCGTGGACGTTTAATATACTAATTTTCTGGAATTGGCCCCTTAACCTCAAATGGCACATCCTATCTGATATTGGGTTGAAATTAATTACTGCACCTTTTTTCCTATTACTGATCATAAATCCAGTTCCTAATTTCCTATCTTCGCCACTGCTTTTAAAGAAGGTGTATCCATTGATGTCACAAACATCATTCCCTTTTTGTTTGGTCTCTTGGAATGCCAGTATATCCACCTTATATTGTTGGATTTGTTTGGTTAGGTTCAGAATTGCTCCTTCCTCAAAAGTGCCCCTTACACTCCATGTGGCCACTACCAATTCTCTTTCTTTCGTATTGTTTTTCTTTTGTATCCTTTACGTTTTAATGTCTAATTCCTCAATCTTTTTTACCCATTTCTCTGTTTCGTTATTTTTTGTTTCCACCCATGATAGCCGTTTGAGATCATTCAGTGTGTATTTCACCTTTTTTCCATTGTTTTCCGTTTTCCTCTGGTTTCTCCAATTTTGTGTTTGTATCCTATTTGTTAATTCTTTTATTTCTTGATATAATCCTCTTCTTTCACTATTCCTTTCTTCTTCTCTTCGTCTTTCTATTCTTCTTATTTCGTTTAGTTCATTGCTTAGTTCTGCTAGTAGTAATGCCGTTCTGCCTAATTCTAGCTGCATTTCCCTGTTCTCCTGCTGTATCGAATTTATAATCTCTTTAGCTTCCATTCCGGACATCGTTCGCGGTACCACTGCCTCAAATACCACGTTCTCGGCCGCCCGCTATGTGCCGCTCATTCACTCGTGTGCGCCCTGCTTTAGTTTCGGCGTAATGGCGATGCGTTAATCCCGTGTATTTAGTACGTGACGTATGCGTGACGTATAACGTGACGTATTACGCAATCATATTGTTCTTATCAGTGGTAATTTTCCGTATGTTACAGGTTAGTTCGCGCTTCCAAGACTTCCGCTACTCCTATTTATTTACTGTGCTGGTACACCACTACACTTTGTTTTCCACTTCAGTTTTTTGCACCTTTAAAATGTCACTATAACTCTATTTACACCTGTGTTTTGTTGTGAGCCAGGACTGCGTATTTGACAGTTCCCTGGCGCCACCGCGTGTTATCAGTGGTACAACTTTGTAATAAGGTATGTTTGGCTTAATCTTCTTGTTTCAACTCAATGATTCACTTGAATCATTTAGGCTACTTCATTTGAAAACACCCTGTATATAACTGAACTACATTTCTTTGCTGTTCTATTTTCACCCGTAGAGCAACTGTTAAGGTTCCCCTCTAGAATGTATCTTCATTTTCTGTCTAACTAAACTACATTTTTGTGTTGCAATGAATTAAAAAAACAAATTAACTGTTATTAGCCTATATGTGTTCTCATATGTGTAACTAAATGAATTTTCTGTTTTGCTTTGAATTCACAAACAGAGCAACTATAAGGTGTTTCTCCGGTGTGTCTCCTCATATGTTTAACTACAGTACTTTTTTCTGTGGCTTGGTATTCACAAACACCACATCTGTAAGGTTTTTCTCCCGTATGAGTCCTCACATGTGCAACTAAATGACTTTTACATTTTGCTTGATATTCACAAACAGAGCAACTATAAGGTGTTTTTCCAGTATGTGTCCTCATATGTCCAACTAAATCACTTTTACGTTGTGCTTTGAATTCACAAATAGAGCAACTATATGGCGTTTCCCCAGTATGTGTCCTAATATGTGCAACTAAATTACTTTTGTGTTTTGCTTTGAATTCACAAATAGAGCAACTATAAGGTGTTTCTCCAGTATGTGTCCGCATATGTGTAACTAAATGACTTCTCTGTTTTGCTTTGAATTCACAAACACAACACCAGTAGGGTTTTTCTCCCGTATGAGTCCTCATATGTGCAACTAAATGACTTCTCTGTTTTGCTTTGAATTCACAAATAGAGCAACTATATGGCGTTTCCCCAGTATGTGTCCTAATATGTGCAACTAAATTACTTTTGTGTTTTGCTTTGAATTCACATATAGAGCAACTATAAGGTGTTTCTCCCGTATGTGTCCTAATATGTGCAACTAAATTACTTTTGTGTTTTGCTTTGAATTCACAAATAGAGCAACTATAAGGTGTTTCTCCAGTATGTGTCCGCATATGTGCAACTAAATGACTTCTCTGTTTTGCTTTGAATTCACAAACAGAGCAACTATAAGGTGTTTCTCCGGTGTGTCTCCTCATATGTTTAACTACAGTACTTTTTTCTGTGGCTTGGTATTCACAAACACCACATCTGTAAGGTCTTTCTCCCGTATGAGTCCTCACATGTGCAACTAAATGACTTTTACATTTTGCTTGATATTCACAAACAGAGCAACTATAAGGTGTTTTTCCAGTATGTGTCCTCATATGTCCAACTAAATCACTTTTACGTTGTGCTTTGAATTCACAAATAGAGCAACTATATGGCGTTTCCCCAGTATGTGTCCTAATATGTGCAACTAAATTACTTTTGTGTTTTGCTTTGAATTCACAAATAGAGCAACTATAAGTTGTTTCTCCAGTATGTGTCCGCATATGTGTAACTAAATGACTACTCTGTTTTGCTTTGAATTCACAAACAGAGCAACTATAAGGTGTTTCTCCGGTGTGTCTCCTCATATGTTTAACTACAGTACTTTTTTCTGTGGCTTGGTATTCACAAACACCACATCTGTAAGGTCTTTCTCCCGTATGAGTCCTCACATGTGCAACTAAATGACTTTTACATTTTACTTGATATTCACAAACAGAGCAACTATAAGGTGTTTTTCCAGTATGTGTCCTCATGTGTCCAACTAAATCAGTTTTACGTTGTGCTTTGAATTCACAAATAGAGCAACTATATGGCATTTCCCCAGTATGTGTCCTAATATGTGCAACTAAATTACTTTTGTGTTTTGCTTTAAATTCACAAATAGAGCAACTATAAGGTGTTTCTCCAGTATGTGTCCGCATATGTGTAACTAAATGACTTCTCTGTTTTGCTTTGAATTCACAAACACAACACCTGTAGGGTTTTTCTCCCGTATGAGTCCTCATATGTGCAACTAAATGACTTCTCTGTTTTGCTTTGAATTCACAAATAGAGCAACTATATGGCGTTTCCCCAGTATGTGTCCTAATATGTGCAACTAAATTACTTTTGTGTTTTGCTTTGAATTCACATATAGAGCAACTATAAGGTGTTTCTCCAGTATGTGTCCTAATATGTGCAACTAAATTACTTTTGTGTTTTGCTTTGAATTCACAAATAGAGCAACTATAAGGTGTTTCTCCAGTATGTGTCCGCATATGTGCAACTAAACGACTTCTCTGTTTCGCTTTGAATTCACAAACACAATACCCATAGGGTTTTTCTCCCATATGAGTCCTAATATGTGCAACTAAATGACTTTTACCTGTTGCTTTGTATTCACAGATAGAGCAACTATAAGGTGTTTCTTCGGTGTGTGTCCTCATATGTCTAACTAAATTACTTCTTTTTGTTGCTTGGTATCCACAAACACAAGTGTAAGGTTTTTCTCCCGTATGAGTCCTCATATGCACAACTAATTGACTTTTACATTTTGCTTTATATTCACAAATAGAGCAACTATGAGGTCTTTCTTTTGTATAAGTCCTTATATTTGTAACTAAATTAGTAGTTTCAATGTTTTCTTGTTTGAAGTATAACTTATCAGCACTTCCATTGTTACCCATGTTCTGTGACATGCACGATTCTGTTCCTTTAGAACTACAAGATATACCATCTGTAGTTTCTTGTTTGCTGTTCATTATGTTTGTTGACATCGGAATTCCTCCTAATGGTACGTCAGCGAATGGAATTTAAATATGTTCACACCTACAACAAAGATTATCATTAACCTCCGATAAAATTAGCAATATGGCTGCATTGAGCATTGAACAGTAATATTTTTATTTAATTTTTAAGAGCTCTTTCATATTTTGTTACGTTCTTGTAAAAAACAAATACTGATTACAAATAGACCTCATATGACAAACAAATCAAAGCCGAAATGGTTGCGTTCAATTTTATAAGTAAACTTGTGCTTAGTTTTGATATTTCATTCTAAGAAACATTTCTAAGTCCTGCAGTTTGCACTGGTGCATACTGTAATAGATTGCATATAAGAAGGTTAAGTTAATTTATTAATGCAAGACAAGGGATTCGATATTATAGAAAAAAAATTATTAAAATATTTTTTTCACTACCTTCTTTGTAAGTGATCCTTACACCGTCAAGTTTGAGGGATGTAGGCTACATTTACAAAAATTGTTACAGTTTCCATGACAATGTACTTACTTCCCTAGAGAAGTGAATTACTTACATCCCGCATTTACTATAACGGACGAGATTCCGTGTTTGCAATTTGATGAACATGAAGAAAACCATTATCGTTCGTACTATTATCCATTTTTAATCAGAATATGAGTACAAGCACAAAGATCACAAAATAGCATTTGCAATCGTATTCACGCATTTTTTCCAATAATTTTTCACAATGCGTCTACAACTGTCAAACAAAACGTCACAGCGCTATAAGGCTACTATAGTTTAGCAATTGTCATAATTTTACACTAGGTTATTACCTACCATTTACTTTACAAACGGAAATATTGGTAGTGAAAAAAATTATGTACTTTACACAGGATGTAGGAAGATTTACACCACCTCGTACCTTGCTACCCTCGTTCGCTTCGCTCACTCAGTCATTAAACGGTCCTCGGTAGTGTAAATCTTACCTACATCCCTTGTAAAGTAATATACTATTATCATTGATTAAATAAGTAGTATAAAGATATGCAACGCAACGTTAAAATCTGTACTGCATCTCCCTGCTACCCGCGGCCCCCGCGTCCAGCAACTAATTCACAATATCGTGGCGCCGTTAGCGCGAAATATCTCAACTTCCTTTCTTTGGCCACGGTATGTTTATCTTTTGTTTAGTTGCACTTTGTGTTATCAGTTAGGCAGTGAACATATATAAACCAATAACAAAGATTACGACGCTAAGCCATTTAGAAATGTAACTTTCAATGCTTTGACCCTATCGCCAACGTTCTTTAATAATACGGCACGCGTTGCCAACGATACATACAGGGGCGGATGGGCCAGTCTGGATTTTGGGAAATTTCCCGAAGGGCCGCTGGCTTCGGCCATAACGGGGGCCGGTCCATCGCTATGACCCTTAAAAAATATATATAAAAACGCTTCTTCTTCTTCTTCTTCTTGGTATTAGGCCTTTGGCCTGTTTCTACCGGATTAGGAGTCGCTCCGTCTTTTCCGCGGCCTCCCTATACTTCGTCTTCCTCTAGGTGACGTGTCCCTGGCTCTTCTTACTAGGCGGTCTTCGTACATTTCCAGTGATGTGGTTGTTCCATTCGTCGTAAAGAAACGCAGCACACAAAAAGAATCACGCATTTAACCGAAATAATATTAGTAGCATAACATTGCTTATGAATATTGAGGCTCCAGTCTTAAACAAAATAAATAATGAGAAAGTAATCAATGTTTGGGCCAAAGAAAGCGATTTGTTTAAAATCTCGCTTTTATATTAAGCACCGACATATTAATATCTATGTTTATGAAAACAAAAATATAAACGGATATGTAGGCCCGCTTTTTCAAAAAATATGATGTGTTTCACAATTTTTTCTGTCCAATACCAATGACCAGGACCAGGAACTAGTTGCCATTAGTTTTTATTTATCCTAACATGTACATATTATGTATTTTTACTTAAAGAAATATTAAATGCGTTTGAAAAATACGAATAAGTACTTATTTTTTATAGCTCCCTTAGTAAAAAGTCCCTAACAATTTTTTAATAAAAATGGACCGGGCCGGTGTTAATTGTTTCCTGGGCCGGTTTACCCCACCCCATCCGCTCCTGGATACATATGTTAATATTTGTTTCGTAGGTATTTGTATTTTAACGGCGAAATATGGGAAAACTAGATTCACTATCAATTTCCAAAATATTTTATTTTTATTTGGTTTCCGTGTTCATTTACTTGAGTTCGTATTTTTATTGGAAAAACCCAGGTTAATCGTTCACAATACGAATATTTAGAAAGTAATTTCTCCAATAGTATAAAAACGTCAAAGTTTAAAAAAGAGACAAGTGTAAACAAATACGAGAAAAACACATAATATTAATTTATTCGAAACGTTAATTTCCTTAAAATAGATCATAAACTCGATCAGAGCCGTAACGAGAGTATTAAGCGCTTGTGGAAATTTTATAACTTGCGCTCCCTTGATCCAAACATGTAAATAAAATAAAAAATTTTTGAGAAATTTCAAGGTCAAACGTGTTAAAATTGAAAGTAAGCTTTAACTTGATCAGAGTTTGAATGCAAATTGGCAATTTTTAATGGAGCATTATTATAATTTTTTTATTTTAATAAAAATTGCAGTAATTTTGCGCCCTCAACGCAGTTGCGCCTGTGGCGGGCGCCACCTTTGCCACGCCCTAGTTACGGCTCTGAACTCAATAGATTTCAATCATACAAATAAGTACATATACATTTCATTTCAAAATTTTCTTTAAAATCTTAAATTAAATAAACTCTATTACTACATGTAAATTTAAGACAATATTTTGACTTTTCTATGTTTCTTTTTCATTTTACTAGAAGCTATTCGCATTGAGTCGATACGTTCAGTTTCATTTTTAAGGTTTTTATAAATTTTTACCTTAATTAATAAGTTAATAGTGTCCTTCATGTGGTTCTTACAAATTTGTTCACACAATTGTGCGGTTTCTGTAGTTAAACAGTTTGTGATATTTTTAGCAACATTTTTGGCACATTTAAAATCAGTGAATGACACATTAAAGAGCGACAATAACTTAGAAATAAAATTTATAAAGCAGTCTGACGGGCTCTTCAAATATTTAATGTTTTCTGCACCATAATCCTTACACAGTAAATAAAATTCATTGCCAGAATACAAATCTTCTTCAGCCTTAACAATTTTATTCTGGCAGTTGTATTTATTTAAAAGCTTAAATGCTAGATAGCCAGCAAGATAAACCGTACTGCAGGATTCCAAATCTATGCTGGTTGTAGAAGTACTTGGTTGAGGGTCAGGTGCAATAATCCTGTCAGCATCCAGTTGTGGATCGATTTTAGAAGTCATTGGGTCTGATGTATTAACTTCATTTTCAGCATCTATTTGTGGCTCTAACAGTTCAGGTTCATCATTTAATTCTAATGATTCAGCATCGTCGTTTTCACAATTTGAAGAATCTACGCCTGCTTGAAGCCGTATGAACATATTCTGCTGCATAGATATTCGAAATTGTCGAACAGAAGGTGTCGGATTATATCCACCCCGGTTTCGAATTACGGAATTAAAATTTTCCAGAGCATCCTGATTGATGAATCCCGTTAATAAATATTTAACGTCTTCATTTTTTAAATCATCCCATAATAATAATATTGCACGAATACTCCATAGGAATCTATCGATGCAATAAATATTATTGCGCCTTTTCCCATCACTGTATACTTCAATATCTTTAAAGTACTCTAATCCGTCTTCTAAATTTTTTACAGAAGTATTTGCAAATACAGATAGTGGTCTTCTATGCGGGTTGGGGTCTTTCAAAATTCTGCTATTTAAGGAATCGAAAATTTTGTTAATAGTCTCCACGAAGTTTGCAGTGTTTTTGCCCGTTGAAGATTGGAGCTCTTTTGATTTTGAAACAGTTTTTACTGCTGAAGCTACTGAATGGCTGAAAATTTGTGCAGCCAATTTGACTCTCATCTTCTGGAACGTATTTGGATTAATATGAATCGGCGTGATTTTTGTTAACGCGCGAGAGGTGTCACTGCTTTTATCTATTTCGTACGTTTGCACAATGTCATTCCACAAAATACGCTTCTTACGAATGTAGATCTGTAACTTGTGTTTCATGAAGTTATTTCGCAGGCTTTTTAGGAGATGAGGAGGATCGAAACAAGTATAGATTTTCATGTTATCGACGTATATCACTGGATTTTCTTTGGTAGCGCCCAATTTTGACAAAGCGCCCCTATTATTGGTTTCTTGGTCACATACTAGAATCATGGGCTTTAAAGAAATAGTAATTAATTCGGAAATAACTGTAGTAATTAAGTCCTTTATTGGTCCCGCAGATATATAATAGCAAAAGGGAATTTTCCAGTTGTGCAAGAGTCCTCCTAAGTAAAATACCATCGCGGTATTGGCAATTTTGTCGTTTCGTCCCAAGTGTCCCAGATCCTCATAACCTTCAATTACATCTTGCAGTTTATTATACTCTAGTTTTTTCTTAAGAATGATTTCGTCAAACATAACCACGCACATTTTTTCTCTGTCACTCATGGTTCCAACTTTAATCGCTAACTTTTTTGTTAAATTTGTTTTTACGCCTGTTGTCATATTTGAAATTTTCAACCAAGATTGGATCGTTCTTACGGATGGTAAAATAAAACCTAACTTTCTTCCCATATACTTGTAATTTCCTGGCGATTTATAATACAAAGATAGCGCTAACTGTTTTTCATTATATGACCAACGCGTGTGTTTTCTGTGAAATAATTGCATGTTGGTGAAGTTCTTTACTGCTTTACTTTTATTGATGAGCGAATTTTCAACGTTTTTGGTGGAAAATTTCCTACACTTCAATTTTAATCGATCGTTCTGAATATTCCTTGCTTTCATTTTTTTATTAAGTAGATTTAGTTTAGCTTTAAGTTTTTTGCACTTAGGTGTTAGAGTTAAATTTTTTCCCGTTTTTGGAGATGGCATATTCAATAGTCTCGTGCTGACGACGGATGACACGGATGAATCGCTTTCCTACAATTTGGAGGATTCTTTTAACTTAATGATTTTCGATGGGACTGAATTGTCTAAATCCGACGAAGAGTGAGAACGTTTATGTTTTGCCACATACGTTTTTAATTCACGAATTCCACTAGTACCCTCGGAGAAATAGTCTCTTGTGGAACATCTGAGACCAAAAAATGTAAATTGAAAAAGGCAGCATAATCGTATAAATAACATAACTTTCAGGGCCGGCGCTAGGTAATTTGGCGCTGGAGGCAAGTTTTAGTTCTGTAAATATGTGCCTGCCAAATAACGCTATCAGCAATGCTATTAGTTCATTTACTAAAGGAAAAAAGTTCTAACTTCGTTGAATCAAAACCGATTTTGAATTTTTTTTTTTATTATTTCGGAAAAAGTTTATAGAAAAGTTCCCCATATGTGAGGTGTGCTATTTATTTTTTCAATTGTTATTAACAAATAAGTGTTTTTTAATATATTCTTAACTAAAAAAAAATATAACTTCGTTATTTATTTAAACCATTGCCTGACATTTGATAACATAAGGTTTTGGGGTTCACAGATTACGAATCTGGCCTCAAAATTGGTCTAAAAACAAAAATGGCGTCTGCAAAATGGCGCCAAGGGTCTAATTTTTTATTTTCTTTTTTTAATTTTTATTAGATGTGTAGGGGTTTTTGGGGTCGCTGATTACGAATTTGACATTAAAACTCAACTAAAACACAAAATAGCGGATCCAAGATGGCGAAAAAGCGTATTTTTTTATTCGAACTTTATTTCTTATCTATATAGGGTTTTTTGGGTCGCTGATCTCAATTTGTATGTTAAAAATTATCAAAAATTAAAAATAGCGTCCTTAAGGCTCGATTCACACTATCGGGCTACTCTCGGTTCGATCTCGCTCCGTTCAATTTTTTATACATTGTTAGCTATGAGCACGACCTGAGCTTGAGCGTTACCGATAGTGTGAATGTGCCCATTGCTAACAATGTATAAATATTTGAGCGGAGCGAGATCGAACCGAGAGCAGCCCCATAGTGTGGATCAAGCCTAAAGCGGCAAAATAGCTTTATTTCTGAATTACTCAGTAATTATAAATATAGCATTAAAAGGTTAATTTTTATTCTGTACGATTATTATTATTATTATTTAATAAACATTATATACAAATAAAATTCTAAATTGTTAAATTAACTCAAATTTAAATAGATTAAATAGATTTAAATATAACATACGAATACATACGAATACATACGTTTAAATTCCAACGCCTAAAAATGTGTTTTCTACAACCTCTTTGTAGAATTTCCAAAAGATATTACTGAATTAATAGATTTTTCTGTTTGTGACGGACGGAGGAATGTTATTACATAAAAACAAATGGCAACTTGTTCAACAGTATGGTGCAATTTTAGATAAATTAATTTTATTGTACGTAATTATCGAAAAAGCAAGTGTTTTTGTCGATTATCAGAAACATAGAATAAAATGTGCTGAAAGAGACCGACGTCTAAAAACGAAAACTGCACCAGATATTCGATTTGAAAGAGACAGGTTTTTAAAGTTGTCTCAAGAAAAACTTCTGGCAAATGTCTTTCATGTCGTTTTATTGATTTTTCAAAAGAAACTTTAGCTGCAAATAATATCCCTGCTCTCAAGCTGAAAGTGATGCTGATCGGTTAATAGTTACAACAACTCTCAATGCATCAAATAAAAACATAGTCGTAGTATCAGAGAATATAGACCTATTACTTTACTACAGCTTTAGTTTCTCCTGATAAAGATATATATATTTTAAACCTGCCAAAAATAAAAAAAAAATAAAAAAATATCTTCTTCTAAAAGCCTGCAATTTGCGCATCTCAATTGTAGTGAGCATGTTCTTTCTGTACATGCTTTAACTGTATGTAACACAACTTCAGCATGTTTTAACAGAAGAAAGAATCTTCTTCTTCTTGTTGTTCAGGTGCTTATCCGATTTCGTATGTTTGCGATCAACACGGCTATCTTCACTTTATTGATTGCAATTCTAGATAACTCATTGGATGATATCCCATACCACGCCCTTAGGTTTTGCAACCAAAATACTCTTCTGCGTCCTGGTCCACGTTTGCCATATATCTTACTTTGTATAATAGATTGTAGTAGGGTGTACTTATTCTCATTCCTCATTATATATCCGAGGTATTGGAGTTTGCGTATTTTGAATTTGTTCATGATCTCTTTACTTTTTTTTCATTCTCTCCAGAACTTTAATATATATTACACGGTCTTTCCATAATATCCGCAATATTCTCCGGTATAGCCACATTTCAAAGGCTTCGATTTTTTTGTGATTGTTTCGTTAAATGTCCAGGACTCGACCCAATAGAGCAAGATGGGAAAAATGTAGCATCTTGGCATTCGAGTTTTGGTGTCAAGGTGCAGATCATGGCTTTTGAATCTAGTTTAATATATTGAAGACATATAAGGATGAGGAAGACGAATAGGACCGGCACCTTATTAAAGATCCACATGGATAAGTCTTAGTAAATGAAGCAATGGCCATGTTCAGGAAAGAATAAATTTGCCAAAATATTTGAAAATAGCAGTGATTTACAAGAGACTACAAACATTTAGATAAAAAAATGTTGGTATAAAATGTATGCTTGCAATGTATGGTGCAAAGAAAGGTAACTGCTTAAACTCTTACAGGAATGTTTAATTGATTGAAAGTTTTTTATTATTCATATACCGCAAATTAAATGAGGTTACAGACTATACAATGCATATATTTTTTAAATAAAAACATTTTGAATTTTAGGTTTGTTCTTTTATTAAGGCGTCTACTAAAAAAAGTAGCGTTAATTTAGCATCAATCATTAGGCCCTACGATGGATTCAGCAGAATAACATTTAAAACGCGTGTATTTGCAAACACAGTTGTGGCTGGAAAACCAAGATATTTCAAGGGAAGATTGGGGTTCGAAATATGATACAGGAAAGTGTTTTCCAATCCTAATGACACAAGAACCAGCTCCACAAAAAATCTATATTTTTTTGCAACTACAAAACTAGTTGCGGGCCAGCTTGTGGGTGTAGGAAAAGTGGCCTTTAGGCTCGGCGGCTTGCTGTGAATGTGGCGGAAATAGTTGCCTTAATTCACGACCGGCAGTGTCAATGGAAGAAGTAGAGGAAAAAGAAACTAAAGCTAAATAATTTTTTTTCTTGTTTTTAAATGTATCTTGAGTTAATTTTAATAAATCAATTAAAAAATAATATCTTTAATACTCATTTAACTCTTCTATCATTTGTTTCCACCATTTTTCAGACACCACTTGGGATGAGCGACCCAAAAAACCCCTAGGTATAGGTATAAAAAATAAAACAAAAATTGACCCCTTTCCGCCATTTTGGTCCACCTTTTTTTATTTTAGTTGAGTTTTAAGGTCAAATTCGTAATCCGCGACCCCAAAAACCCCCAGACATCTAATAAAAATAAAAAATAAATAAAATAAAAAATTAGACCTTCGACGCCATTTTGTTTTTAGACCCATTTTGAGGCCAGATTCGTAATCTGCGACCCCAAAAACCTTACGTTATCAAATTTCAAGCAATTATTGAATAAATAAAATAGTTACACATTTTTTAATTAAGAGTATATTAAAAAACACTTGTTTGTTAATAACAATTGAAAAAATAAAAAGCACACTTTCTCACCCATGGGGAATTTTTCTATACACTTTTTCCGAAATAATAAAAAAAAATCTTCAAAATCGGTTTTGAGTCAACGAAGTTAGAACTTTGGCGAATTTTTATCGTTTAGAAAATGGACTATATCAGTTAATCAAAATAAATTATTATATTCTGTTATGTTTACAACATAATTTTTATCAATTTTAAACAAACTACGTACCTACCCATTAATAATTTATTTGTAATTCAAAGTTCCCTTTAGGATATGCATGCTTCATACAATCATATAAAAAAGCATAACATTTTTTTACCCACCTAAAACCGGCCCTGATAACTTTCCCTCCGACCATATTAACTAATGAATGTAGGGAAATTCGGCTACATTTCCTGGACTAATTTATGAAAAACTGTAGCACAACTTACCTTCCACAACTTTATGTACAGGAATAAGGTCCACGATTTCATCAACGTCAACAACAAATTGTTTTGGTATTGCACATTTTTGTAAAACTTTTCTCACAGAACTGCATGAAATGTCTTTAGTTGCAAAGTGTTCCTCACAAATTAATTTCTGACATAAGTCTTCATTGTCCATTTCTGCTATAATAATGTTACCACAATTTTTTTTCCATTCCTCGCATCTTTTAACATCCTTGACGGGGAATTTAAAATAACTTAGGTTGCGCTGATTCTTTATAGAATTATTACAGTTAATATACACACAAGTATGACAAACCAATAGCTTAGGCATTGTTAATTATTTAAATCAATGCTTTGAAACACAGAGCACGATCCAACCAAAGCTAGATGTTCACACGACAGCTGTTGCCGGCAAACTGAAAGTTTCGGTAGAAACGGCGAGAGACGCGCCATCTGTAGGTCGCTACATTTCTACAGCACAATCAGCTCCGTAAAGCTGCGTATCTTCTTCTACTTATTTAATCAATGCTATTATCTTACAGTAGCGCCTATTACCATACATTATACAACTGTTTTCAGTGACTAAAATGAAGTTTTATTCACAAGTGAGTTTTCATTATTTATACTACTGCATTGTTGGTAGCACTGTCAAGATATGTCAAATTCGTATCTTTCAGGTTAAGTTTTGCGTCAGTCTGTGTCAAATAACAAACAAAACCTAACCTACGAACCTCGAATTTGACATAGACTGACAATACACTTCAGTACTGTCAAATGTATATCACAAATCACAGGCGACTAATTATAAATTTATTTCGCGACATATTCTGACTGCGCAAACTATTTAGGCACAAGAATTGCTACTGTAAGGTAAAACGTCGTATATCACACGTGAGCGAAATGCCATTATAAGCTCGTGAGAAATTGTATTGCTCGTGCTGGGGCACTCGCGATTCAAAATTCTCACTCGCAAATAATGATGCATTTCTCTCACTTATAATATAATCTACTATTACTATTAAATTTACAGGCATGAATTTGGATATAATAATAGGATATCAGATTTGATTTATTAACATGTATTTTGTAAAATAATGGAATAATTTGAATTCAGTGGAACAATGAAAAATAAGAAACAGAAGGTTCTAAAATGATTTAAAAGTTACCTGAAATAGAGTGGGAGATTAATAGCAAATACTTATTTGAGAAATGTAATTCAATAGCGGATGTTACTAAATGTGACAATAAAATATAGTGTTGAACTGTAAAAAATATGCAAAAACGATATCACTAAAGAAATATTAATTTTATGTACACAATATAAAATTTTGATAGAAAACATGTAATAATTTTGTAAGAAGCTGAAATTTTGAAAATAAACCCTTTTCTAATATGATTTTTTAAGGGTACTAATAAAACGTTCAGTATTTAATCCAGTTTTATTCAGTAAACAAATATGTATGTTCAGTAATCAACTAATTTTTGCAAATTATAAAAACCCGAATGGTTTGTAAAATATTGCAAATTGCACAATAAAAATTTAAAAATGGTCAGTAAAATATGCACGGTATTTTATTATATTTTGTACAGTTTAAAACGCATATTAAAGAAATAGAAGATGCACAGTAATTTATTTGAATTTGCACAGTAAAAATAATAAACGTTCAGTAACAGTGACTTCCTTTATCGGCTGGATATTTGAGGTCAGGTTTGTGTTATTAAGTGGGCTAAACTGCAGAAAATATAATTCTGGAAAGTGAGACAGACGGCACAAATAATGACAATAATAGCTACATTATTCCTGCTGGTAATGCAACTTATGTATAAGAATTTGATGCGACAAAAGAGGATGGCCTAGATTTTTCTTCATTTGATGAATTTAAATCTGTGATGTTTAAAATTTAGAGAACAGTTTTCCCAAAGATAAAAATTAATCGCTTGATGGCCATTGTGACTGTCCAGCATTCCTAAAAAAATGATGTGCAAACATATCGTTGCACTAGCAATAACACTGAAAATAGTGAGCGCATCTCCAGAAGCAAAAACCATCTCAATAGGGCAAAAACGACGCAGAGGTGGTCCAACGAGAGTCAAGAGAGCTTTGCTGCTCTAATATTATATGTTATATATTTACGTACTAGCGGAAAATATTTAAATTTTTATTCTTGTATTTAAGAGAGTATTTATTTTTGTTACTTTTTTTATTCAAATATACAAGTTTGTATCATATTTGTCGTTTCTTTTTCTTTTTATAATGACTTCATTGGAAGTATATATACAGTGTGTCTCGCAGAGTATCAGACATAGGGCAATTAACATTGAGAAATTGTGAAAAGATCGATTATTGCTATATGCGCATTGAAGTACGCGATTGGTCAGAAATGCAAACAATTTGAAATTAATTTGACGTTTGTAATTTTTTACCAATCACGTACCTCGATGGCTACAAAGCAATCGTTGATCGCCCAATAATTTTCCATTGTTAATTTGGCTATGCCTGATAGTAGACATATTCTATGCAATCCAGGTTATCTGCAGTAACATTCTGGCGAGTGTTTTGGTAAACACCTACGTAATAATATATAAATAAAATTTATTTTAATATTATTCTGTTGGCCATAGATTTTATGTATCGTATATTATTTTTACTGAATATATTTTATTTTACTAAACATTTTTTATATTGCGGTCTCTTTTTTTTATTTACTAGAGATACGGTTTTTTACTGAACAAAATTACTTATGGTTTTAATATAATAATGCGCATTTAATTTGTTGCCTTGCTTTATTGAAAATTAAACTTCTTACTGTCGCTTTGATTTTTTGAATGAAACATATTATTTGTACTAAACATCTAAACATCTATAATTTTTACTGAAGATTTATTATTTTACTGGGCGCTTATTGTCTTCTTACTGATTGTCTACTATTTTTACCAAAAGATTATTATTTTACCAAACATCTATTATTTTACTAAACATTTATAATTGTTACTGAACGTTTAACATTTTTACTGTGCATTTATTATTTTTACTGAACATTTATTATCTTACATAACATATATTAGATTTACTTGACACTTATTATTTCTACTGAGCAAATGTACTTGATGTTTTAATAGAATACTGTGCATTTAATTTGTTGCCATTTTTTAATCTATTTTGGTATATGAAAGGGTTTAATAATAATTAAATTATCGAGAAAAAAAGTGTAAATTTTAAAAATAAGAAGAATATAATGAAGATATGGAGAAGAGGTGTATGGTAGGAAGAACAAAATTTAAAATACTACAGGCTATTCGCTTAAGCGGTATTTACTGGAAATAGGACAAAGCAGGATTTTTGGAGTGAAAGTCTTGGGAATGGGAAGTGGTTTCCATCTGACGAAGTTGAACCTTGCTGAACTTTTGTTGGAGTGATGTTTTGAGATTGGCACTAGTTGAGATGACGTCTTGTGGTTTCTGACAGATAGGGATTCGCATGATTTGGATTGTCAATATTTATTTGGAAGGGATAGTGTGTTCACTGCTGGAGTATTTTGTCGAGGTTCGTGTTGCTGAATTGTATGCTGATTGAGAATTGGAAGGAGGCATCTTCCGAGAGTGTTTGCAGTTCTTGACAGTAGGATGGGCTTGTACTGAGGTTACTCGGAAGTTGGTATACATTTGGGTCTTTGAAAAGGCGGTTTAAATTCTTTGGACAAGCTGCAGGCACAGGTATTTATTGCGCAAACGAAAATAAAAGTAAATGAGTGAAGTGTGGTAATTAATACAAGGACTACTTACTATTTCATGTTTTTTGAATGACGGGTAGTGTAACAAGGAGGTATTTGCGATTAATATTCCATGTACAGTAATGCTCACATAAATCTAGTACAAGCAATTTAGATCTAGTAACGCAATTATCTAAAATTATGTGTTGTACAACTTACTCTTCCTTAAGTACAAAATAAAAGAAATAAAGGCAACTAATATTTTATTGCCCCACGATTTGCGTCAATTACAGCTCTGAATCTCCTCGGCAAAACAAATATGTTTTTACTAGATTTATGTGAGCATGACTGTACATAATTTGAAGTGAGACTGACGTTCATTGGGGTTGTCACAAATATTTAACACAAGTTTTCATTAACAAATGATTTTTCAGAAATAATAAACAGTTTTTGTCCACAACAATACATATGGAAAGGCATAATGAAGTTTGTTCATGCGTAATTTTCAGTTTTGTCAGCTGCGTACTCCATACGAGCTTTAAACTTTAAACATGTGTAGCTGTTATGCGACCCAATATAACGCTGTGTTAAGGTTTTGTTTTTAATATTCAACTACGCGTAAGCCCTATAGGTCACTAATACTTAATATGATCTCGTTTAATATGGTAGCTTTGTTAAAAAATATTTCTTGGAAGGCTAGCCTTCAGCTGGTCAAACTTTTTAGCTCATAATATGATCATTACAAAATCACATGGTAGTACGCCCTTTTACTTTAATTAGCCTATTTATAATTAAGTTACTGCATAAGCTGTTAGCTTTAACCTTTATTTATATGTATTTTTACGAAATCGTATCACTGCAATAAATTGTACTTTTACAAACAATTTCCTATCTTACTTTCTAGATTGTTAAATTCACGTTTGCACCAAGTATTTCACAACATACTCACAAATTTATAGATTTTAATGTAACTACCTAAAATCTGTGCTTAAACAATTTATTAAATTTGTTATTTCGGAGAAACAAAATAAAATGTTATTGTTAAAAAAACGAAAATATACCCGCGTATAACTTTGCTGAAACGGACTGAAAAAAAAAGGAATTAGACCATGGTATTGATCCAAATCCGGTATATTTATTATTGACCTTTTACAAGAATAATCACAATATATGAACATTAGGGAGGAGGGCGCAGAATCTATCTGCAGGAAACCACGTGGATGTGTAGGCGATGCACAAACTTTAATAATCTGCTGAAGGTCTATTCTAATTGTGTGTTTTTAAATCGCATATTATTATAATCTGATGATACTGATTTCCAGTATTAATCTAGCTACTTTTGTATAAAATCTAGAACACACTTTTGTGCCAGCTGCCTAATTAATATTACCTGTTTAAAGTACATTATGGTAATAATAAAAATGCAATTTGTTTGTTTCTTAATAATTTGACAAAATTGAAAAATAACAATTGAGTAGATACTTTTCATTGTAAATATTTAACTGATTTTTACAGTATTTTCTGTACTTCTACTTCTTTAATTATATTGATATGCTTTCTAGATTATTACATTCCAAATGAAAAATTAATACATAATGGTAGAACTTCGTTAAACATTATGAACCATCCAAATTCTGTGAATTTATAAATTGTTCGAGCTAGTTTTTTAAAGGTGTAAAGCAGTTCTACACGGGGCGTAATTAGACAGGTAACACTGCTAATCTTCTTCAATACTTCTGCAAGTTTATTTTCTTTCTGTACAGTTTATAGATAGGCAACTCAAAATATTGCAAATGAATTTTTATTTTGACTAAAACCAAGCCTTAAGTTGTTTAATGTTAATATGTATCGATAACATGAAAATTTTAGAGGTAGATCAATACTTACATAACTTTGTAGATCTTACAGCCTTACATTCACTCAACTACCACTTAAATTTATATTTTTTTTTAAATAAGCTCTTCTACAGTCTCTCCAAAGGCATTAGTGAGCTTGCAAAAATTATCAATAGTAATATTCCACCTGGATGTCAAATTGCCAACAATTTTTTCAAATGCACGTAAGCATGTAGTGCTTGATGCATTGAAAAAATTAAGCAATTTGATCTGCAGAAGAAATTTTAAATTATAAAAGTTAATTTAATATTAACCTACAATTTAGAGTGGATCGAAAAATGTCAAAGTTATATTTTCGGTTTGCTATACCGCGGAAAAGTTGCCTTAGGTGTATACTAGCATAACAAAAAAAAAAATTATCAAAATCGGACATCTTCCGATCGCGCAAAACGCCGAAAGTATTTCAAAAATAACAAATTTGACAGTTTTTTCGTAAATTGTTTTTTAATTTGGGGGTTGTATTTTTTTGACGCTATGGTGCTCTGCAAAAAAAATATCACCGCTTTTAAAGCATATCTTCCGATCCCGCAAAGCGTCTGAATATTTGCAAAAATATGAAAAAAAATGAAAAATTTACAATTTTTGCAAATATTTAAACTTGACCATGAAGTTCACTTCCCCACCGAGCGGACGACGCTTGCGCACAACTCACCAAGTATGTAAAATAGTTGGTAGTCTGTTTCACTTACGTTGTGACCTCCTCACTTACACGTGTATTGGGAGTATTATTTTCAGATTCTGAAATTGGAAGAACGAAAGCGGAGGCTTTGCTCATTAATGTTCTTGTTCCAAGCTGTGTGAAAACAATTATTAATGAATTTTCAGATGATTATATTTTTACATTATCACCAGTGATGCGTCTAATCGTGGAAATTTAAAATTCTTTCCAAATGTTAAAATATTTTATCCCAGAAGGGTTCCTTATTAAATTATTGGACTTTTATGAAGATTCACATGAGACAGCAAAAGCAACAGCTGACAACATTTTTAGCTCTTTGAAAAAGCATAATCTTCCAAGTAATAGAATATCAGCTTATTCTGCAAAAAAAAGCAGCCGTAAATTTTGGAAAACATCACTATCTTTAAAATACTATCTGCCGAAAATAATAAACTCTTAGCTTCACATTGTCCGGCACTTATTTTAGATAACACATCTAAGAAGAAACCCAATTTACTACATTTCGATGTGGAGGCATTTATTTTGAAAGTATTCAGCCATTTTTCTGTGTCTGCGAAAAGAGTGGAGTCACCCCAAAAATTCGAAATTGAGTTTTCAACAGATCTTCACGTTTTCGAGTTCTCTAAACCCAAAAAACGTATTTTTGTTCATTGGTCTATTGTAATGAGATAAAAAACCACGGTGTATATGTAATATATTAAGATTTTTTTTCTATTTGTTAGTAACTATGATCACTATACATAAATAGGTGCCACATGTCGCGAGTTAGCTTTTTCAAAAGGTGGTCACCCTAGCTCTTAATGATTCTAATCAAGAGTAGGTATCCTTTTTATGTAGAAAAGTCCAACCTTTCCCAATATCTAACCAGAATTGACTACATTTTTTTTTCATGAAAATATCTCCCTACCCTTGCATAAACTACCCCTTCTCAACCTTATATCAAATAATTTCAAGGTCATCTAATTCCGCTTATAAAAATGTGCAATATGCCAAATTACACCAAAATTTATTTGTCTGTATTATTTAATTTAAATAACATCTGTTCTTTTATTTATCCTTTTCAGCTCCCTTAAAACGAATTTCCGAACCTATGTTTATAGCAACATCTTGTCTTACCTTAAAATTTGTTATGCCGTTTTATCACTTACTTGAATCCTGTGTAGTAACCTGCACAAGTAGACAAGACACCTCTTCGCTATTGTGCCGGATGCTATACTTGGAGTTTTGCTGTGGTTCTAGAAGAAGTGAATATTTCTACTACAAATACTTATAATCAGCTGCTTGCTCAAATATACACACTTACATATATTGTTAACGGTTGAAAACACAAGAGGTTGTTATCTAGACCTAGACGGTTTGAAAATTGTACCAAATCTATCAGATGCATGTATTGCACCAAATTAATAAGTTTGTGATAGACGGATTACGTTAGTAAACACGTCGTTTAGCACATTTTGGGTTATTTTACAAATATATAGCAGGTAAGTTCTGAAATGATCTATTCAAATTTGTACCCATCCATCATCTGACTAACGACTGGCAAATGATATATATCTGGTTGATGACTGGTTAATTTTCACAATGGCGTAATATTAACAACAGTATTAAAACTACCACTAATAAATAATAATTGCATAGATTGTAAATGCAAGATGCAAACTACTTCGCCATTTTAAATTACTCCTGTCTTATTGATCTACTCAAGTGCAAAAGGCCTATTCTATAGAAGTAAAAAGAAATAGAAGAAAAATAGAAGCCTGAAGCATTCATGATAGGGTCACTAGATTAATACACTCATATATATAATACACATATATTGCTGGTAGGGCCTGGAAACTTCAGAAAACATTACGGCGCCGACATAGTCTCCCTTCGTGTATAACGCGTCTTGTGCGCATGCGTGAGAATTCGAACTCCGCCTTTAGAAGCGAATTTTAAACTTGACCATTTCCCCATTGGGCGGACGACGCCGCCGCGCTTGCGCACAGCTCACCGTATACATGAAGGAGTTGGTTGTGTGTCTCACTTCATCGGTGAGTTTCCCACTCATAGCCGCTAGCAATATAGTAAGTATTAGATATATGAATACACTATAAGTGTAACGTACCGCCATTCCATTGCTCGTTTGAGAATGTGAGAAAATTGTGAAATAAAAATAACAAATACAAATTTCTCAAGTGCAATAGGAAAGACATAATAATAATAATAATAATAATAACCTTATTTAGCATCATTTTGCTATACAGTAACACATTTAACAAAATATATAACAATAATATGTTCATTACCTGCATATCTTTTATTTCTAATTTATTAGATATTTAAGTAACCATACTTTTACACACTACATCACTATACTAAAATATACATACATATATAATTCATATTACTACCTAACAAGTATTAAACAACAAAACACAAGTGTTCATTATCTATGTATCTCTTATCTCTCTTCTATAATAGGATTTTAACTCAGTTACAAATTTTTTCACATTATTAATCCTTTTAAAATCATTGGGCAGCTGGTTATATTTCATTGCTGCTTTATAAAACATAGTGTTTTGACCAGCTTTAGTATTTTTAAATTGTAATACAATATCATTATTGTTCCTGGTGTTGTGATTATGTAGGTACATTGTTACCATGGTTTAATATATTATCAAAGTATTTTGGCCCTACATTTAATTGAACTTTATGTATAAAGGTCAAGGCATTCATTTCCAGCATACTTCTGACATTAATCCAATTCAACCTCTCAAGCATCAATTCAATACGAGTGTACCTGTCACATCTCAGGATAATTCGCATGGTCCTGTTCTGAAGCAGTTGAAGCCTATCCATATCTCCACTATTTGCCAGGTACAACACCGTTGCAGCATACTGAAAATGCGGCAATACAATGGTATTGTAAACAGTTTTCCGTGCCCTAAATGACAAACAGTCACTGCAACTTCTAAGGATACCAATCTTTTTCGAAATCTTTTTACAAATATAGTCTATGTGTTCATTGAATTTTAGCCTATTATCCAGAACCACTCCTGAATACTTGATCGTCCGTACTAATTCAATTCTATCATTGTCAATAAATAATTCAAAGTCTATTAAATTAATAGAATTTTGTCTTTTGAAAATCATGGCTTTGGTTTTACTTACATTCAGTTTTAGCTTTTTAATTTTGATCCAGTTATTTATGCTACGCAGGTCTTCGTCTAATTTTTGTTTCACACTACTCAGATTATATCCTGATAAATATAACACAGTATCATCTGCAAATAGATGGAACTTACAGTGTTTCAATACATATTCCAAGTCATTTATATATAAAACAAAAAGTAAGGGACCTAATATGCTCCCTTGAGGAACACCGTGATTAATAGCTTCAGTATTTGAAATACAATTACAACATTTTACATTTTGATTCCTGTTCGTTAAGTAATTCTGAAGCCATTCGAGCACAGTACCACCTACTCCATAATTTTCAAGTGTGTCTATAAGTTTTTCCCTGTCCACTGTTTCAAACGCTCGTTTTAAGTCTAGAAAAACTGCCACTGTAACTAGCCCCTTATCTATATTTTCTGCCCATTCATTGACTAAGTATTGAAGAGCCGTCTCACAATTGTGTCCCCTTCTAAACCCTGACTGATAAACTGTTAGTATTTCATTTTCGGTTATGTAATCAAGTAATTGATTATAAACTATCCTCTCTATCATTTTAGCAATGGCAGGAAGCATGTTCACTGGCCTGAATTCTTGAATATTAGTAATATTTGGAACTTTCCTAATGGGCACAATAGTGGAAATTTTTAACTTATCAAGAATGACACCCGTTTCTAAGGAGGTATTAATGACATGGAGCAATGGTAAGATGAATTCACTTAGCGCTACTTTAATGATGCTAATTGAGACATCATCTGGACTACTTTTATTGGGCAACTGTAAAATGATCTTTGTCAGTGCTTCCTCGTCAGTCAATGTAAATGAGTCCATTTTGCAATGTAATTTGTTCATATTATATTTAAAATCTGCTTGTGGAATTGATTCCACGATTTCTTGTATACTATCAATGAAATATTTATTAAAATTATTAGATATACTCTGTAAGTCATTACTAACTATGTTATTATATTTAATTTCTCTAAAAACTTCGTTTGTTCTATTACCTACAATATTTTTCAAGGTTCTCCACATTAATTTTGGTTCACCTCTGTTGGCATCAATATTTTCTTCATAATATATTAATTTTGCCCTTCTAATTTGTTTAACAACTTCATTCCTACTTTGTTTATACTCCACCCAATCCACCTGATTTTTTGTAATAGAAAATTTTTTGAACTTCGTATCTCTTAATTTGATTAGAGCTAGTATATCTTGACCAATCCAGGGATTAGATTTTCCTTTAACAACTATTTGTGTTATGGGCATCATTTCATTTATAACCTCTATTAATTTCGCATAATAATTGTCATATTTATCATTCAGCGTATGGGACTTGTAATCTAACCCTATATTATTGATTTTTTGTTTGAAGAGATCGATTTCTACTAATTTTTTCCGAAAAGTATGTAAATGTGTTTCCCCCTTATCTATACTACTTTTTATATTTATTTGAATTAGGGAGTGTTGATTAAAATTATGGTGCCTAAAAACATTACAATCAAGTGTGGTGTCATTACAAATAACTAAATCTATTGTAGTTACCTGACCTGCAGGTGAAATATGTGTCCAATCCGTGACACATTGTTTCAGTCCATTATTATTTAAACAACGCATAAGTCTATTTGTATATACGCTATTGCTTACATAATTTATATTAAAATCACCCATTATTATGACCGTATGCATTTCATTGAGAAGTATTTCCTCTAACAATGTTTCAAAGAATTCTAAGAATACAGAGTAAGAACTATTTGGCGATCGATATACTCCTCCAACTAATAATTTTTTATCTAGTATACTTAATCTTAACAACAAAAACCAATAATTTTTTTGCAATGCATATCTACCAACTACTTCATATTTACAATCATTTCTTATATAAAACAATACACCACCTGTAAATCTGCTTGAAGAGTCTGTCCTGATAATATTGTAGCCACTAATTTCAACTTCAAAATCACTGATATCTTCAGTTAAATGGGTCTCTGTTAGGCACATTAACACAGGAGCCTCTGTTGTAATAAATAGTTTGTATTCGTCGAAATGCGCAGTTAGGCTCTGACAGTTCTGTAGATACACGCACTGCTGGATATTGTTCATTAATTGCTACTTGTCTCCATAGTCAAACTTTCTTTTCGCCTCTTCCACTTTCCGCTGGTACACCAAGCAACCAGTATCAAAAGCTGCATGTTCTGTATTGAGCTTCAAATTCCATTTTTTATTCGCTTTGATACAATTTATACAAGCTACCTGATCGTTTTCTACCTTACATTCCTCTGCCTTATGATCTGCCTCTGCACAATATCCACATGCTGGAATATTTTTACAATTTTCCGCTTTATGGTTGTAGCCATTACAGCTAAAACACCTGGTTAAATCAATATGATCAAACACTTTACACAGCCCCCAACCAATTTTCAGTCTTGATCTTTCGAGTAATATATCATGCATTGAGTTGTCTGTTTCAATTATTGCACTAAAGGATCTCTTCCTTGGTACAATAGCGATTACTTCAAAATCACTAACCTCTAATTCATTTTGCTGTAATATGCACTCCTTTAACTCATTCTTATTCCATCTACAGATTCTATTTGTGGTCTCATTTTTCTCATTTGAGTAATCAATTTCTACTACTCTTAATTTAGGCTTTTTCTTTGCTTTCACACAGGTACTAATTTGATTACCTAACTTATTATCTATTTCTGCCTTTAATTTATTAATATCACTTTTATTTTCACAAGTAATTGCCACTCTACCCTTATCAATCTTTTGCATTTTCTTAATTCCAATTTTTAATTAATTTGGTCTGATGGCGTTGGTGACCATGTCTTTAATTTTTGTAGGATAGTTATTATTGTTGGCTTTAGTTTCTACTACTAATACTTCTTCATTAGTAGTGCTTTTGATTGCATCTGCATAACTCATTTTTTTATTATTAGCGCCTTGTATTAGCTTTTTAATATTTTCCACTTCAATTAACAAATTTCCAAATTGTGAGAGTTTATTAATGGCTTCCGTAATTTTAGATTCAACATTGTCAACTTTTTCCACCAATACACTATTCGAAATTACCGCCAGTGACTGCCCACCTGAGTCACCCTCTATTAGTAATGACCTGAATCTTTCCTTGCACTCGTTACACCACCACATTATATTGTCCTTTAAATCTTTTATTTTATTAAATTTTGTTACTGCTAACTTTAGACATTGAACATGAAACGCTTTTCCACAGTATCCCTCGCACTTTAAATCTATTTGAGATTCCAAGACTTCTTTTTTACATTTATTGCACAGAGGATCACCCGCGCGACCCATCCCGTCCGCCATAATACATACACATAAGTTTTTAGGGATTTTCCTTTTGGTGTAGTAGCACTGCTGTAAAATCAAACTATTGTTAGATTCATATATTTATCACTTCTATATTGCTAGCAGGGTCTGGGAACGGGAGAAAACATTACGGCGCCGACATAGACACCGCTTTTAGAAGCGAATTCTAAACTTGACCTTGAGATTCACTTCCCCACCACGCGGCCGACGCTTGCGCACAGCTCACCAAGTGTGTAAAAGAGCTGGTTGTCTTTCTCACTTCCGTTGTGACCTCTCCACTTATAGGCGCAAACAATATAGAAGTAATAAATAGTTATAAAAATCATCAATGGCGGTACCTTACACTAGTGTGTTGATCTAGTGACCTTAATTAATGACCATAACCACTGCTTCCTACACTTACAAGCCATGCTGTTAGACTTGTCAAAATTGCATCTCTGGTAGTTGGTAGTCCTAAATTACAGTACTCCAATTTGAAATAATTTTACTTTAAATGAAGAATAGTTTTACCCTTTATCATATGTTACTTCTATAATTAACTAAAGATAGATTCTGTAATTGTGACAAATTTATTTATATAATCAAGTAATACAAACATGTAACAGTATAGATGATTTTTGAGGCTTTCACGGCCATTGTCATTTAGTAACAAACGACTTCCGGGATTGGACCGTGTCATGATTGAGATCGAAGAACTCAAAGTTTCGCCCACTTTCGTAAGGGGCTTCATCAGGAACAAAAAGCAAAAGAGCACGGTAACTCAACGTGTTAACCACGCCAGAGGCGAAACTCTTTGCAAGGGAAGGGACAGAAGAGCACGGTAACTCAACGTGTGAACCATGTCAGAGGCGAAACTCGACTGACTATAGGAAGAAGAAAGGCGAGAATTTATAGGCCGTCGCGATTCAGAAAATGCCGTCGCGGTTTAGTGGCGAAGGGCGGGGCTTAGGAATTAACACTTTCCACATAGAAGAAAGGGGAAAGCCTTCGTCCCGATTAAGATTATTAGGGTGTTTGCAAATCTCAATGGCGTCGCGAATCTTTCTGCTAAAGAAGAAAGGGGATTTGCAGATGATGGAAGTTTCATCAAAAAGGATCTTATGACCAGTATCGCGTTGGTGTTCGGCGATGGCTGATAATGAAACGAGACCTGACTTGAGACAGCGCTGGTGCTCAGAGATGCGAGTTTTCACTGAACGACCTGTTTCACCAATGTATACAGCATTATAAGAGCAAGGGACTCTATAAACACCTTTAGATGACATAGGTTTAATTTGTCTTTAGATGAAGGAAGAACCTGTGAGATTTTGCTCGGGGGTTTGAATACCGTTTTAATGTTTTGTTTTCGAAGAAACTTTCCTATGCGGTCGGTGACTTGGTGGATATAGGGAAGAAAGGCTATTGCTGCAGGATGATCGGGTTTTGGAGGTTTGGGTGGCCGTGGATGAAGATGGCGATTGATGGCAGACTGTATATCCGTAGCACGGTAACCGTTATTCCTAAGAGCTTTCCGAATGTGATTTAATTCAGCTTGGATATTATCGGGCTGGGATATGGAAACAGCCCGGTGTACAAGCGAATTGATAACGGAAAGTTTTTGTGTAGGATGATGGTGGGAATCGGCATGTAGATAGCGATCAGTGTGAGTGGGTTTGCGATATACAGAATGACCAAGTTTGCCACTGGAATGGCGAGAGACCTGTACATCTAAGAAAGGAAGGGAACCGTTACTTTCTATCTCCATGGTAAAGTTAATGTCTGGATGCTGACTATTGAGATGATTTAAGAAGACGGGTAACGTGTCTTTACCATGTGGCCAAATAATAAAGGTATCGTCAACGTATCGGAACCAAACCTTAGTTTTCAATTCTGAAGATTCCAGAGCTACGGTTTCGAAAGCTTCCATGAAGATATTGGCAACGACAGGTGAAAGAGGAGAACCCATGGCCGCACCAGAAATTTGTTTAAAGAACTGACCTTGAAATAGGGAATAAGTTGAAGAGATGCATTTTTCTATCAGGGCAGGTAGACTTAAAGATGTCTCCCCATGCTCTGATAACAACTGTTGGATTATGACTATGGAATCGGGAATAGGAACTTTGGCAAAAAGGGAAGTGACATCGAAATTCACAAGTAAATCCTCAGGTTCAACGCTTATATTGGATATAAGTTCAACGAAATGGGCTGAATTGCCAAGATACGAGGGAGACTTACCAGTGAACTTTCTGAGGATAGTGGTTAGGTATTTAGCTAATGAGTAAGTAGGGGAATCTATGGTACTGACAATGGGCCCGAGAGGAATGTCTTGTTTATGGATTTTGGGAAGACCATAGAGCCGAGGAGGCTTTGAAGCGCGAGGAATCAACCTCCGTTGAATATCAGTGGACAGATCTGAAGATTTTATGAGAGAAGTGACTTCCCGTTCGATTTCAGATATTTATAACCTCCGCGACTAGGTATCAAGAAACCCCAAGGCCGTTAATTAGAAGGTGTAATCCATAAGAAACGTTGAAATTAAAATGTTTCAACTGAGCAAATACTTTAAAAATAGGCAACACATTTTGCAAAGCAGATTTCACTAGATGTTTATCAAAGATTAAGTACAAATCCTAGCAACAGGATTACATTTTAACGGAGATACGGAGACTTGCACTGTTGCCTAAGGCGCCTAAAGGTAAATAGTTGGATATTTCTTAGACAGGCAATGGATCTGCTTCTAATGTTTTTATATAAGTAAATATAAAAATATATGTACTTGATACTCCACAAAAAAATATGAAAATTGGTGTAAAACGTCAAATTGTTTTTAAAGATTAAAAAATAATTTTCGTATTTTTAAGCATCAATATGCTACATATTTTAGGAATCATTGAGTATTACATCTCTTCATCAGTAACTTATTTTTTTCCATTTTTACTTCCCTCGTCTAGAAGAAGGAAGTATTGTAATCGCAAAAAATCACCTTCAGATCTTTACGTTTCAGGGTCTCTAGATGACGAAAAACAGGTTTTATCAATTCCGTCTGTCTGTCTGTCAGTTGCCGTATAACTCAAAAACTATTTGTTGGAGGATGACGATATTTTGTATGCAGATTATGTTTACCTGGCATGAAACCGATAAAATTTCAGACAATAATATACAGGGCAAGCGTCTTAAAAAATATAAGTTTTGTTTATTTTTGCGTCAACTTTGAAATAGATGGAAGTAATAATTTTCACATAGGTCAGGCTTACACTTGCCGAAAATAGGACACAACCTAATACAGAATAATGTCACAAAAGAGTCGAAACGTTTCAACAATAAGAACGTTCCGTTAAATAGAGACGCGCGCCGCATCATTTCAATAAGGGTGGATGGCGCAATACGACTTATCGATGCGGTACGATCGCTACGCAGATGCGGCAGAGTTCAAATCCCAGCGGAAACCATTTTTTTCTAATTTGCAAATTGACCTAATTCGCGCGAGGTAAGTTCCGTGTAAACCCCTTTACAGATTTGTTGTTATTGGCGGCAGTAACTAGTAGTTGTTTCCACAATTAAACTAAGATTTGAATGAACCATAATATATGCACCTCAATTAGCTGTTGGCTGCAACACAATAATAAAAATCTGGTGTGATAGAGAAAGAAAAACAAACAAATGTGTATCCATTTTAGAGGTATTCAACTGGAAAATGATCTATCTCACATCAATACATATTAAAAATGTAATAAAAACGTAAAGTTTAACAAAAATCGTTAGGGCCGTTTTTGAAAAAAAAAAACGAAAAAAACTGAAAAATCACAAGAGTAAACACCATACTTCCTGCTATGCGGTTTTCTTCAAAAGCTTGCTGTCACATCTAGATAGTAGGTACACAAAACTTATATATTAAGTTTCAACGCCATACCTCTTTTTGTTTCTGAGATATTATGTTCACAGATAGACACACAGACACACAGACAGACACAAAGATACACCACCAAACAAAAACAGTTTTTTTGAGTTCAGGGGAGTCTAAAACGTGAACATCTGTTGAAAACTCAATTTCGAATGTTTGAGGTGAATCCAATATTTCCTTTATTGTAAAAGGAGGTCAAAATGTTCAAATATTGGTTTTATACTAACAGGTATATTGGCAACGGTATTATCCATTTACTTGACATCCGCACTGTGAAACTGACAGTATGTTGGCACCACTGCTGTTTTTCACATTTTAATAACTAAATTAATGTACAGTTTAATAAAAAACACATTATTTTGGAAGTATAGTGTAGACATTTTTTAAAAATTGGCACTGACAGTGAGGATCTCAAGTAAATGGACCTTTGGATTTTGTCTTGCTTGTAGCATACGATATCGTCGAAAAATAAAGTATCTTCTTTCACTTTATCTAGCGATATAATTACATCATTTTCGCTATATTCTGAATATTCCAAGCCATCGATCGACTTAAGATCTTCCCGTAAAAATTGATATTTTGCCTGATTAAGGGATTATGAATATATGCAAACCTTTTGGAATCTTAACCCGTTTGGATCTATTATTAGGTTAATCACTGCATTCGTTTTGCCGCAATTAGAAGGACCGCAAATAATGCATCGAATTGATGATGGCAATAGATCACAGTGTTTCGATGTTACGGAACATCGACGGTCGCGAACATTGATATCTAAAATTGGTAAGCACAATTTCTATTCAACGGTTTTCATGATTCTGAGTCGAGTCTTAAAATAGCTCAAAATTTATAGTTAGAAAGATGTGTGAATGTATCTCGTAACATCTTCAGTGAAGGGATTGTATTCCATCGTGCAAAATTAAACGATAAGCTTTAGTTGTTGCCGCAAAGTTATTTGAGGATTCAAATTCTAGCCTTATATCAACAGTAGAATCTTTCAGAGATTCTTGCTGCCTAGAACAATCTATTACGAAGATTGGGCAACTTTTATACTCGCTGTAAGTGAGCAAACACTTATGCAGCTCTTTTCCATAGTATTTTTCGTGAAAGTCCCATTGTCTAAATGCCATTACAATAGTCGGGTTCATTTTTAGCTCATTCATTAGATTGAGTTTTAATTCATCGCATAGTGTACTATGAGGAACTTCCAACGAAATTTTGGATATAGTAAAATCAACTTCGGTTCCGCCATCTCCCATCTCGCTTTTATAAGAATTTAAATCATTCTTTGAACGTATTAATAAAAGCTCAGATCTCATATTTAATATAGCTTTTCGATAATCTTCAGCAAACCAGAAAATTGTGTTCAATGGGATGATACATGAAAGTCGACCACAGTGGCGGCTCGTGGGGTATGAGTATGGGGGGGCGCAGCGATAAAAAAATGCGCCGCAGGCGAAAATTTTTACAATTTTCAAGGTCAAACGGTCTAAATAGATGAATTAAACATTCGCCCAGTAAAAATATTTACTTAAAAAAATAGGTTTCGTTACATACAATTTTCAAGTAAACACACAATACAAAAAAAGAGTTTCGCTCCTTACATTGGCTCGTGACTTTTAAACAATAAGGTCGTAACTAAAAAATGTATACTTAAGTACCGATAACCTATAACAATAAAAAATCCTCGGAAAAATTTTACATCAAATGAAAGATTAATGAAGTTCCTTTTCACTCCATGCACGCACAGGGGCGCATCAGGAACTAAAACTTATTTTTTTAAATTAAATTCCGCTCTTCGGTCCTTCATAGATATAAATTTCTCCAACACTTTTTCTTCAAAATCGTCAATGTCTTGCACTAAATTTTTATTAATGGACATCATCGCCAACGCGCTTAGACGATCATTTCCCATTGTATTTCTCAAAAAAGTTTTAATTCTTTTAAGTGTTGAAAAACAACGCTCAGATTCGGCAGTTGTTATTGGCGTCGTTAAAATAATCTTAAGTAACTTTATAGTTTCTTGGAAAGTTTCGCTCAGATTATTTTGCAGCATTAGTGAAAGAAAGTTCATCGCTCCAGTTACTTGTCTGAAGTCTGGTCGCGAATAAACCACTTCTAATTCTGTTTTTAATCGAATTTTGCACAAAAATGGGTACGCGGAACATACTTTATTCAAAAGGTCCACTGGAAATTCTTTTGTAAATTTTGTAAATAATTCCGTGTTGAATAATTCGGCGGCTTGAAGATGGCCACGATATGAAAACCTTTCCTTCATCTGTGATACAATTACATCGCACACTTCTTTGGCATATACAGTTCTTCGCACGTCGTCCTCTTCTTCCTTTCTTCTCCTCTTTGTTGAATGGAAATTTTCATCAATTGCACTTTGAATAGTGTCAGTATCATTTCTAATGTTTCCGACACATTTTTCAAAATTTTGTAGATCTCTTTGGAGTTGAATGCTATCCTTATTTCTTGATTGGATTTGGTTATAAAGAATGTCAACATGTGGCAGAAGTTTGTGAAAAAATGTTAGCCAAAACATAAATTCCGGATCTCCTAGAGCTCGTCTGAGACCAGAAGCTTCATTAGAAGTTGTACTTCTTAGGCATTTTTCTTCTATTTCTTCAAATACTTCGATGAGCTTCTCTCGATTCTCAAACACAGAATTGGCGGTTCTAATATTGTAGTTCCATCTCGTAACAGCTACCCTGGGTAACCTGCGGTTGACTACTTCTTCTAAAACATCGCATCTGTTTGAAGAATTCGAAAAAAAGGCAGGAATTGCTGACAAATTATTGAAAAAAACACGCACTTTGGCATGTTGCGATGCTGCTTTCTGCATCAAAAGATTAAGTTGGTGGGCGTAGCAATGAACATAATGAGCACACGGATATTTAACTTTAATGTAAGCTTGAACATCACCTACAGCACCACTCATAACATTTGCTCCATCGTATGTTTGAGCAATTAACTTGTGCGGTGTTTCCAAAATTAAAGGATCAATTTCTTCTTCTATGCATTTTTGTATCCCTTCTGCTGTCTTGTCTTTGACCCTTTTAAATCCCCAAAAATTCTCATGAACAGTCCCATCATAAATGTATCTAAATATCAAGACTAACTGGCACCAGTTTGTAACGTCTGTAGTTTCGTCACACTGAACAGACAAAAAATCGGTATTTTTAATTTGACGACAAATTTCCTCTCTGCAAACATCTAACATACAGCATAAGAGATCATTTTGTATAATCTTCGAAGTCCCCTTAAAAACTGTAGCATTTTGCAGATGTTCTTTCAAAGTAACATCTAACACTGCAGAAAAATCGATTAATTCTCTAAATATTCCGCGATTTCCCGATTCCTCACGCTCATCGTGACCTCTGAGTGCCAACTCAAAAGCACTGCAAAACTTTACGCACAAAATTATGCGTTTCAAAATATAACGGTTCGTCCTAACCTTTTCATTGTGTTCAATAATATGTTGACGATAAGCAGAGTTCAGCTGACTCATAATATTCGCTTTTCCGAGTAAAGCAAATGCTGTGCATGCACTGATATGGCCTCGAGCAGATTCGTGCTTTCTTGCCTTAGCAGGAAGATGGTGCAAATCTTTTATACCTGTTCTTGCCCAATTCGGATCTATCCGATTACTCCTGTTACTGCAGGGTTGTAAAACAATATGCACGGAAAACAGTACAATAAGTTCAAAACTTCACACCCGCATATCCAATTATTTCGATTATAAATGTCTCTTGAGAAATGTCGTGTAAATGTCCTGTTTTGAGCTTTTCTTTCACTAATTTGCGTTAAATTTAAATCAGGCATCGGCCTGCCTAATTCTTTAATTTTTATTTTGTACACTAGAAGAAGTCTATGGAAATCTGTTTTTAATAAAACACTTACACTATTTGTATTTCCATTCATTTTCAATTCGCAAATATTGAGAAGTTATTACAATTGCACAGGTGCACGCGCCCGCTACAAAATCGTCCTCGGTAACAATTATTGTATGCGCTGGTCTGGCTCTCCCTAGCCGCATAAAATTTTGCGACCAAGATGCACTATACCGCTGCGTTTTTGATTGGCTAGTGAGCTCTTGGAAGCTACGTTGCCTTGACAACGGAGGCCGCAGGTTTGCGTGCGGCCTAGCAGAGAAACAATTAATAGCAGTAAGAGCGTATTTTAATTTGTGTAAGATGCACTGTGTGTAATATTGTATATTTGTGTTTTTTATCGCTTTAGAGTGGCTTAAGGTAAAAGAAGATAGAAATACACAACTGAATTAAAACATTGTTTTTGCGAAGGTGGGCGCGCGGCAATGCGGCTTTAAGAGAAACCGCCACTGGTCGACCATCTGTGAAAACTTGTTCAACGCCGTTTGTTGTCTTGTCACAGCTAGTACAGCTCAGCTCCAATTCGTCTGCAGTGTGCAACACTATGCCTATAATTGTGCTCACCATTCCAGGCTGCCTACAAATATCTATTACCTGACTACTGCCCAAAATCAATTGCATTTCAGGAAAGAAAAATATGCCGCATTATTAACAATAGTAAACAGCTTCCCACCAGTTATTGGCGTATATGTGCCTTTAATTAGGGATGGGCGCGTGACGTGAAAACAGTCGTGTCACGACGTGTCACGGCGTGTCACGTCGTGAACGTGACTAATATTTGAAAATCGTGACGTGAACGTGAGTGAAAATTTCCAAGGCGTGATTCACGTTTCACGTTAATTTCACGTTAAATATTTAGTAACGAATAAAAAACTGCAGGGTGCAGCAACTTTTATAGTATTTTACAGTAAAAGTCCGTTAGGATAGCCTTTACTGCCGAGCCAGAGAATTTGTGAGACGAGCTCGAAGAGCGAGTCGAATAATACTGGCGAGGCAGTAAAGGCCCTAACGGACGTGTATTGTACAATAGTTTTTGTAATACCTACATACAATTCGGTCATATCTATATTTTTCTAATTTATTTTCATCAAAACGCTAGGTTTGTGTAATGACGTTTTAGAATGATTGAGAGTGCGTAGAACGTTGCAACTGTTGTTTATAAATGTCAGTTATTTCCAATTTCGTATATGGTTGTAAGCAGTTTTAAGTTGTAACCAGCTCGTAACTTACGACATCTGTAGAAAATGATGAAGATATTCCTAAAGACGTTAAGATTCTGAATGAGCAAGTTATTTTAGCGTATGTTCAGGAGTTATAGCAGTCTTTTGCGCCTTTTTCTATGTGGAGTTAAAGGCTTGCTTGCTGCTGGATTTGTGTGACAAACGTCACTTTGACGTTTGGCAAACAATTTAGCAGGCCGTGGTCTTTACGGACACTTTTTACGGCCGGGCCGTAAAGAGGTTGCTTACGCAGTAGTAAACAGTCCTTAAAGAAATATTTAACAAGTAGGTATTACAAAAAATTCATTAAATCACAAATTGTGCCAAATAAGTTACATTATGTGGCTTTATTTTTGGACCTTAATTATAAATCCTTAAAGTTCATACCTTCACATAAAAGAGGAGAGTATAATGCAAATAAAACTATACATGATAATGATGAAATACATAGCAAACGACTCAAAACTGGTACATCAGCATCAGATTCTTATCTTTCTACACTTAGAGACAGCTCTGACGATGACACATGTAATTAGAATGATGTCGAAACAAGAACTAAATTAGTTTGTTAAATTAAAATTCGGAAATGTAGATGACATTTTAGGATTTTGGACAAACAGTGTAAATACGCCACTGTTAAAAAAACTTGAGAAATTTTAAACATACCGGCAAGTTCCGCTACAAGCGAAAAAGTATTTTCTACAGCTGGGCAAATTTTAGAAGATCGCAGAATAAATTGCAGTAGAACGAAACAAGATTATTGTAATTTATAATAAGAAAAAGAAAGTTCAAAAACTGTCGCAAGCACTGTGCATACCCAGCAACAAATCGAAAAACTATCCTCTAGGTTTCACACTCTACTTGTAGCTGTGCGTTTTAAACGCTAGCTCATTTTATTATTTAATCAAATTTACCTTAGCTTTATTTATAACTACCTACCTCGGCTGCTAGCTCACTTTCGGCATCTGAGACCACACTCAGGGCGATTCAGGTTACTGCAATGGGGCGATGGGAGACAGCAATAAATAAAAAGCCTTTACGCTTAAAAATTTATAAAAACACCAATTACAGCATACAAGTAACTAAATCGACCCTAATTCCGTAATCATTAGCTGATATACTAATCTACTTCATTAAGGGTTAGTAATTTAGATTTATGCTATATTAGCTCTTAAATATAGGCACTAACCACTGGTATTGTCCATTTAGCTCGTTCACGGTGGCGTTGCTGAGATCTCAAAGGCTGGGCTTAGGCGATGATGGCAGAAACATGTGTGGATTTGGCGGTCGCGTCCACCTGTGGCGTCTTTGTAGATTACCCTCTGATTTTGTTGCCAATTAGTTTCTTGAACCAAACGGACTGTTGTCACTGCTCCAATTTTTCCACCTTCTCACACTTGTTTCGTTTCCCTTCACGCCGAAACGAAGGGTGAATAAAATAACGCTCACACCTCACAAGGGTTGCCAACTTGTACCCTCTGACCTCTCGCCTCTGCTGCTCTCACCCTTGTCCTTTGCACCCCGCACCAGCGCACAATTCAGTCACCGCACACAATATTATAGCGATATTTAATAAATCGTGCCCATTACCTACATATTTATCCTTCCAACGCACTTAATAAATATGGTATCGTCAACTGAATCCATGTTTTTGTTGTGCAGAGCGCAAAACGGTTAATCTAATCACAGTTATGTCTTCTTTGATCGAAAAAGGGCTTCCTTTGAGCTTGGTTTTGGCCCTAAAAATTTGTTACCTAATGTAATTGATGAATTTTACAATTATGGGATTGGGAGCTCCAGCTCTTTGTTAGGCCATGACTTCTGTCGATTGCTGCCAGCGAAACTTCGATATTTTGCTTATCTTGAAAGAATTTAATTAATGTAACATTGGTATCTTCAGGATTAACCTCACCCACAAAAAAATACACAAATTGTTGCTCCAAAGCATCGATTTTCTGCCCCTGGTTACAAATAACCTTATTATGTGTTCGGCCGCTATCTTCCATATTTTTAATGCGCCGCTATCTTCTGTACCACATAGTTGATGCTGCAGCTCTAGATAGCCTCGTTTTTTCACGAGTCGATTCCATTTCGAAGGATTCAAACAGTTTTGAAATATGATTTCATTTCACGTTAATATTTGACGTTTTTGTACGCCATTATTGTTTACGTAAATATAGTTCAAGGTGGCCATGGCCTACACTATTACACATTCGCCATCTAGCGAAATATTTGTGAATGAGGACAAAATTTAGTATGCCTACAAATCCCAGTCGAATGACCTGAATATCTTAGACCGTGACCTGGGTACATCGTTTGCACTTTTTTTTGGTTAGGTGGAAATCCGAGTGACAGGACTCTGTATTATAGAATTTCTCACAGATGGCGCTGACTTGGCTTGCAATGATTTTTAATTATTATGAGAGTATTTCTGCTGTATTATCTTAATAAAAGTTGTAAAATGCATTTTTTTCTTATAAACTTCGGATTTGATACAATAATCTACTTTTAAACTATTTTTTAAACGAGAAAAATCTCTGTGCTCGTTGCAAGCATTAGTGCGGTAAAAAGCGAGAATGATTGTAAATTTGACGTTTCCGATCGTTGGTTCCGTGCGTAGTCACTTGATTTTTAATAGAGGAGTGCAAAAAACATATTTTTAGTTCTCTTTAGCGTTTTTTCATTGGTTTTAAATTTGAACATTCTGTTTGATCTGAATTTAAATTTTGAATAAAAGCTGCGTGTCACGTCGTGAGTGGCGTGTCACGCTGTGAACGTGAGTGAACGTGATCTTGAACGTGCGTGAACGTGACTGTTTAAAGCAAGCGTGAAACGTGCGTGACGTGAGCGAAAATTCACTCACGCGCCCATCTCTACCTTTAATACTGATGTAACTGTCATGAATAGACGTTATTATATCGGAGCTCTGAATTTCAATTCTGATAGCATCAAAATGATTTGCATTCAAGGTAAACGGCAAGTATGTATGATAATCTTCTTTAGTAATTGAAGCGTCGTAATTAGGCCTTTTAAAAATGCTCAACTTATCCTTATCATTATAATCAGAGCGAACTAAATCTTATTTTTTAGCTTCTAATATTATATTTGCAAAGTTGCGGCTTTGTTTTGATAATACTGTATAGCCCAGCGATTGGAGCACATGCACGTCACTATCTGTCAATGAGCCTGCTGATGCTGCTGCTGACGCGTCTTGTTGACAACAATGCTGTTTCTGAATGGAATGTTGTTTATATGAATATCTTCTTTTATAGATAAAATCTACACCCATTTTCCCACCGCCTACTCGCATATAAGTTCCAATCGAACACTACTGAATGTATCGTTGGAGAGGTTTATTAAATTGTCGAGATAATCTACAAACCTAAAGCTTATATTACTAATTTTGGTAACATTCACTGGAAATTAGATTACGTGCGAATTATATCTACGTCTTCGTGGGAAGTGTGCTTCGTATTTGCAGCCAAAACTCTACTGCCAAATCCTAGCATACGAACAATACTGCCCGATTTGCTGAAATCTATGCATATTTATATAGACTCAATTTCGCACTTTAATGTATTGTTATTCGCTTTCAATTTAAAAGCTGCTTCCGCCTCATCGGGATTATGCTAATTTTTGATTTTATATAGTCAGCTATTTCGTCCAACTCGTAACTGCCGCTTTCTATTGTTATCTCCTTATTGGCATCGTAATAAATCTTATTATTTCCCTGGAAAATGTTACGAACAGTATTGCAAGTATATAAGTTAACCAAACCCAAGGAGTATGTATAATTTCAATCCAATTTTATTGGAGGAAATATATCTCCTGTAGAGATAATACTACCCTTGCCTTCTATATTCAACGTTCGAATCATAAAGAATGACTAATTAAACATTAATCGATTCGCTTCTTTTATACAAAAACTTCAAACACAAATGACCGCAGGTGAATGTATTATATTGCTGCTCTTGATCGTAATTATAAAATATTTTACAGCTTCGAAAATATTTCAACAGTTCTACTGGAGGTCTTAGATCTCCAAATGGGTCGTAGTATAGAATCCGGTTGCCGTCTTTTTTATATGCCACCCAATGTGTTCCTGGCCCTCTATTGTCATCCAAATTGATGATGCCACGCTGTTTGTGCAGCAGCGGCTTTGATGGCAATGAGTTGCGCATAAATACTCCACGAAGACTATTAGGGATGGCTTTTCCATACTTTTGCAAATCAATGTTGGTTAAAGCTCTTCGAGGCAAGTTATCTAGTTTTTTCGAGGACGTTTGTTGATGCCGCTGCCTCCTGGATTCTGACGTTTTTGCTTTCGCTTCCGCCGCCGACCTTATACGGCTTCAAATAGAGCGTTTCACCTTTCTTGGTTTTCGCAATAATTTTCATATTTTTATTACGATTGCAAGACTTCCAAGTGCCGAAAGACCGGCGAAAATGGGTATTAAAAGTAAATTCCTTCTATTTTTGTAACTGCCGAAATTGGTATTATTCGGGGCCGTTTAATATTTTTCTTTCCTCCTATCGATTTAGCAATCCTTCTAGCTGCCATTAAGGAATCTTTAATTAGTTGACGTTTGCTAACACCTTTCCCTTTTCCCTTGTTGATGACTCGAATTGCATTTCTAATTCTTGTTATTAAACCGCCAACAAAAGCTATCTGCTTCATTCCTATGCTTAATTTTTGTTTTGATTTCATCGCCGTTGTTACTGCCCAAGCAGCAGCCTTTTCTCCAAAGCTAGCGTCCTCGTCCTTGAAACGATTCCAAGCTGCTTCTTCTAATATCTTATCGGCCTTGTGGCTTTCTTTTAAACTATTGCTTTGAGAATAGGCAATGTCGTGCGTCTTGCAGTATGAATCTAAAGGGTTGATACCTTGATCAACTCGTTGTCTAGCTTTGTGACCGGACCACAAAACTAGTATCCTGGGATGTGTAGTTCTACAGGAAGCTTGTTAATAAGTTAAAAAAATTATAATTTGACTTGGGTAAAATTGGATGAATAAATTTAGGAGAAAACTAGTCACACAAACGACATATTGTCGTGAAATATTGTTTAATTAAAGTTTTAAATAAAATTTTAAACAAATAGACGTTTCGCCATTTTTGACGGCTTCATCAGTAATATTAATGGATTGTTACACATTAGTTATTTAATACATTCTCAAATAAAAACAATAGGATTAGCGAACAATACATTTTTTCCTTATGCATGTGTACTTACATGATTTATTTAATTCTTTCACGTAATTTTTCAAAGTGTGTAAGGTAAAAACTTAATAAACATAGTCATTATTATGCAATCCATATTTAGGATTTAATTAATAAAAAAGACACAGAAAGCCAGCTCTTATGAAGGCAGAGTTCAAATGAATAAAGATAAAAGAAGCTTGCAAGGTCGTTCACATATTTACGTTATCAAGCAATGCGCAAAGGTAGAAAATTCGGAAAAACAGGTGACATCAGCAGAGACGTACTAAGTTAAATTTGATTTACTTGAAACGTTAGTTTTAAATTTAATAACAATGATTATGAATGTAAAATATTAAATTTAATTAAGACAAAATGTTATTTAAACAAATTATGATATATAGAACTGAGGTTATCAATTTCAGCTCTATAATTAATAGCATTCGGGCTTTTTTGTATTTCAATCCTTTCCAAGCATAGACATTTTTTAAATTACTCTCTTATGTAAGATCTTAGGTGTATTAAATTTGAATTTATATAGCGATTTATTGGCGTGGTCTGTCAGTGCAGTTTTTTTTATTAGACGGGGATAAATTATTAATTTTAATGGATTATTTATGTTGATTAATTTTATGTTTTAATAGCTGTTTTGTTTGCTCTATGTACAAAGAGTTGCAGTTATTACAGTCAATTTGATAAACCAGATTTGATTGCATATTATTTTCAATCCTGTCCTTTAAGTTTGTGAACATTTTTTTACCTGATGTATTGTGGTTGCTATGATATTGTGTTTATTTAGTCCTTTTTCAATTTTTTCAGAAAGTTTTGGAATATAATTAATGGAAATATATTTTTTTGGTTTGAAATGTTAGAATTATTAAATTCTTTACCCAAACAATTTGTTTGTAGGTCTATTGATTGATTAATTTTATTGTAATTGTTAAATGTATTGATTCGATTTTTAATTTGTTTTTTAATAAAATAAATTGGATATTCATTTAATATTAAAATTTTAGTAATGATTTCTAGGTTTTTTATGAAATTGTTGTGAAGATAGTTTGATGGCTCGTTCGACCAAGCTGTTAATTACACTTTTTTGTATTTAATTGAAGTATCAGAGTTAAAGTTTAGATATCCATCTGTCTTTATGTTTTTTCGAAACCAATTCGTTAATATTGTAAGGACCTTGCAACCTTGGACCCCAGGTGCAGACGCGTGACGTCAGCGCCCTTAAAGGCAGCTGCAGACGAGTGATGTCAGCGACCTTGCTGGCTAACACGCGAATGCGTCATGCGGTTCCGAGAAAGGTCCAGCGAAAACTAGATGGATCTCGAAGGATTTATTCCGCGAATATAAATACACGGCCGCCGGAGTTCTAATTCAGTTCAGTTCGAATTCGGCAGCAAAACGCGTAGAGCTCCCATATAAATTAACCGTGTGTGAAATAAATAACAGATAAATACCATATAAATCGTTAGTGTTTAAGTCGTAAATAGCCAAATAAATAATTGTATCGTTGTTAGAAATAGTATCTGTAGTTCGTTAGTTTAAGTAATTCTGCGTTCATAATTCTTGTATATTTAACTAATTAATCATTGTAAATAAATGTTTGATACAAGAAGCGTCGTATAATTTTTAAATAGCCCGAACGTTAAAAACGTTACAATATATTTCCATTAGTGTTTCTGATTAAAGTTAGGTCAAGAATGTTTATGGAGGCATTATTATTTTCGTTTTCAAGTGTAAATTTTAATCTTGGGTGTACATTGTTGAAAAGGTTAAGGAAATTTTGTTTATTAACTGAATCTGTAGCCATTATGATATCGTCTACGTATCTTAAATAAAGAGAGAAATCGTTGTTTTGATTTAGAATTTTGGCGATAGTGGAGGATATATGGGAACCCATAGCACAACCAAAGGTTTGGGACTAAATTGTATTATTGTAAGTAAAATAAGTAGTATTGAGAACAAATTCAACTGCTTGTAAAAACTCGGTAAGAGGAATGTTTGTGTATTTTTTAATTCGATTCCAGTTGTTTTTAATTGTATTTAAAGCAAGATCAATCGGTATATTGGTATATAATGAAACAACATCCAGTGAGAAAAGTTTGTGGTTTTTTTTAGCTTTATGTTGTCAATGTGCTCTTTAAATTTCCATGAGTCTTTTATGCTAAATTTGTTAAGTGATGTAGTATTAGTTAAGATTTATGAAAGATATTTGGATAAGTTATAGGTAGGTCTCATATATGAAGCAACAATAGGTTTTAAGGGTATATTATCCTTATGCAGTTTGGGTAGCCCATATATATTAGGTGGAAGACCATTATAAGAAATTAAGTATTTGTATGTTAAATTGTCTATATAGTTGTTATCTAATACATTTTTGACTATTTTGTTGTTTTTATTTTATTCAGTTATAATATCACAAGAGCATCGAAAATAATCGATTATTTTACGAGTAACGAGACGCAATCTGCGAAAAAGGATTGCGTCGAGTTACGAGTGAAAAATAATCATTATTTTCGATTGCTCGAGTGGTATTCGTTACGATTATACCGGGTGGCCATAAATATCTGATATCACATTACCTTTGGAATCAACACTGCTTTATTAAAGTGATGAATCCAACTAAACTAAATGTCATTAATGACATCACAACTAAAATTCCTATCTGTGAAAAAATTATTACACATTGCAATAAGTATTGAAGTTAGAACAGGAGATTTTTATAATCGAGTCGTAGGCTAAACTGCAGAATCCGGGGCACATTCCTCTCCTCTTATTTGCATTTTATTACATTTTATACCAATACTTATTATAATTGAAAGATAATACTAAGCAACATTTATAATTAGCTAATTCCATGGCTACCGAGATCTCAGATGTTTATGGCCACCCGGTATAATGAATAGACCGATAATAATAAATTATTTTATTTCTTAGGTTGGCACTGTTTATGTTGGTGGCACTGTTTGTGTCAAAACTGACGCAAAACCTAACCTGATAACCTCGAATTTGAGACAGTTATTACATCATGGCTCTATATTTAAATTATTATCCATTATTGTTGCTTTGTTGAACCCAACGAACAACCGAAGTGATTATACCACGTCGTCAAGGGTATATCCGTTTATCTATACCTTGTAACTAAGTAAAATTCTTAATTGCTATTGGCCAAATTTATGATGAGTTTATAGTCAAGGGTAATACCACAAGTAGTGGATATATTTTTGACAAATGTTTTGCCGTTTTCATGTAAATTATTGCGTTTAAATTTCACGAAACAAAATCATATCAAAAATGTCACGAGCCGAAGCCGAGTGACATTTAAATGTGATTTTGTTGAGTGAAATTTGCAATAATCTCTATGGAAATGGCAAAATATTAAAAAAAATATATATTGACTTCGAGTGGTATTTGGGACGACTATTTAACGATATTAATACATAACGATTAACTTTGTTGAAAAATAATCCAACAATTAATATTCATCCTCAATTAAATTCAGCGGAATACTTCCAAAACACAACATTTTAAAATTTTTAATGCAGCCAACTGTTCACACAGTTTGTTGGTGTTTTGTTTTACGTAACCTAGCGATATCGGACAGAACATCGTTGCTAAGCGATATTTCTCAACAAGGCTATTTAGTTTTTGAGTACGTACATTGTTTTGTGAATATTTTGCATGGTGCCCAATATTCACTGATATACTGCTGTTATTAGTTGAAAAAACAAATGTCTGCAATATGATTGGCTTATATGTTATAGTGTTGAATAGTCAGTAATATTTTACATTCATATCCATTGTTATTAAATTTAAAACTAACGTTTCAAGTAAATCAAATTTAACTTAGTACGTCTCTGCTCATGTCACCTGTATTTTCAGAATTTTCTATGTTTGCGCATTGCTTGATAACGTAAATATGTGAACGACCTTGCAAGCTTCCTTTATATTTATGCATTTGAACTCTGCCTTCATAAGAGCTCGCTTTCTGTGTCTTTTTTATTAATTAAACCCTTAATATGGATTGCATAATAATGACTGTATTTATTAATTAAGTTTTTACCTTACACACTTTGAAAAATGTCGTGAAAGAATTAAATTAATCATGTAAGTACACATGCATAAGGAAAAAATGTATGGTTTGCTAATACTATTGTTTTTATTTCGGAATGTATTCAATAACTAATGTGTAACAATCCATTAATATTACTGATAAAGCCCTCAAAAATGGCGAAACGTGTATTTGTTTAAAATTTCATTTAAAACTTTAATTAAACAATATTTCACGACAATAAGTCGTTTGTTTGACTAATTTTCTCCTAAATTTATTCATCTTGTTAATAAGTTTGATAACGATACCCTCTCCACTACTGTTGACCAACATTTGGCTTATTGCTTTCCCATGAAACTGCAGAACCAGCGAATTTAAAAATATATCCTGTATAGGATTTTCTATCATTATTATTGCGTGCCCAATCGGCATCGAAAAAACCCTCTAGGTCCACATTTTCTTTTTTAATTCCTAATCCTAAAGTTTTTGTACCCTGATAATATTTTAATACTCTTTTTGTCTGCTGCCAATGATATTGAGTATAACAATTATTAAACTGTCTTAAATAACTAACTGCAAATGCTATGTCAGGGCGAGTTAATACCGCCAGGTACATTTAATTAACGATTAATTTCTGATAAGGCAAATTCTCATCACATATTTTTACATTCTGATCAACAATATTTTTATTACACTCCAAGGGAGTATTAGCACTTTTACATTCTGACATATTAAATCGTTTTAAGACTTGATTCACATATTGTTCTTGATCTAATGTAACACTATACCCATTGTAATTGCTTGTGATTCGCATACCCAAGATCTGTGTAGCCTCGCCTAGATCTTTTATTTTAAACTTTGAATTTAAATAATCTTTCAAAAAATTGGTACTTTCAGAATCGTTAGAAAACACAAAGAAGTCGTTGACATACAAAGCTACAACAGTAATTAAATCATTATTTCTTTTAACATAAACACAAGGCTCGGAATCTGACTGTTTATAACCTAAACCTAATAAAACCTCGTCAACACGTTTATTCCAAGCTCTTGAAGTCTGTTTAAGCCCATAAATTTCTCTCTTTAATTTGCATACCTGTTGTTCTCTACCTGCCTTAAAAATACCTTCCGGTTGTTCCATATACATATTTTGTTCTAAATGTCCGTTCAAAAAAGCTGTTGTGACATCAAGATGCGTAATTTTTAGACCCCATTAAACAGATAAACCTATCAGCAAACGTAAAGTTGAGTGTCGCATTAATGGAGCAAAAGTTTTATCATAGTCGATACCTGCCCTCTGCGTGAACCCTTTAGCTACGAGACGTGCTTCGTACCGCACTTGATTTTCACTGTCACGCTTCCGTTTAAACACCCACTTACACTTTACCACTTTTCCATTTTCTGGCAAATCTGTTAAATCCCATGCTTGATTTTCTTCAAAACTTTCAATTTCTTCCAACATTGCTTGTCTCCACTTATTTCCATTAGGCCTCGACAAAGCTTCTTGAACTGTTAGAGGATCATCTAAAATTGATTTATCAACATACATATATGTCTCATAAGTTCTAGGTTTTACTTCTCTTCCTGATCTTCGAACTGTTACTGGAGTTTCTACTTCGCATGGTGGTTCAAAATCATCATCCGTCATTTCTTCTAAGGTGCTACCGAAATCCTCTTCAGTTCCTTGAATTATTTCATCCTGTTCATCGAGCTCTTCTGCGGTTTGATCTATCCCCACTGAATCTGAGTCATCCCTCTCAGTTTTGTTCTTGTCGTTGTTAGTATCGGTAACTACAATGTCAATCTTTTCAAATGTGTTTTCCATTATCACCACATTTCTACTTGTTATAACGCTGTTCCGACTTGAATCGTAAAACCTATATCCTTTTACATCTTCACCAAAACCGACCAAAATCATTTTTTCTGCCTTTTTGTCCCATTTATTGCGTTTTTGTTTTGGTATGTGTACCATAACCTTTCAAAAACCTTAATGTTACTCACGTCAGGTTTTAAGCTTGTCCACATTTCATAAGGTGTTTTTCCTTTTAGCCAACTCACGACAGCTTTATTTCTTAAGCACAGTTTACAGCCTCTACCCAAAAACGTTTATCCAACTTATCCTCAAACTGTAAACATCGTGCTTTTTCAACCAAGGTTCTGCTCATCCTTTCCAGCATTCCATTTTGCTCCGGAGTTACGGATTAGTTTTCTGATGAACTATACCACTCTGCCTAAGAAAATTTTCTAAATCGTGGTTGCAAAACTCACCACCGTTATCTGTTCTGAGCGTTTTAACTGAACATTCTTCTGATTTTCTACCAGGCTTTTGAAATCCTTGAAATAGTTAATTACTTCAACCATGGTCTTCTAAAAATACACGAAGGTCATCCAACTGAAATCATCTTCGAACACCAGAAAACATCTCGACCCGCCAGTCGAATTTACCTCCATGGGCCCGCACAGATCTGCATGAATAACTTCTAGGCAAGAAGTAGCTCTCCTTCCCTCATGGTTAAAAGGTAGTCTGCACTGTTTGCCTTCCCAACACACTTGACAAATACTGTTGCTCCTAAAATTACCTTTGCTATTCATGCTTTCCACAGCACCGTCTTTCATGAGTTTTAAGTCACCGTAGTTTAAATGTCCAAACCTATGATGTCACACGACATCTGTCGCTATTGAGGTAGCTACTAAACATTTTTTTGATTTTTCAATGTTTAACCTGTCCACATTCTCAATGAAATCAGCGTGTTCAGGGTGGAGGTTATAGTGGACTGTATGATTTTAATTTGGACAATTTACAGAACACGTCTTAGGGGTGCAGGAATTAAAAAGGGTTGTAAACCAACGGTCTCGTGTAGTCTCACACGAAATGAATTTAAAAGACTTAATTTCCGTTGGCCAGAGGTTGGGTGAATACAGAACAGATGTTAAAACTGTATTGTTTATTGACTAGAATATTTTATATTTATATACATTAACTATGACGTAAATTACAAGGTTTATGTTATTTTGCCCCAGTTTGAGCTCACATATGCACTTGCGTGTTCAATTTCATAACAAAGAGATAGCAAGTTTGCAAAATTGCAGTTTGTCGACCGGGTCATTCGACCAGTGCTGATAAGAATCGCTGACTGCTTTGTTGTAATTTCCGCATGTAACATTTCCCTTACGAAATGTATGCATATTTAATTTTAAAAGTTAAAATTATGTTTTGGTTCCTATACATTCTGCCGAGCGACAATGGGCCGGGATGGTGTGGCTGAGGCTGTCTCTCCATCTTCTTCGTCAGGTGGCAGTTGTTGTAACCTGAAGCTTTCTGACGGGTCTGAATTTGGGCGTGGCTGCGGTTTCCTGTTCGTTCTTCAGTACTTCCATAATGTCCAGATGATACAAACTGATACCAAGATACCGATTGTAGTACCAGTGTTCACCATGATGGTATGTTGATGGTGCCACAATGGATATTCCTGATGTAGCTGCAACTCGTCTTCTTCTTCTTGTAGGCGTTGAAAATGATCGGACGGTAGCAACACAGGTTCCTCCATTTGCAGTTGAGGGTGGGTGCTTGTATTCTGCAAAGTGGTGTTAATAATTACTCGCATTGGTTTGTTGAACCCAGCTACGACAGGAATAGTAGTGAATAGCTGAGTATGCAAAGTAGTCCGTTTGGTGTATATAGTACAATCTGGAAATATTTGGATTATGCCAACATCTTGAATCTTCACATATTCTCGATTCCCGCTGCATTGTACTGCTGATGTTGTGGGTTGATTGGGAATAAAGAACTATGTATTCGCTGCGTACAGTTTTTTCCATACCAGTGTCTTAACTGTAAACTGATTGACCAAACATTTGACCTTGTTCAATCTCTGGTAGATCTCATCAATGATGCAGTTCGGATTGTCTTCAATACTTCGGACGTCGGATGGCCTGCATAGGTAAAGATGTTTCCCTATTGGCTCGATCTCCTTGAACTTGTCTTCTTGGATTTCAAAATAGGTTTGTTCGCTGTAGTTGATCGCTAAGAATTCCATTGGCAAGTTCAGCGATGCGTAGGTTCCATTTCCCTTCTTCACTGGAATTGGAGTTGGCTTGATTAAGTTGTATTCCCGCTTCTCAGTTATGTGAAAATAACTGAAAATCTCGATGGTTTCATTATTGATGCTAACTTCCATCTTGTGCATTAGTGTGGTAAGTATCTCCAAGGTTGATGGAAGATTGGCCATTGCATTTGACACTATTCTGTAAAATTGTGATGATGGAATAAATTGCAGGATATCTGCCTTTTTGAATTTTACATTTAGAAGTTGTTTGTACTTCTCACCCATCTCTTGTAAGTAGTTGGTAGCCATTTGATATGACGTTAACGCATGTATGTTTAACTTGTTGTCGTCTGTCTTTTTGTACCAAGGTTCCATCTCATTGATGCTAGCAACCCTTCGTCGAGCTTCCTTCGAAAATTATCCAACTTCTGATATATTCTGGCCTCAGTCTCATTTAGAGTTGCTGCAGTTGACAACATTATCCTTGTCTCTCTCTCCTCGAGAGTTTTGCGTGGCCAAGTTCTTCAATAAATAGGACAGGTGATGGATACTTCACTATGTACGACCCCGTGGTTGCTGAAATCATGGTACACAACGCAAGTAAGAGTGTTATTGTTCTTGTGACTGTTGACACTCCACTACCCCTGCTTTGCTTTTTTCCTCCTTCTTCTGCTTCTTGTCCTGGTAACGGAACGAGTTTGGTGATATGACGCTTGAGAATTGTATCTCCCTTTGTCTTAACGGTTGCAACTCTGACAATACCATCTGTGCCTGGATGCACTTCTTTCACTCTTGCTAAAGGCCATCGATTGGGAGGACTATTTTCATCCTTTTGTAACACTAGATCCCCTACTTGCAAATTCTCTTCCTTCGAAGTCCATTTTGTTCTGCGTTGTAACCCAGATAGGTATTCCTTAGACCATATTTTCCAATAGTCGTTTTTCAACTTTTGAAGTAATTTCCATCTTGTCAACGTTTCGGAATGTACTTCTAATGGTGGTTCGTTTCGCGTTATTAGTCCCCTTCCAATTAGAAAGTGTCCAGGAGTCAACGCTACCACATCGTTAGGATCTGTGGTTAATGGACAAAGTTGTCTTGAATTGAGACATGCCTCTATTTGGTACAGGGGGGTTGATAGTTCTTCAAACGTGAAGGTACTGTTTCCCACAATCCTTTTCATGTGATACTTTGTTGACCTTACCGCTGCTTCCCAGATTCCTCCGAAGTGGGGAGCTGCCGGTGGAATAAAGTGCCACTGGATTCCTTCTTGAGTCAGTTTTTCTTGAACACTAGAGTCCCCTACAGTTTTCTTGAAGTCCTTCTGTAGAACTCTATTTGCTCCTACAAATGTGGTGCCGTTATCGCTATAGATGTGAAGGCATGTTCCTCTTCTAGATGTAAATCTTCTGAACGCTGCCAGAAATGCGTTTGTTGTTAGATCACTGACAGCCTCCAAGTGTACTGCCTTGGTTGCCAAACATACAAATATCACAATATATCCTTTGTATGACTTATGTCCTCTTCCTTTTGCGGTTCGGATTTATATCGGCCCTGCATAATCCAGACCAGTGTGAGAAAATGGTAGAAACGGTGTTACTCTGGGGTCAGGTAAATTGCCCATGAGTAGCTGCAACGATTGTTTTCTGAATGCGAAACAGTACATGCAGTTGTGAATTTCCTTACGTATTATTTTCTTCACATTGACAATCCAAAATTTTCTACTGATGTATGCCGCCGTAGCTTGACTTCCGCCATGTAGCAGTTTTCGATGGACATCTCTCACTATGAGTTGGGCTAGATGACTGTTATGGGGAATGAGAATGAGATGTTTTTCATTATATGGCAACATCGAATTTTGAAGTCGTCCTCCCACTCTAAGAGTTGCTTCATCATCGATGAATGGTCGTAATAGTGCCAAGGAACTTTTTGTGTCAACTGAGATGTTTTTCTTCAAGGCTTGAATCTCTGTCGACCAGCTGCTTGCTTGCACTATACTGATGATTTGACTGAGACACTTGTTGAGTTCTGCTGCCATAGGGTATGTGGTTGCAAACGGTTTTCTTCTACATTTTTTAACAAACCTGTTACAGTATGCAGTGACTCGCAGTAACTTCTGCAATGACGAGTATTTGGATAAGATGTCCAATTCCTCTTTTGCGGCGATAAACGCTTGGACTTGGTGAAGTTTTGCTTCTATAACTGTCATGAGAGTGTTTGTTTCTGTAAGTGGCAAAGGATTAGCTTGTAACCATTGCGGGCCGTTCCACCACAATATATAATGCTGTAATTTGGTAGGAGCGAGTCCTCGGGATACGGCATCTGCTGGATTGTCCTCCGAAAGCTCATGATGCCAATTTCCACTGGAGGTTACTTCCAATATTTCTGTTACCCTATTTGCAGCAAAAGGTTTCCATTTCTCCAGGCCTGCTGTTATCCAAGATAAGGTTATCATGGAATCTGACCAAGCAAAGATGGAGATGCTGGGGATGTCCAGAGCATTAATAGCTTCCTTCAACATTTTTGCTGCTAACGTTGCTGCACATAATTCCAGTCTTGGCAACGTTTTCTTTATATTTATAGGTGCAACCTTTGACTTGGCTGTCAATAGAGTTACTTGAATGCGTCCATCTTGAGATATTACCCTGCTGTAAATTACCGCCCCGTAAGCTTTCTCCGAAGCATCACAGAAAGCATACTCCATTTTCCGGATACCCCTGTGGTACCCTAACCATTTTGGAATGGATATGTCTTCAACCAATGGCAATTGTTCTTGAAATTGCTTCCACACGTTTATTATTTCTGTGGCCACTGCCTGATCCCATGATTGCTGTTGTAACCAAAGTTGTTGAATTAGTAATTTGGCCTTTATTACAATTGGAGCTAACCATCCTAATGGGTCAAACAAGCGGGATATTTCTGATAAGATTATCCTCTTTGTAGGATTTGTATCAGCTCGAAGACTGACCCGAAACTTAAATTCATCTGCCTTCTGACTCCAGTGTACTCCCAAGGTTTTCTTTGTTTCCCCTTCATCGATCTCTAGTAAGTTCTTGTCCTGTAAGTTATCTGGCAATTCTTCAACAAGCGCTGCTCTGTTGCTCGCCCATTTTCTAAGGGTAAACCCTCCATTTTTGAACATATTGATTAGACCTACTTGGAGATGCGTTGCTTCTTCTATGGAGTCGGTTCCCGACATTAAATCATCCACGTAGAAGTCCTTGGTTGCTACTTCTGCTGCTATTGGGTATATTTGTCTTTCATCTTCAGCTAGCTGCAACAGGGTACGGATTGCCAGGTATGGTGCTGCTGTTGTTCCATAAGTTACAGTGGTAAGTTGAAACTCTTGAATAGGTTCGTCTGGAGAAAACCGCCATACTATCCTTTGGAGGTCCTGATCTTCTTCGGCTATCTTGATCTGACGATACATCTCTTCAATATCTGCTAAAAATACAACCTTGTGTTTCCTCCACCTTAGGAGAATTTGCTTCAAGTCTTGTTGCAGTCTTGATCCAGCAGTCATTAGCTGGTTTAAACTGAGTCCAGTAGTGGTCTTCGCACTAGCATCAAAGACTACCCTTAACTTGGTGGTTGTGCTGTCTTCCTTCACTACCGCTTGATGAGGGATGAAGTAGGATTGTCGTATATTGGCTCCTGGTTGAACGCGTTTCATATGTCCCAGTTCTAAGTATTCCTTCATGAATGTTTTGTATTCTTTACCTAGAACTTTATTTTCTTCTAACCGCTTCTCTAGTTGAAGGAACCGTGCGATTGCCTTTTTCTCGAATCCCCAAGCATTTCTATTGGTTCCTTGAGCGAAATTTTCACAGTATACGTACCATCAGCATTTCTCTGGTGGTTGCAACTGTAAAATTCTTCGCATTCTTTGTCTTCATTGGACATCACTTTTTCTGGTACTACTTCTCCAATTTCCCAAAATTTGGTCCTTCGATCCATTAAAACGTTCCTGCCCCTAGCATCTGATATTTCGATCCTTTCAACGTTCCTGCCCCTAGCATTTGGTCCAGTAATCCCGTAAACGTACCAGCCCTCTTCGAACAAGACCGTTACGATGGCGCAGCGACGGGAGATTTTCAAAGTCCAAGAAGACTTAGCCGAATCCATTCGCAGGCAGATTATCAACGTGAAGGATGGCCCATCAAGCAAAAAATGCAGCATATATCACCGCTCGCAGATCCACCCTAAAACAACTTTGGAAAGAATTTGAGGCCAACCATTCAGACCTGGCGAAGGAAGTCTAGGAAGAACACCCTTATTTTAAAAACAATTTTTTTCAGCAAACCAAAGACGTTTACAATGAAGGGGTAGCCCTGCTCGACAAGTGCGAAGAAAATCTCGCCACACTAGGTGAAAGTTCACAGCAGCCAGTAGCGCCAAAAGAAGACACGACAACAGTTGCTGACAAGGAGGGACAGTTTCCAATAAGAAGGCTACAGATCAAGGTAAATTCACTAAAGAGAGACATTCAGGAAGTCTGGAATAGGTTGAATGAGGAATGCAGTAAAAGGTATTGTGAATACAACATTAATAATTTTAAGGGTGATTGGGATGACATCAGAGCTCTAAACGAGGAGATACTATCCCACGGTAGCTACGACGACAAGGAGTTCCGTGAGACCAAGAAGATGGTCAACGAAATAATTGTGGTCCTGTACCAACACATCCAGGATCAAGAGGTTCGCCATGTGCATATAGTGTTGCCTACTCTCAAAATTCCATTTTTTGAAGGGACCTACGAAGCATGGCCTAGCTTTCATGATATTTTCCGAAGAATTGTTCATGAAAATTCACGACTAAGTAAGGCGGAAAAAATGCATTACTTAAAGTCACAGTTACGAGGGGAAGCCAGCAAGTTAGTGGAACACCTGGAGGCAACTGAAGCCAATTACGAGTCTGCATGGTTCATTATAAGGAACAGCTACGACAACACCAGGCTGCTACTTGCGAAGTATTTCGATGACATAGTCAACCAGGCAACCCTTTCGAACGAATCTGCAGAGGGGATCAAGAAACTCCATGACACAACTGCAGAATGCCTAAGAGCAATTGAGAACTTAGGAATTGAAACGGCCACATGAGGGCCTATCATATAGTGACATGGAAGTTGGACAAGGAAACCAACAGGCTGTATGAGCAGTCACTAACGGCACCAAGAGAGGTGCAAAAATTCGAGCAGCTAATGAATTTTGTGGAAACAAGATTTCAGTCGCAGGAAGCTGTGCAAAGACGGAACAAACTCGAACCCAGAAAAAATGTAATTGGAAAACCATGGGAAAATCACCAGAATCGGTGGGCAGTGACGACGTACCACACGGCTGACGTATCGAGCTTTCACTGCGGAGGATCACACAGCATCAAATCCTGACCAAAATTCAACAACCTAAAAGTATCCGAACGTTGGGACTTTATCAAGAATAAAAAACTTTGTTCTAACTGCCTCAAGCCTACAGAAAAATATGACCCCAGACACTTTTGCCCAGGGAAATGCAAGGTATGTAACAAAAAGCATCATTGGCTTCTGCACGAAGATTTTAGTAAGCAGCAGCAGCAGCTTCCCAAGACCACGGCGGCGACTTTCAGTGCGACAGCAACTAATGAGAAAGAAAACATTGTTGCAAGCCTAGTAGGAAGACAGCATCGCTACGTTTTGCTGGCAACTGCCCTAATTAGAGTCAAGACATCGGCGGGGGGTTTGGAGTACCTCAGAGCCCTAGTAGACTCCGGATCCCAGACATCATTTATTACAAGATATGCAGCTGAAACGCTTGGTCTACCTCAAGAAAAGGTAAGGGTGCACATTTCTGGTTTAGGCAAGAAAGGAGCAGGTACAGCCAGAGGACGAATAACTGTAAATCTACGTCCACGATTTTCAAGCAACTACACAACCACATGCGAGATGCTGATACTGCCACAGTTAACCAAGTCACTTCCAGAAGAACCAGTTGAAAACTATCAACTTCAGGACCGTAAGAATATGGTGTTGGCTGATCCACTATTCCATAAACCTGGACCAATAGACGTTATCCTAGGAGCAGACATCTACAAGGAAATAATTCTGGAAGGAGTACAAAAATTCAATGGAGGCCTGTTAGCTCAAAGCACGGAACTTGGATGGATCATCACGGGGAATGCAACAGCACCATCAGAAGAAAGGACCATTCTTAGCATGGTCGCATGTTCTGCAGAAGATGAACAACTCACAAAATTTTGGGAAATTGAAGAAGTAGTACCAGAAAAGGTGATGTCCAGTGAAGACAAAGAATGCGAAGAATTTTACAGGTGCAACCACCAGAGAAATGCTGATGGTACGTATACTGTGAAAATTCCGCTCAAGGAACCAATAGAAAAGCTTGGGGATTCGAGAAAAAAGGCAATCGCACGGTTCCTTCAGCTAGAGAAGCGGTTAGAAGAAAATAAAGTTGTAGGTAAAGAATACAAAACATTCACGAAAGGATACTTAGAACTGGGACATATGAAACGAGTTCAACCAGGAGCCAATATACGACAATCCTACTTCATCCCTCATCAAGCGGTAGTGAAAGAAGACAGCACAACCACCAAGTTAAGGGTAGTCTTTGATGCTAGTGCGAAAACCACTACTGGACTCAGCTTAAACCAGCTAATGACTGCTAGACCAAGATTGCAACAAGACTTGAAGCAAATTCTCCTAAGGTGGAGGAAACACAAGTTTGTATTTTCAGCAGATATTGAATGTGAAGATGTGTCGTCATATCAAGATAGCCGAAGGAGATCAGGACCTCCAAAGGATAGTATGGCGGTTTTCTCCAGACGAACCTATTCAAGAGTTTAAACTTACCACTGTAACTTATGGAACAACAGCAGCACCATACCTGGCAATCCGTACCCTGTTGCAGCTAGCTGAAGATGAAAAACAAATATACCCAATGGCTGCAGAAGTAGCAACCAAGGACTTCTACGTGGATGATTTAATGTCGGGAACCGACTCCATAGAAGAAGCAACGCATCTCCAAGTAAGTCTAATCAATATGTTAAAAAATGGAGGGTTTACCCTTAGAAAATGGGCAAGCAACAGCGCAGCGCTTGTTGAAGAATTGCCAGATAACTTACAGGACAAGAACTTACTAGAGATCGATGAAGGGGAAACAAGGAAAACCTTGGGAGTACACTGGAGTCCGAAGGCAGATGAATTTAAGTTTCGGATCAGTCTTCGAGCTGATACAAATCCTACAAAGAGGATAATATTATCAAAAATATCCTGCTTGTTTGACCCATTAGGATGGTTAGCTCCAATTGTAATAAAGGCCAAATTACTAATTCAACAACTTTGGTTACAACAGCAGTCATGAGATCAGCCAGTGACCACAGAAATAATAAACGAGTGGAAGCAATTTCAAGAAGAATTACCGTTGGTTGAAGACATATCCATTCCAAGATGGTTAGGGTACCACAGCGTCATCCAGGAAATGGAGCTGCATGTTTTCTGTGATGCGTCGGAAAAAGATGACCAGGCTGTAATCTACAGCAGGGTAATATCTCAAGATGGACGCATTCACATAACTCTATTGACAGCCAAGTCAAAGGTTGCACCTATAAATATGAAGAAAACGTTGCCGAGACTGGAATTATGTGCTGCAACGTTAGCAGCAAAAATGTTGAAAGAAGCTATTAGTGCTCTGGACATCCCCAGCATCTCCATCTTTGCTTGGTCAGATTCCATGATAACCTTATCTTGGATAAGAGCAGGCCAAATGTTCAGAGTGGAGGATATAGTGGACTGTATGATTTTAATTTTCCAATTCCATTTTTTCTGGGTTCGAGTTTGTTCCGTCTTTGCACAGCTTCCTGCGACTGAAATGTTGTTTCCAAAAAATTCATTAGCTGCTCGAACTTTTTCACCTCTCTTGGTGCCGTTAGTGACTGCTCATACAGTCTGTTGGTTTCCTTATCCAACTTCCGTGTCACTATAATTATGACACATGATAGGCCCCCATGTGGCCGTTTCTATTCCTAAGTTCTCAATTGCTCTTAGGCATTCTGCAGTCGTGTCATGGAGTTTCTTGATCCCCTCTGCAGATTCGTTCGACAGGGTTGCCTGATTGACTATGTCATCCAAATACTTCGCAAGTAGCAGCCTGGTGTTGTCGTATCTGTTCCTTATAATAAACCATGCAGACTCGTAATTTTTTTCAGTTGCCTCCAGGTGTTGCACTAACTTGCTCCTCGTAACTGTGACTTCAAGTAATGCATTTTTTCCGCCTTACTTAGTCGTGAATTTTCATGAATAATTCTTTTCGTAAAATATCATGAAAGCTGGGCCATGCTTCGTAGGTCCCTTCAAAAACTGAAATTTTGAGAGTAGGCAACACTATATTCGCATGGCTGTGTTCCTTGACACCTCGCTTGACACCTTGAACCTCTTGATCCTGGATGTGTTGGTATAGGACCACAATTATTTCGTTGACCATCTTCTTGGTCTCACGGAACTCCTTGTCGTCGTAGCTACCGTGGGATAATATCTCCTCGTTTAGAGCTCTGATGTCATCCCAATCATCCTTAAAATTCTTAATGTTGTATTCACAATACCTTTTACTGCATTCCTCATTCAACCTGGTTTTGTTTGTTGTAAATCTTATAACTATTTTCATCAAAATATACATTGTTGCAATTTTTTTATAATCTGGCTTACACTTAACAGATTCGTTGTCAGTTGTGGCACGAATAAAACATCCCGAATTTTGATACTATGTTTCTGCTTACCGACAAGAGTAGTAACGTTAGTTTCACCTGCACGAAGTACTGGTATTGTTGTTCTGTTTGCCAACATTATTTCTGAAATTCCTGGTTTATCATGCAAATTGTCTAGCCAATCCTTTCTTGCGGTTAAATGCGCACTGGCCCCTGATTCGATATACCGATCGGTGTCGTGAAACTGACCACTTAAAAATACTGCATTAAAAGCATTTTGTTTCTGAGCATTATTTTTACCAGTTTGATCATTTGAGCTGTTGGCACATTTGTTTCTAAAATGCCCAAACTGTTTACACCGATAACATTTAACGTCTGATCGCTCTCGGTTGGTATTTGTCCCGCCATTCTTTTGTTTATGTTTTGAATTCTAAAACTTCGATGTTTTGCCGATGAAAGCGCCACCCGTTGAGTTTTCACCGAATTGCATATCCAACAGCTTTGCCAGTTTGCCTTGATGGAATCTGTTTTAATTTCAATTCCCGAATGCTCGATGGCCATTATCATGGGTTCAAACCTTTGCGGTAACCCCGCAAGAGCAATGACCCCGTCCATTGATCATCTACCTTGAAACCCGTCCTATTCAATTTCTATGAAAGTTCTATCACTTGATTTACGTAGGTTTCCATTGACTCACAGTTTTCCAATCTCATAGATATGAGCGAACGAAGAAAACCGATTTTTCGCGCGAAACCAGAGTCGTCATACAGGGATTTTAACTTATCCCACAAGTCTTTGGCACTTTTTGCTTCTTTTATATGCACGAATAAGGAAGAGTCTATTGTCAAAACCATTTTCGCTTTTGCTTTCGCGTTTTTTTCGTTATCTGTCTCTGTCCAGTCAAAACACTTTGTTAACCCGTCAAGCACTATAAAATTTTCTACAGCAAATGCATAATTTCCATTATGGCTGGTTACAAGTAGCCTTCAACAGATGGCGTTAACAACGTAGTTTTTATACAGTGCCTTTATATAGACAGTGACGACAATGAGGTGTCCTATTTTTGATTGGCTCCCTAGATCACCTGGTTTCAGCCGCCATGTTTAGGCTAAATCGCTTGTGATACGTGTTATACGTTTGGCAGTACTGAAGACGACTGACTCTTCGCAGGAAAACTTTTGGCATGCATCAGGATCCAGGACGTCATTGACCAGACCCCAGACCTACCAGCGTCCCTAAATACATTCTATTTAAAAATACGCGCGAAAATCCCCGAAGACATTTAAATAATCTGCTAAAATGCGTTTAGTTAATAGAGTAAGTTTTAGTGCATCGTTATTGGCAATGAATTATTGTACTACATATTTACTACCTATTTATACTAACCTACAAAAAACTAACATTTTTTGTAAATATAATATAAGAATGGAAGTTACATGGTAGAGATTTTAAAACTACTTACGGTTCAATCCATTTGCAGTGATCCCACGATGGTGCTTTACCATTTTTTATTTTTTTATATGTTATTTTCTTATACACTGGCAGTTCAAGACAGGTGTTATATTGTTTTTATCCTATCACGCTTATACGCGGCGGCCATAAGCAATGCGTGCCAATTTTTGACTTTGGAGACATCATTAGAGTTAACTTAAATATCTTTGGACTGGATTGTGCTAAAATATTGTAACAAAAACCATTTTCTTCAGCAAATTCTCCTCTTTAAGTTTGGTCCTTTACGTTAAAAGCCTTACTTTAAGGCTAATAAGTGAAAATGGCCTCTAAAACCAGGTATCAAAATTTAACAAATTTCACTTTTTAGAGCTTAAATCTTCAATGAAGGGGTGAAATATCAAAGTTGATTTTTTAAATTACAATTAGGTATTATAAAGCACTCACCATAGCTAGAGTAATAACACTGATAAATGTTTCCTTTATTTTTATATATTTTTGAAAATTGAGTTTCTTTAAATTTTGTGGAAGTTAGAGCGTTGTTATCCCTGGTGGGGCTTGGCACATAATATACACTTAACGCAAACCACGTAAAAATGTTCTATATTTACAGCTAAACTAACATTTCTCGCAAACACTTTGACAACTTAAATTTCCATTTATTGCGAAAGCATGGCGACTTGATTTGTATTTATATCGCATTATATTATAAAATGAATTAACTTTGAAAATGGATAGGTCATTCTGCCGGACCCTGTATATGGGAATAACATAAAAGAAAAAGAAAAGTACGAAATAGTCAAGCAACCAAAAATATTTTGGTATGATTATTTGATATGGATTGAACGTTACTCATATTTCCCATAATACTTCCGACTACGGAAACACTGCGACTTAGAATTTTTTTTACTTCTGAAAATTAACAAATGAGTTCTAAATTTAGTTTTTTATTAGACACATTAAATCTGGAAACTAATTATATAAGAAGGTGATTACTTTATCGTGGAACACACTGTACGTAATATAGAGTCATGTGTCAAAAAATGCATTTGTTTCCAAGGTTGTCAATTCATATATTTCAGATTTATTAATACCAAACATTTAGCTGCACACTATAGGAACTTATCTTACACACATATATATATATATTTCGTATGGCAAATACAGCAAATAACACGTATTAAATATAAATAAATAAACAAATACACAATATAAATAAAGTACAGTAAAAAATATAACTAAAAACTAAAATACAATACAAAGTATAAATAAAATAAAATACAATGCAGTCAATAAAATAGGAAGTAAATCAATAATAATTGTCAGTTATACATATATACATAGGTATTGTACCTTGAAGTAGGATGAATTAATACAGTAAAATGCACCTTATAATACTTATATATAATATAAAATAAAGGATAACAGAAGTAATAAAAAGTACTAGTAATTATTGTTAGTAGGTGTGGTCAAAACTTGTATGAATATTAAGTACTTCAGCATTAGGATTCGAGAGTGCAAGTTTTATGAGTTTTGACTCATTTGGCAATGGATCTTGTGTAGGGTTAGCTGTACCCAATCTCCTTTTTTTATTTTTAGATGAAAACAATCTGACTTGTGGTTCTATCTTTTTATTCATATTAACAATTTCTTTGACTTTAAAGTCTAATTGGCCATGATCATTATATATGTCGATAATCTTATCTAGGTGTTTGTGGATTTGACTTACATCACCATCCGATAAGTTACATTTTTTATTTAAACCAAGAATAACTTCTAATTTCGAGGCGATTGAATCTCTATTATTGCTACAATTTTGAAATGAAATAACATCATTCTGAAGATCATAGCAAGGTGCGGTCATTTCAACTGGAGGTGGAGAATATGTATTCAAATGATATTTTAGGCAACATGCATGTATATGTTTGCATATATTGTGGTTTATTACACTGTCTGGACAACTACATTTAAAAGAATGTATACAAACATTACATTTTTGGCATTTAAGCTCCCAAGGATCGGTACAGTTATTTAATATTTTTTCAACAAGATAACTATGGTCAGCATCTTTGGTGGAAACCACATTCCACTGATTTTCATTTTTTTGATACATAGAATTTTCTGGAATACTTTCCCCTCTTTTATGACTGCCCCTGATTTTTCTATTTTTTCACTAATTTTATGTTTTTCTAATTTTATCACTCTTTCAAACATTTTATCACGTATCAATTGCATTAAAGCATTAATGGTTTTGTCCAAACGCTTACATTTTTTACCCTGAAGGTAAAAATGTTTTATTATTTTATGCAGAGACTCCAGATACATATTTGTATTTATACCTGCATATTTTCTATAACAATATGCCCACATGTTTGTTCGATTGAAGTAATTCCTTGAAAAATATTGAAAAAATTGAAAGGTATCAGGGTCAGCCATTAACTGATCAGTAAAAGTTTTTAGTTGTTTAATAAATTCTTTTTCATCTGACTCTTTTTGTAAAACCCTTAGAGATTTTAAAACTAATGATCTTTTTTCTTCATTTCTAATTTTGTTAGAGTTTTGTATCCAGTTTTTATTTATGTGCCAGGTACATAATAATCTTTGGGGTACTTGACCCATAACACATTCCCACGAGAGATAAAATGCTGGATAATCATCTGACATAAAGTCTTTTGTAGAGATTAACCCAATTCTATCTTTAATGCATTGAAAAAACTTATTAAATATTATCATATCAGACCTATTCGAAAAACAGAATGCAACAGGGATCCCACAGCCATATTCATCTACTACCATAATTGTGAATAACTGGAATCCGTACTGATTTAAACCATGCGTCCCGTCAATACAAATTTTGTTATTGCCAAATAAAATTAAAGAATTTGCTTGAAATTCTGTCATAATTATAAGAACAAAATCATTTTTTTTCAAACATGCCGTCTTCTTGTAAACCCTGTTCCTTATAATACAAAACTGGATTTTTTTCCACGCTTTTCATGGCCTCAACCCATAATTTAACGCTAACAGCATCATTTTGGTGCCTTTTGGTTGAGTATGCTATCGAATAATCTCGCATGATGTTATGTATATCTTTCTTCTCCACTAAATGTATTCTTTCAACTTGGCCTTTTGGTACAGTCTCTCGAATGTCATTTAAAACTCTATCTACCGTGACTCCTTGTGATAATTTACCTAAAAGAAAAAATGAATGTAAGGGACTGAAAGAACTTACAGTGTTAGTAATGTTAGTTATCAAAGTTTTATTACTTTTTTTATCTTACCCACCTGCTATTTTATTTCTGTCAGCTTCGTCAATTCTTAAACGTCCTAATTCTTGATTATGACCAACGTGCGTGGGATATAAAACAGCTGATATATTTTCAGAGTTACATGTGACGATAAGAACAGATGGACACGCTCGGCCTATCTTGTTTGTACCCATTGACTTAGGATTCCTTTTCGGGTTTTTTGTTATACGTGGAGCCAACGAACGATGACATTCATAATAGGTACGAATACCTTCTTTTAAATACTTTTTACTTGTATTCTTTACATAATTTGCTTTTAATTCCTGTTCTTTTTCTTTCTTCCATTTGTTGTACTCTAAAATTAAAGCAATTAAAAATAAATTATCTCATTTTTGCTAACAACCCACAAAATGTTTTGTCATAAAACACAAAACACCACAATTTATAAACTTGGTGTTAAAAAAATCTTACCAGCTTCGGTTTTGAATTCGTATTTTTCTTGTGTTACACTTATGTTATGCTTTTCTGTTAGATGCCTGTGTAGACTTGTGTATTTATTGAAAGTCTCTTGACACTCATCAATTGGACATAAAATGTTTTTATTCTCAGGTGATTTCTTGTGAATTTTGACATGGCTGATTATTTCTGCTTTTTTGGGAAAAGTTGAGCCACAGTCATAGCACTCATAAGACACAAGTTGATGTACTTTAGAATTATGGTTCTTTAGTTTTCGGTTTGAACTAAAGAATGTCTGGCACTGTTCACATTCATAGCACACTTCTTTAAATATTTTATGAATTTGTCTATCATGTTTACTGAGTGCCTTTTTAGAAGCATATAATTTATTGCAAGGGCTGCACTTAAACATTGGCGTCATTTTGTGTTAAATAAGCAATTAAGACAACAAAAACCGGCCAGAGTAAATTGAGGTTATGTATGGTCACACCGTCAACAGTCTCAACTCTCACAGATACGACGAGTGGCTGAGGGGCGCGGCGGATTCTACGACGTCACTGTCAATGACGTCATGGATCCTCACGACCGCGAAAAGTTTTCCTGCGAAGAGTCACTCGTTACTGAAGTGTATTGTCAGTCTATGTCAAATTCGAGGTTAGTAGATTACGTTTTGTTTGTTATTTGACACAGATTGATCTTAACCTGCAAATATCTAATGTGTTCAGTAATGCCAAACTTAAAACACGTATCACAGTCGACTCTGATTACGGATTTAAATGAGCACCCGTTAGCAATTTTTCTAAATATGGCGGCGGGGGTGTGGCTTATAGTTGTATTGTTGCCACTGTCTATATAAAGGCACTGTAAGTTTTTAGATATAATTTCAATAGGATTCACCCTCATACTAGTTTGTAATTTATTGGCGCCGCCGCCATTGCTGTTGTTGTTGTTGCGACATTGTCTGAACCTCCCATTGAAGCTGAACGTGCTAGCAAGCTGTCTAGCCTTATCTTGAAATAAAATTAAATTATTAGCGAGATATTCAAATAACCTACCATAACATTAACCTTCTTTAAATATGGAGCCAGAGTCAATAGCATGATTGGCTGCTGCTGCTGCTGCGACCTCGACGCCAACCATAGAAATTGACATTCTTACTCCAGAGAATTTTAGCGTTCAACAAATTATATACTTACTAGCAACCCAGTGAGACAAATGTCTCATTTAAAAAAACAAAAAAGACCGTTTTCAAATAGAACGCGTATTAAATAAAAACTGTACCCAGACCTGGAAGGTGTCAAAGTGGTTGCCTAACCGATCAGCGTTTTAAGGCGCAGAGGGTCGCAGCTCCGTTTGGCTGCTGAAACATTTTTATTTAATACGCGTTCTATTTGAAAAACGGTCTTTTTTGTGATTTATCGAAAACCGGAAGTGTCACGTGACTGAAATTCGGTTCCTGAGCTGACATGACCATTCCAAACATATAACTTTCATAACTTTTTTCTCTATCTCTTACGGTTTGGCTGCTGAAACAGCGTCCCGGACGGACGGACGGACGGACAGACAAGTCTATTAGATAAAGGATAATAACCGCACATGCGCAGAACCGAAACTATCAAACAATCAAACACAAAAATCATCACAGCTCTATGGAACTTGCATGCGAAACTTGCAAAACATAAAGTTCATTGACACTTCTGCAGCGAGTTATTTTCCTGTCGAAACTTGTCGTCGTCGTCGGCACTTCCTCACAAAAAATATCCAAATCTTTTCAATTGTCTATATGCAAAATAGGAGCACATCAGCGTGACTTGAATCGGAACCAGCAAAATTAGAAATGCGTTTAGCACTCCAAATACGTCTGCTATACATATTAGCGGATTCCAACCGCTCTCAAAATATGTAGCATTAAAAGAAGCCGATGTATATCGAACTTTATAAAAAAAAAAAGTCTTATTTGGCGTTGCACCTTGCTGGCGGCAATGTTTTAGCAAATCTCCGCTAAATACATATATAGGTACGACTTTTATAAATTTCATCTGCACAGGAATCCATTCAGCGTCCAGTGTGCAGTTGCTTCCTATGTTTCCACTATTGGAAAATTTTTACGCATACGAGCGCTTGGTCCACATACCACGTCGGTCGATGGACAAGCAAAAAATTTTTATTTATAGCAGCGAGAACGAGGTAGGTACATTACCCGCTGCGTCGCCGACATGTCGATGTTAACTACTGGCGGCAATTGGTTATAGGTGTTCAATTTTTACTCAGACCTATCGCATAGATAACACGAAGCACACTGAAATATTTGCTGCGGCGGTCCCTCCAATACGTCACCCTCTAGCGGAAAATGCAGCCAACAATATTCATACATCCATAATCTTGCTCGTATCCGGCTATCCAATTTTGCAAAAAGCCTTCCTACGTCCTTAGCAAAATATTTTTGTATAATATCTATAGATAGGCTATTCAGTTCTTCTGCAGTAATCGGCATTGTATTGAGGCTGCTGCGGCAGTTATTAGTGATGATACTTGAACTGTGTTACACTTCGCAAAATCTTTTGGACGAATTCCAAGTATCTGTTGTAAAATTGAACTTATTCTCCAATTTTTTTCGCTCGACTTTACACTCTTCGTACTTTGCTGCAGTAAAATTATAGTCAATTCCAAGACGTGTCAAGTAGTTTTCCAATGATGTGGCTTGAAACTGCAGATAATCCAACTCCACTTTATTATCTGAACATTCGATTTCTCGAGCTTCTGCCCCAGGTACTGCTGCAATGCTATTATTCTTCTTCTGTGCAGCCTGAGGTGTCGACAGTGACTGAAGAAGTAGTGTTGATGTTGCAGCACTCCACGCCGGTTGAGGTCGATTGAAAAACAATGTATAATTTAGTAGAGGCACTGACTCGTCGTGGCTATGGGTTTTGTTAAAATGCATACAGGGTGTTTCGGAACTATGAGATCAAACTACTAGGGGGTATTCAGTACGACGGTAGACAGTAGAAGACATTTGAGTATAGGAATCCATGTCGGGAAATGTCTCCCTGGGGCACTGGGACTCTATGACACGTTAAGACAACTTAAAAACAAAATGTGTTTCAATTCCTCAAATGTCAACGATAACGTACAGCAAGTTTGTAATAATTCATCCGTTTTTATGGACTTCACCAATCAAGAATTGGCGGATATGCATCTGGCATATGGAGCAACAACCTGCAGTGCATTCGAATGTCGCCCATTCCATAATGGCCGACGACCAATCGCACAACCAGACCAATGGCCGCCGACGACAAACAACCAATCGCTCAATCCCACCAATCCCAATCCATCCCGACGTCATCTTGCTCGATAACCACACCTCATTACCAAACTGGCCGCACAACCAACCAACCATAACCACACACAAACAGGAGGTCGACCCACGACACAACCAACCACACACCGGAGGGCGAGGCCGGCACTGGTGGGAGGGGGAAAAGGGGGCGGGCCGCCCCAGAACTCTCATAACTGTCATCGTGTGGGGGCAGTCAGACAATAAGCAAGAACATTCAAGGCGGCCATAGTCAAGTTCACGAGTTATTCTTTTTTGAGCTCAGAAAAAAAGAAGTTAAAAGGTTCCAGTATTGTTATACGAAAATATCTTTCAAAAACTCGGTCTGAGTTGTTAATAAATGCATGCCAGCACTTTGGACACAAGAGTGTCTGATCGCAGGATGGTATTATTATCAACATAAGCAATAAAAAAGGTGCGTGTTCGAAACATTAAAGATTTGGGAGAGGCTATAAGTAAATTTGAACAATAAGCTATTTTTGTTTACTCATCTGTGTTTGGTAAAATCGGTAACTTATGTGGAGGACATGTGAGGCATTCGTAAATTACGTTGCTGAAAATTAATTTTGTGTAAATTATAAAATTGTTTAGTTTCTAAGTTGAAGATGAATCATTTGACTGTTGCACATGTTAACGCTCAATCGGTGACTGATAATTTTTTTGTTTTGCGTGAACATATTCTAGAAAATGAATATGATATAGTTTCTATCACGGAAACTTTCTTGGATTCAAAGGTTCCCACCAATACACTGGAAATATCCGGTTATAACTTATTGGATTGTGGAACTTTTGGAAGTGGTATTGCACTATATCCAAAAACATTTTTTCAAGTTAATCAAATTAATGTTACAATTTTCCTGAATTTGAGCAATTGTAGGTAGAAGTTTGTTACAGCATAAATGCGACATTACGACACAACCGTCAGTTAGTTACTACCTGCAGACTACTTTACGACAAAATCGGGAAAATTACACAAATCCGTTGCCCCAAATTCTCGTTACAATGGGCTGCAACACAAGGGTCCGGCTATTAGGGATGCTCAGCGAGAAGGAGTGGGTTCTTTACGACCTTAGAATTAGGGCATCGGTCCGGCAGATGAGGTAGAGATTTTAAAATTGATAGCGCCACCCCTATTGTTAAAAACCTGCCTATGAAAAAGGGGAAAACATAAACGGGGCTAAAAAAGAGGTATCTGCAGTGCTCGATGTCCAGCGGGAGCATCAACGGACTTACCTTTAGACCAATTTCTTCAAACCTCCCCTGTATCCCTTACATAAAGAAATCACATCATTAATACGCACGCAAACGTTGATACATAAAATAATAATGCCCAAAGTACTTAATTAAATGCAATCTCTTGAATTGAAATAATTGAACAAGTACAAAAACAAAAAAAAAGAAATGGTTAGTAACCAGTTGAAATTATTTAGCGAAAAGTCCATCGACAATAATGGCATCAAAATAAATCATGAATTTGACAGTAGCAAGAACTATGGTCATTAAGTGACACAACAAATTTTAAGCTAGGTGCGCAACGACGGGAACTTGAATTTACGAACGCACTCGTCACACAAAAAGATTATTATTTTTTTTAAATGTCTTCTACCAGCTCAGCAATAGTTGCTATTCATGGTACAGTTAATTGGGGGTTGTCACTGTAGATTGCACTAGTGGTGCTAAGTGCACCTTTCACTAAATTTAAACACTGTATGTCAGTATTGTTTATTGTTCATGCTCGCTGAACGAAAATTTATTCACTGTCACTATCACTTACTAGTAGGTCTATTGGTAACTTCCGCTTCAGTCTTTTATGAATTGATTTAGCACCTAGTCCATAGTGTGTTGCACCACTACATTGGTTGATGTTGTCGTAGAATTTCCTGGATCTGTTATTTATGAAATCTTGTATTGTTGGGATGCCCAACTCCCTGTGAAGTTGTGTGTTTCTAACGAACCATTCAGCATTCGTGATAATACGGAGCACTTTATTTTGCAAAACCTGTAGTTTGCGCAGGTTTGTTTTTGATGTTGTACTCCAAATGCAGCAGCCGTAGGTAAATATCGGACGGATGATTGCAGTGTATATAAGTATTCCACATTTAGTCTTAAGTGAAGATCTCTTATTTAGGATTGTATACAGCATGCTGAGTCTTGCGTATGATTCTGTCAGCTTCTTGTTAATGTGGAGGCTCCATGTTAATCTCCGATCCAGATACATGCCAAGATATTTAACAGCGCTATCCTTAGGGTTCCATGGAATTGGGGTGTTATCAATTGTTATATTGGGTGGATCCGTGGGTCTGCGGAGCGTGAAAATTTTGCATTCACATTTGTTAGCGTTTATAGTAATGCACCAGCGTTTAAACCACTCTGTTAGTTTATTTATGCCTACTTGGAGAGTTTCTTCTGCTTGATATATGTCGGTATTTTGCGCTATTATTGCTGTATCATCAGCATACATCGCAAGGTCATTATTAGGGATGGTTGGGATATCTGACATAAAGGTGTTAAATAGGATTGGTCCCAGAATTGAGCCTTGAGGAACTCCTGATTTAATTTGTCGTGGGGTGGACAAGTACGATCCAATCCTTACCTGGAAGCTTCTGTTGCTAAGAAATGACTTTATAGTTTGCAGTAAGTATGAGGGAACGTTCATTTTTAGCAGTTTATATATTAGCCCGTCCGTCCATACTCGGTCGAAGGCTTGTGCAACATCGACAAATGCGATTAGCGTATGCATTTTGTATTCAAACCCTCGTTCAATAATTTCAACAAGTCTTAGAACCTGGTGGTTAGTGGAATGCCAGTTTCTAAATCCAAATTGCATTGGAGGTATAGCATTGCGATCGTCCAGAAATTTAATCAAGCGTCTGTGAATGACTCGCTCTAGAAGCTTAGATACAGTCGATAGTAAACTTATTGGTCTGTATGCTGTTGGATCATTGTGGTTCTTCTTGGGTTTAGGAAACATCAGGACGTGCGCTAGTTTCCATGCTTTTGGAAAGTATGTTATTCGTAAACAAGCGTTAAAAATTGCCGTTAGATAGGCTACTGCTTTAGGGGGAAGGTTTTTTAGCACGATGTTAGGTATCTTGTCTTTTCCAGGGGCTTTATTGGTTTTCAACTTTTTGATATATTCTTTGACTTCCGCTGGAGAGGCTGGATCTATTGGTGTAATATTGTTGTTGTCATTGGTGTTAACTTCACGTTGTACTTGTTCAATATGGTCCACGTTGTTTTGCTCAAAGGTGGTGGTGAACACTTGCTCCAAATGTATGGCGAACACTTCGCTTTTCTCCTGATCTTCGGTATATGCTTGACCGTTTACTCGAATCGTTGGTATTGTTTGAAGTTGCCGAAGAATTTTCTTGGTAGCTCTCCACATGTTCGGGTCCCCTGGATCTAAATTTTCAATATAGTAGTTGTAAGATTGAATTTTGTGATTATCCAATTGTTCTTTGACTATTCTTATTAACTGATTTAGTCTGGCTTTGGTTGCTGGATCCCGTGTTCTTTGCCATAGTCTTCTTGTTCTGTGTTTTTCCTTGATTAGGTTGAATATTTCAATTGGGGGGGTTAAGTAATTAAAGTATTTACGCGATCGGTTGGTGGTGGTGGCATTGCAAACTGCTTGTGTTACCTTTTCATTAAATCTTTCAATTGCATTATCAATGTCATCCGGTGATGTTAGATTAACTGGACATATCAGAGATGTTTTCATGAATGCTTGGAATATGTTCCAGTTTATTGGGCCATTTATTAGTTTGGGAATTTTAGGGTATTGTTGGATTGTGCAGCCTAATGTAATAATTACTGGGAGATAGTCTGAATCAAGTTCAGTTACGACCAGTTGGTTGATGGGTGTGGTTAGGTTTTTGTGGAGAACTATGTCCAAAATGTCAGGAGAATGATCTACTCGATAGGGATAATAGGTATAATCTGTGGGTGCTGCAATTTGAATTGCCAATTCTGATGCAAGATTCTCAAGTTTGGAGCCATTAGGGTTTGTTTTCCTGCATCCCCAGTTGCTGTTTTTGCAGTTATGGTCACCAATTAGAACAGTGGGCTCTGTGCCTGTAAATATGTTTTGCAGTTCTATTTTTTGAAGTTTTTTATTTGGTGGTTTATATCCTGATATTATTTTTATTATGGTATTGTCTGTTGTTTTCATTTTAATTGCTATCGCTTCTATGTTGTTGACATCGTGCAAGTCATGTATTGTAACTAAAAGGTTATTTTTAGCTATTATTGCCGCACCGCCCCAGCCTATTCCTGTTTCTCTGTCTTTTCTGAAGATCCGGTATCCAGGTATCATGAATTTTTCGTTTGGGGTAAAATGTGTTTCTGTGACACTAATAATGTCTATATTATGTCTTGCAATAAATGATATAAATGTTGACCTTTTGTTTTTTAGTCCATCTGCATTCCAGTTGGCTAGTGTTAACTTTTGTAGATATTTTTGATTATTTCCCGCCATTGAACAACATTGGGATTATTGACATTATTGCGGTTTTTATTTGATCAATGTATGGTGTTAATAGTTGTAAAATAGTGTGGATAATGTTTGTAATAATAGGATTAAGGTTTGTTGTTTGAGGAGAGTCATTTGTGTTATTGATCACGGTTTCGGCGTATGTGCGATTTGCGGTAACATTTCCAGTTATGGATGCGTTAGGATTGGTTGGTTTGATTCTAGGAAAGTTCTGTGCTGATTGGTAACGTTGGGAGGTGTTTTTGCTAAAAGATTTAATATAAGGGCATCCGCCATAGTTGGCCGTATGCTCGCCCCCGCAGTTAACACAACCTGGTTTGGCTTCCTTAGATTTTTGGCAGTTGCTGTAATGATGGTGTTCTTTACATTTGACACATCGAGGTGGGAGATGGCAGTAGTTCTTTGTATGCCCCACTCTTTGACAGTTGGTGCATTGTGGTGTTTCGTTACTTCTACGCCGCGGTTCCACAGCAACCACGCATTGTAATAATCTGTTTAAATTGAGTATTTCTTTGGCTCCTTCAGTTTTTTGAAGTTCGATTGCAATAATGGGTATAGGTATTTTCTTTGTATTTTGTAACCTGGTTACCTTAATCACCGGATACTTCAGTTGAAGCAACTCAGCATATATTTCCTCCTTGGTGATAGAGACTGGAACATTTCTCATTACTACTGACATATTTGCATTTTCTGGTAGTTGATATGTATAATAGTTTACTTTATTTTGATCATAAAATTTAGTAAGTGCTCTGTAGTCATCTGGGCTGCTTAAATTAATCTTTAGTTGAGTGCCTCTGTAGGTTGTGGTAAAGTCGGCCTTTTTTATAACTTCTTTGATATCCTTAATTATATTCTGATGATGCGTGCCATTTGGGAGAAATATTGGTGGAACTTTTGATGTTTCAATTGTGGTCGTTTCTTTATTTTGGAGCGGAGACTCACTAGAATTAGTCTGAGAATTTTCTGGGGTATTCTGCAGCGTATAAAATCGATTTTCGGAGAGCAGGGTTTCGTTATTAAACATGTAACGTTTGTTAATGTCATCATCTGGTGAAGAAAGGCCGCGTTTTTTAGAATTACTTTTGCTAGGGTCATTACTATCAATGTCCATTGTGGTGGCATTAGCTTCTTTGTAAATTAATGTTGGTGGCTTTATCTGTACTGGTGGCAATTCTGGCATTTTTCAAAATATTTCTACTTACAGTTATATGTTGAATTGCACTGGTTAAAACGCATGTGGGATTGTCCGCTATCTACTCGATAGCGCGTAGATAGCGGCTGGCGGTCACGTACCTGACCTATTCGGTCAAGTTATGCGTTTATCTCGTTATAGTTTACGGTTAACAAACACTTATAATTTTAGTAATAGTTGTTGCTAAATTCGCTTCACTATCTCACACAACGTCCGATCGGCACGGTTCACGTTGTCGAACTACAAAAAGATTAAGAAAGCACCAAAAATAACTAGAAACGAAATACCTACAAAAACTGGTAAAACAGCTACTGCATGAAAATGGTGTTTACGGGAGACGGAACAGGGCTTCGATGATGCGTACCACAGCTAGGGGTCGGTAGGACGATAATCCCGTCACGGGTGAAAAGACGCCGAGCAATTCCAATAAGGAATAACGAAACGATGCGAGATACAACAGGACGTCTTGGCAAGATAGCGTTGGTTCTATGAAGAGTTCGTTATAATCCGCGAAAGCGATAATTTTGGAGTCTCGCAACCCCACGATAAGAACTCTTGTCCACACTAACTTAATGGCCTTACGTTAACCTCAAACAACTAGTACGCACATCTCGATGAAACACCAAACAGTTCCATAGGCTCAGAAGCCGTCCATAAACCATACCGTTAAATACGTAGGACGAAAGCGGGTGTACAGCATCTCAAAAGGGCACCAAAAATCGGCGAGACACAGAGTTAATGTTTTATCTTTACTACGAAGGCACTTTTAACAAGGAAGCGCGCACCGCAACATTCGCACATAATCTTTTACAACACTTGTTCCCTCCTACAGCGCGAGCTCGCGCTGCGGGGGACGCAAATTCGAAACTTTTGTTGACTCCTTTAATACCAGAGCGAAAGTGTCTCGTACCGAGATGAATTTCTCAACTAATATAAAGGGGACACGCGCCAATTAGCCACTTAAGCACTTATTAGGTACTGTGTATTTACCTAAAGTATGATCAGGACTTTGACCATATGAACAAAGCAGTCGGTGTCTAAGGTACCTGGTACTCTGCATGCCTAGACCTTGTCCATTAACAAACAAACAAACAAACAAAAATTATTTTCATCTAGTACGGCTATGGAATAGTTTCTAATTTATGAATGCAACTACATTTATACCTAAACGTCAAACTTGACATTTGATTTTTAAGTGACTCATAGTTGAATTCATAAATTATGAACTATTCCATAGCCATACTATATGAAAATCATTTTTGATCATACTATATTTACCCCATAGAAATAGATACAAAGCTTTTATGGAAAATTTTGAAATAGTTTGTAGTAATCTGGTTTCGCTTTATGATGACATCAATGTGTAGGTGACTTTAATATTGACTTGCTTCAACCTGAAAGCACGGAATCGATCTAATATATTTCCCCCCTTCAGTGCGAGCTCGGGCTGAAGGGAGACGCAAATTCGAAACTTTTGTTGACTCCTTTAATACCAGAGCGAAAGTGTCTCGTACCGAGATGAATTTCTCAACTAATATAAAGGGGGCACGCGCCAATTAGGCACTTAAGCCGTGTTCCTTGTTTCTCCCATAGGCTGCACACAAAATATTCTAGAATAACGAAATCTTGAATCAGCGTAACGCTTAAAACTTCGGTAAAGTCCCTGCCTGCCTGATGACGGAATTTGCAGACAATAGTCCTCGACAGTGGTAATTAAGATACAATGAATTACGTCATTTCAACCAGCGGAGAAAACCTTTCTAAATTTAGAATACACATATCTGAACCTAACTTAATGAAATGAAGTATTGGGAGACGCTAATATTTGAAATAAACGGAGTAAAGTTTTGAGCCCTTACCGAAATTTTAATTTACGCGTGGCTGAACTAGGGTTTCCAGATTTATAACCAACGTTTCCGGGACAATAGGGGGGGGGGGTTGAATACATAAATGTATAATTTTACTCATATATCTACTATCTACTAAATAATGCATTTGTAAAATAAAGTTATATATTCATCAACAAAAAAAAGTATGCTTGTGTTTCTGTAATGCAAGTTTTACAATGGGCCATAAAATCACTGTTTTTCGATCCAATTATTAAAATCTGGGCCATTTAGTCATTTTTCATTGAAACTAGTTAGTCTCTTCTTAGATGTTCTAAACGTAAGTTTACGTTGATTTGTGTAACCTGTTTACGTGTATGCTCGATGCCCGTATGCGATCAACGATCATCGATCAATTATGAACATACACAAATACAGGAATACGCGATCGGCATAGGAGTAGGCAGGAGTCATTGGATTATCGGTAGTGGCCTGCGAAATTACATTCCGGGACATTAGCTTAAAATTGCGGGACACGGAACAGAGGAATGAATTCCGGGACAATCCCGGAAATCCCGGCCACCTGGCAACCCTAGGCTGAGCTGGGAAAAGAATTACAATCGAAGCTAAAATAGGCGGAAAGGCGGAAAAGGGCGAAAATAAAGCAAATTGTCCTCACAAGTTATGGTCAACAAGCAGAAAATGTTATTAGGTACTGTGTATTTACCTAAAGTATGATCCAAAATTATTTTCATCTAGTACGGCTATGGAATAGTTTCTAATTTATGAATGCAACTACATTTATACCTGAACATCAAACTTGACATTTGATTTTTAAGTGACTCATAGTTGAATTCATAAATTATGAACTATTCCATAGCCATACTATGTATATGAAAATCATTTTTGATCATACTATATTTACCCCATAGAAATAGATACAAGGCTTTTATAGAAAATTTTGAAATAGTTTGTAGTAATCTGGTTTTTTATGATGACATCAATGTGTAGGTGACTTTAATATTGACTTGTTTCAACCTGAAAGCACGGAATCGATCTAATATATTACCATGTTTGGCAGTTTCGGGTTTACACAAATAATAATCAATTAACCTACCTACTAAAATAACATTACAAACAGCAACATTGCTTGATCATATATTAATAAACAGCACAGATATTATTTCCTCCGGAACTAAACAGTTAGGATTTTTTTTTAATCATGAACTGATATGCTCTAGTTATGCACAAAATATATGTAAGTATAAACCACAAACCTATACTTTTCCAATTTTGATCTTGATTCTTCAGCTAATAGGCTGGCAGCAAATCCTTCATATCCTATAACATAAAATCGGTGGTCTCTTTCTATGTATGTATGTTTGTTCACTATCTCCTCCGAAGATAATGGACCGCTTAAATTGTATGATAGCTTAACATTTTGCTAACCTTTAGGCTAGATCATAAGCTGGTTTTTATTTAAAAAAAAAGTACGAAAAAAGTAAAGTTTTAAATAAATCGTGTAATTGGGAAGCTAAGTGTAGCTCGGGTGATTCACTATACAGTGTGGTCCATTAAGTGTGCAACAAATGGGACATTTTTTTATTAGTTGTAAAACCAAAATTTAAATACCGCCAAAAGTTAGTGCATGTTTGATAACCATATCAGATGCCCTTAGAATGGCTTCAAGTCAAACAATATACAGGACAGGACAAAAAATATGTAATTCGTTCAAGAATAAAGTTACCTTATTTCAAAAAATATAGCAAAATTTTATTGAGAAAAGTTGTTTAGAATCAAAAGTTATGCTCAAATACCAAGTTACGGCCTCCTATTCGAATTTTTATTCTTTTTTTGTAAAATTTTGTATTATCCCCGTATAATACATATTTTTATTATTCTGATTTTATTAAGAGTTTTTCATATGTAAATTATTATTAGTAAAGCATTTGCCTTGTTAAAAAGAATATTTGCGAAATTCTAAAGTTCTGTTAAATATCGTTGCAACAAACATGACGTGGACGCTTACCTAAAAAAATATAAATCCAAGTAAATTTTACAAATACGCTTCAAGTTGCTAAAAGTTATTTAAAAGGGATGTGGTTGTGGCTACTTTAAATACATATAAAATCAAAATAATAAAAATATGTATCATACTGGGGCAATACAAAATTTTCCAAAAAAGAATCAAAATTCGAATAGGAGGCCGTGACTTTGTATTTGAGCATAACTTTTAATTCTAAACAACTTTTCTCAATAAAATTTTGCTATAATTTTTGAAATAAGGTAACTTTGTTCTGGCTCAAGATTTCCATCATGCTTTCATGCTTCACACAATATGAGTGTTCCACCTCTATCAGGAGTGAAGTTTGTTGAACTTGCTCTGCAACTAAACCAAAAACGGATTTCATATTAATCGACGAAAAAACTACATGCGTTATGTATGTAACTACTTGGTAAAAGTCGTTTTGGTAACACTGTTCTTTTTACCATTCTATTTGAGCCGAAATCTTCGTTGACAAAATGTTTTTCGCATACTCGAAAGTTATCGACAACATACTTTTTCAGTGATCATTTATTTATAGGTTTCATTAATGTATAGAAAATCGTCTATTAATGACCCTTATTAATGAAGGATTTTTAAAAATAGTTTATTAATAACCCCTATTAATGAATGATTTTTTATTAATAGACGATTTTGGTATAGGTAATCAAATATACCATTAATGTCAAAACTTTAAGTGTCAAATTCTTTGCATGCAATAAAATTCGATTTTCTTCAAATCAATAACATACGATCAACGAAAAAATGTTGTAACCAACTCGTGTGTTAATCGGCGAGTAATAATCTCAACAATTAACGTGTTTGCTAGTGCTCACACGTTAAAATGTCTCGATTATTAATCTCTCTCATTAACACGCTTGTTTGTTGAATAACTATTTTGTTCAGGGTAATGAACTTTTTGTTACCAATTGCACGAACCACCTCGAGTATAATTCAGGATTTTTTCTGGATGAATAAACCGATGTCGACTGTGACTCCTCTCAGGGATGCAGTTTGGCACGCAGCAATTAATTTTATCCATTTTAGATGGAATAAGAATAATGACAAAATCAAAAATGACAATGACAAGGCTGATAGGAGAGCGATGTCCAGTAAATAATATAGACCACTGCAAGGTCAACTAAATCTGTAGGAACAAAACTTTGTTCCTATAGATTCAGTTGGCCTTGGGCAAACTCTATGAGTGGCGCCTTCTGAGCGACCTGGAAGTGCGGCTCTTTGAGCAGCCATGACTGTTCTCACTTTGACCCGCAGTGTTTACGTTCTATACCAGACTTGGTTTATTATTTCTCTAGAAAATTGACAGATCTTACAACAAATAAAATTCATTTTTTCAAAACCTACCTGTTATTTTAAATTCATACAAGATACATCGTAAAATAAAGCATTATTACCATTTTCAGATAGCTATAACTCCTCATGGGTGAACTTTCGCATACAGGTAATTTGGGTTAAATCCGAGGTTAAATAGACGTATTTTGAGCTATACTAATATTAACCATTCACAAAACTCGTGAACCGTGAATGTCAATTTTTTTAAATATTTGCTCAGTGTAACTAGTAGTTACAGTTTTTTTGAGAATGTACTTCGGATCTACTGATTTCTAGTAATATTTAAAGTTAGGTTATGTTACATGCGTCAAAAGTTGAGCGAAGTTTTTCGTTGTAATAATTAACTATAGCCTTTTTCCCTTTCAAATAATAAAACCCTCTTTCATTTCTGTTCCATTGCAATTGAAATGTATGCACAAAAATTAAAGAATTTTGGAGATGGTTTTTACAAGAAAGTGTGACATAAGTAAAGTTTCTAAATTTCAAAAATTTCAGTGCTGCCAAAATCAATAAGCAGAAGTTCCAAACCAGAATTTAAACAAGGTTCTACCAAGTTGACAGTAGCGATGTGTCGATCCGGTCGGATTCGATACAAAGGATCGAATCCGGGACAGGATGGATTTGGATCGAGTCCAAGTTTCGGTCCGGATTCGTTCCGAGGAACAAAAATGTCGCGAGACGTCAATTCTCGCGGACATTCATTCCTTTGGCATTCCGTTATTCAATCCAGTTCAACACAGAATACAATACAATGTGTTGATGGGGAACGGCAAATGATGATGGTGTTCGTTTTAGAGGCTCGACGTCGACAGGCGACACATGATACGGCCGAAGTTGCATGCTTTTTTATCAGTTATCAGTGATTTATGGCTTTTGGCGGCTTTGTATGTGCCCAATTGATGTTTGAGACATATAAACATACTGAATTACCGACTGCGTGATCACTCATCAAAACAAAGATACGCGCGTTGTGCGTTCCGGGTCCGAAATGGCCGAGGGCCCCGGGTGTGTGAAATGCACATTCAATTTCGATGTCGATCCGAGGATCGAATCCGATGGACTCGATCCACTTGCGGAATGGGATTGGAATGAACGAGTCCGCAAAAGTATCGAAACTTCCCATCACTATTTGACAGTTCACGAGTTTTGTGAATAGATAGTCTGTGGTTAATTTATTTCCGCACCTTTTAGGCACACCCTATCTATAAGCCGTTCACGATCTTTTTGGGTCAGGTGAGGCTATGACCATCTAGTAATTTTGTTGGCAGTACCTCTGTTGCAACTAAACTCCCTCATGGAAATTGACACTTTTTGTGTTAGGTTAGGTTGTTTTCAGTTTAAGGTTATATTTTCTGAATAGTTACATTGTTGCCGGATATTCTCTAGTCTCCACATCGACTCGCTTTCTTTTAAATGTGGTCTGTCCTTCTTAAATTGGAAGAAGCATCGTTTAGTGGAAATTTTTTGTTGCAACAAAATTATTTTGGGCATTTTGACTTTTCCTTTGACGGAAATTAAAATTATTTTTACACATTTGATAAATCATTTATTTTCTTACGAATATTAAAATATTAAATCTGGCAATGTGGTGGCAAGAAAATGTCGAACAGACACTGACAGAAAAAAAAAGTTGCATTCGCTACATCATCGAATCAGTTAGTCCAACATGAAAAGAAAAAATCATAGCCAACTCTGTCCCAAAAAGGTCGTGAACGGCTTATATGTATAACTATTGTTATATGAATTTGTATTACAAGAACGTGTGTAAAGGAATAATTGCAACTTATCTTGCGTTCGAAAAAAAAGTTATCGAGAGGGCTTTCAACTACATTTTGTCTTACAACTGCATGTCGGTGATTATTACATCGCTCTACCCAAGATTCAGCACGCTCGGTCACTTGATTTGTCAGTTGTCAAAGTGAGGTTGTGTGCATACACAATCCATAAAATAAGTTATGACATGACTTTCGAAAATTAATGTTTGACACAAGACCACTTGATAACGGTTTCTTTTAGTGCACTTTACCAAAATATTACTATACAGTGTGTCTCACTTTTCAACTTGACACCCCTGCAACGTCGTTATTTATTTTCTGATTGATTTTAAAATTTTCACAATTATACTACCTGGTAAAAGGGTAACATTCACTATTTTAAAATAATTGTACTGCATATCGGTAGCTTACTGCGATCAGAAATAAACGCAAAAAATCTAAAAAACGTAGTAGGCCTTGTTTAATCGTAAAAGTACCTGTGACAATCGTTTTAGGACCACCTGAAAACCCTAAAATCAAATTTTGGTTACAAAATTTTGAGTAGCAATTGTTTTATGCAATATTGAAGTTAAATCAAAATTATTTCGTTTTTGCTATTTATTTTACGCATTAGTACAGTGCTTTTGTCTAAAAGCTATTATGGAAGTTGCCCGACCACATGTTTGTTTAATACAATTACAAAGATTAACTTTTTATTTTAAATTTCACTACAGAACTAAAAAAAACTAGACTAATATTGAAATTATGTAGCAGTTTGTCTAATACAGTCAGACGGCTTTGCGGTTCGCCGATTTGATTTTACGCGGGGCACCTTTGTTCGCCGATATTTGCTTTGCCGTTCGCGGATGGAATTGCCAACGTTAACCGTTTCAACTTTCACACACTAACGGCCGGTCTTATGAAGGCCACTAATCTGACGTTAACTTTAATTCGCTGTTAAAATAAACAAAAGCGCATACAAATTTGTTTACTAATGAATAATATGTCATAAGCGCCAACGTTTTGATGAGCTTTTGTTTATTTTAACAACAATTTAAAGTTAACGTCAAGTTAGTGACCTTCATAAGACCGGCCGTAAGTAAATAAAGCAGACGTATGCGGTTGATGTCATGAGCACCTAAACAACATTATTTATCACGATCTTGTAAACACACTTATCGAGCCCATTTCTTTGAATCTCTTATTACCAAGTCGGACCTGTTTAATTTTGAATTAAACAGACATAAATTTCAGTCCAAATTTACGAAATATCGTTCACAATTTAAAAGCCAGTGTTGATTCGCAATCAAACGAGTTAAAGGCCAGAAAACTGCAACTTGCAAATCGCGCAAATAAACGACCCACAATCTCGAGTTCAGCGCACGGACTTGCAAACGCATGCGAAACTATAACAGCTTACCGCCTGCTGAGTAGTTGTTTTGTAATATTAGAATCGTTTCACTAATCTACACTTTGCACTTTGATATGTTGTTATTTAGTTAAGCAATAAATTTTTGTATAAATAGACCGTTTCTTTTTGTAATAAATCAATCGACATCTAATGTTTGATTCATTCGCAATGTTGCTGCCCTCTTCCAAGCCATAATTCATAAAACATGAGGCTGCGTTTTAAGGGTAGCAACATCATCATCCCTTTAAGTGCCATTGACTACATTGGCTTAATACATGAATGCAGTCTCATTCATGTTCTTAAAAATTAGGGATAAAGAACCAGTGCAATCAACAGAAACCTGATCCAGCCTCCAGGCATTTCTGTTCAGATCTGAAATAAATTGTAAAATAATAACTTGAATAAACAAATGGACATTCGAGCTCTAGATTCAACTGGCAGACTTATGTTACGTATGGAATTTTAGTTTGTATATGCAAGTTTATGTATCTTTGCATTTTTTGAGGTTGCATAGTATAAATAAATCTAGTTTATAGAACCTAACCCCGTTTTCATTATTTATGTGTTTACTTGCGCATCGCAGTATTCTTCTGGAACGTAACCCCCGCGAACGGCGACGTCTGACTGTACTATATTATTAAAGTTAGAATAAAATTGCCTTTTTACTTTTTAATGTAGAACACAATGCACTGGTCTTATCTAATAATTATCATCAATTTACAAAACTAGATTTTTCCAATTTCCACCAAACTCCCTTGTCTAATGCACTTTTCAATCCACTTTCTGTTATTTGAAACAATATTTGCAGTTGTCGTGGAGTTATTTCAGCGCATGCTTGTCTAATAAACAGATCTTCTCTATTTTGGCTATTACCTTGATACACTTTTTGTTTTAGGACTCCCCATAAAAAGAATTCTAGAAGAGTTAGATCCGGCGGTCTAGCGAGCCAAAATATTAAGGGGCTATTAGGACCTATCCATCTCATTGGAAACATTCCATTTAACCAATCGCGAACAATTCTGGCATTATGAATTGGCGCGCCATCTAATTGCAGGTATAAATCTTTTCTTACTGCTAATGGTAACTCATCAAGTACGTCTTGAAAATCAGTATTAAGAAAATGAAGAAACCGTTGTGAACAGAAATGCCTGGAGGCTGGATCAGGTTTCTGTTGGTTGCACTGGTTCTTTATCCCTAATTTTTAAGCACATGAATGAGACTGCATTCATGTATTAAGCCAATGTAGTCAATGGCACTTAAAGAGATTATAATTAGATAACTACCCGAAGTGCAGCCTCACACTTCAATTTTAGGCTTGGAAAGGTAGTATCGATGTAACTGAATCAAACAGTCAATGTCGATTGATTTTATTACAAAAATAAATGGGCTTTTATACAATATAACTGCTTAGATACTAAATAAAAACATTTCAAAGTGCAAAGGTATAGTTCACTAGAACGATTCTAAAATTGCAAAATAAGTAGTCAGCAATTATAGTTCCGCGTTGTCTGCGAGTTCGTGCCATGAACTTGAAGTTCTAGGTCATTTCGTAATATAATATGCTTACTGTTATGATAGCGGTCTTTAAACCGACTGATTATGAAAGCAAAACTGGCTTTTAAATTGTGAACGATTTTCGTAAATTTTGACTGAAATTTATATCTGTTTAATTCAAAATTAAACAGTTGTGATGTAAAATTCTCATTGTGAAAATTTGAACCAATATTTCTGTTATTTAAGATTCCGCACCAATCATTGATCTTCTTGGAATACTGTCTCCTACAATTTATAGTAAAGTTGGGATTATGAAATGCCCACCATCTACAATTTTGTGATGAAACGACTCCATTAGTTGTAAAAGTGGCTTCATCCGTAAACATAAACCTTTAAAAAAAATCCTGTTATTTAAAAAATGTCTTTGTGCCCATAGACAATATTCCATTCTTCTAATTTCATCGTTTTCTTCAGGGGTATGCAGAAAAAATTTATATGGTTTGAGTTTGTGCCGTTTAAGACACCTCCACACTTTTGATTGTGAGATTTGAAGTTGCAGTCCAACCTTATGTATGCTTAGCTTACGATTAGCTCGTACAGCATCCAAGATCACTTCATCTTCATTTTTATGTTTAGGTCTAGTAGGTTTAGAAACACTACCAAAAACATTAATATTTGCAACTGTTTGAAAAGTAAAATTTTTATGCGGATTGAATTCTCTAGCTGCTTCTCTGAATGAACGACGATTATCACCTACTAAACGAACTAATTAAATTTTTTCAGCAACCGATAAAAACCTTTCTGCCATTCTTCACAATACAAGATAAAACAAATTTCCATAGCCGTCCTCGTTATCGCGTTCAAGTAGGTATTGTAGTGAAATTTAAAATAAAAAGTTAATCCTTGTAACTGTATTAAACAAACATGTGTTCGTGCAACTTCCATATTAGCTTTTAGACAAAAGCACTGTACTAATGGGTAAAATAAATAGTAAAAACGAAATAATTTTGATTTAACTTTAATATTGCATAAAACACTTGCTACTCAAAATTTTGTAACCAAAATTTGATTTTAGGGGTTTCAGGTGGTCCTAAAACGATTGTCACAACTACTTTTACGATTAAACAAAGCCTACTATGTTTTTTAGATTTTTTGCGTTTATTTCTGATCGCAGTAGGCTACCGATATGCAGTACAATTATTTTAAAATTGTGAATATAACTCTTTTACCAGGTAGTATAATTGTGCAAAATTTAAAATCAATTAGAATAGTATATTAAAGTATGAGTGGATAACAAGGTCTTTAAAACACGCGCGAGTTTTCGAGCACTACGGCGTAGCCGGAGTGCTCAAAATACAGCAAGTGTTTTAAAGACCAGTTTTCCACGAATACTTTACGCTATTTTTTATTATACCTCCAATACTGGAAATAAATTACGCACTAAAAACTTAGAAATAATTTTTGTCGTGATAAATCGAAAGGACATAATAATATTGCTAATATAGTTACGAGAATTATTTACGTTTTTGTAGCGTCCATGTCCGTTGTTGCATTCAGTCGTTTCCTTGACAACCTTTAAAGCTCGGCGAGCTTTAATCGCCTGTATTCGCACGCTCAGGCGTGCTTTAAACGGCGATTCTGAATCAGGTATAATAAAATAGCTATTAAGGCAACTAGTGTTTTACAGAGGATTTAAAAATCGAGGTCGATCATGTTAAAATTCGAGCGAAGCGAGAATTTTATGATCGACCGAGATTTTTAAACTGTAAAACACGAGTTGGCTTCAATATTTTTTCTACAGCCGAGGAGTTTGTTAGCTTAAATGCCCTTGGGGCTTCGCCCCTCTCCAAAACGGCCCTCGGGGCTCCACGCCTCTCCAAGGGGGCCCTCGGGACTCCGCTCCTCTCCAAGGGGGCCCTTGGGGCTCGGCCCTCTCCAAGGGGGCCCTCAGGGCTCGGCCCCTCTCCAAGGGGGCTCTTGGAGCTCCACCCCTCTCCAAGGGTGCCCTCGGGGCTCCGCTCGTCTCCAAGGGGGCCATCGGGCTCCGCCCCTCTCCAAGAGGGTCCTCGGGACTCGGCACCTCTCCAAGGGGGCTCTTGGAGCTCCACCCCTCTCCAAGGGGGCTCTTGGAGCTCCACCCCTCTCCAAGGGGGCCCTCGGGGCTCCGCCCCTCTTCAAGGGGGCCATAGGGCTCCGGCCCTGTCCAATCGGGCACTCGGGGCTCCGCATACAAATCGGTCCGATATAATAACTGTTCTTTTAATCTTCACAAATAAGGTTTTATAAACTCTTAAAGTACTCCGTGCTTTAAATGGAATGGCGTGTTTTATAGACAACATAAAGCACGCCGCATATGACCCTTGGAAACAGTTTAAAATCACGGCTGTAGAAAAAATAAATAACGACGTTACAGGGGTGTCAAGTTGAAAAGTGAGACACACTGTATGTGCACTCTAACACAAGCAACCACTATTAAAACCAACAGACTGCTAATGGTAAGACTAGAAGCACACATTAATTGGAATTTTAGCTTACCTCTCATAGATGGAGCCACTTACTTATAAAACTGAAACAGACATTATTGTACAAATATTACTGTGCTTCGGTCAGCCCTACTACATGTAGCTGTTAATATGTTTTTACTTTGCAAGAGCAATGTTTTTTTATAGTTATTTATGTACAAATCTATATTGTAATTACTATATACCGTGCTCAATTAAATATTGTTGTTTCCACTATTTAAACAAGCATAAATAACCGTCACAGTTAGATTTCTCTTAAACGAACTAATAAAAAATCCACATGATGCAAACTTCTTGAGAGCCGAATCCACATCTATAATAAAGTACATATACATCCTAGTTCTGTTATTAGAAGCTTGGATTTCTGTGGAAAATAAATATTACAGAGTAATGTAGGATTGAATATGTGTATATGTACAATCACAGAACACTCAGCGTGAACTGCTTTTATTTCCATTAACAGAATGACAGTCACTTAACGTACTTAACCAAAGGACCATAATCGTTTACATACAGTGTATCCACAGATTGATGTAACAAGAGATATATAATAATATAATAATGCTTTATTAAAGTACAATCAAAGGGTAACGGATCAGGAAAACCTTGTTCTTCCCCTGCAACCGTAATATTTACAACAATATTTGTATTATAATATATCAATATAATATAATTTGTATAACATTTTTTTTCTACGATCGTGTCAAAATGATCACTTTTTGCACAGTTTCTAGTGTCAAAAGTGATGTTTATAGCACTCTTAATATTAGCGCCTGAATTACGTTTTCTTGTACGTTGCCATCGGTGGCGCGTTTTAATAATATTTTAAAACACACTTTGCCGTAAATTTGAATGTCAACATAATCGAGGATATCTAACACAATGTGACGGAAAAAGTGTCATCGAACTAAGTTTTTATATTTTTGTTACGATCGTAGAAAAAATAGCGAATGATACACATGTATAAGTGCCATTAAAGCACTAGCCACGTTAAAAGCACTCTGCTTTGCATCGTGCTCTTAAACTCGTCGCATGTGCTTTAAAGGCGTACTTATACACTAGTATCATAATATACTATTAAATTTCAATTACATATTTGTAGATTTAAGCCTTGCTTGGCTTGAAACTAATTTTAAGAATATTTTCGATGTTTTCAAATCAAGGAGGCTTTGACAGTAGATAATTCAGGAAAGTGCCTTTCCTGTTCTAAATGGGTAAAAATCATTAGGAAGTGGTCGAAAATGTAAAATTATGGTGCTACACAAAATTTTCGAAAGATCCGAGTACTTTTGGGAAATAGTTATTTTTCAGGTTAATTAGTTTCAACACGAAGTAAAAAATTTATTTGTCAGAAATATTTATTCTTAATGTTGTATCATGCTTACTATGATAAATAAAATGGATTTCTTAAGATGGCACCCATTAATGAAGGAAATTACAGGTTTAATCTTTGGTATAAATTACAATGACATTAAACAATTTATTTCATACTGATGTCAAAAATGACATTTATTTGAAATCGACAGTGAAGTACGCCGAAATCGTCATTAAAATACGAGAAATCGGCAGTGAAGTAATCCATTGTTTTACGACTTTTTTGTAGGTGGCGAGGCGACAGATAAACGTCAATCGACCGAACATAACCTACAAAAGTTGGTTAAAATGTTGTAATTTCACGATTCCTCGATTTCAAATAAAACATAGTGTACACCTCGGCACTGAAGTTTCTTTTTATCCCTCATGTGGTTTATTTGCCTTGGCCCTACAGGCCTCGGCAACTAAATCCACATTCGTGATAAAAAGTTATACTTCAGTGCCTTGGTATACAAACTACTATTTTTGGATTATATATGGTACAAAAAATGGAACATTAAAATCCTAGTACTTTAAAGTAAAATTTTAAAGTTCAAGTACTTTAAAATAATACGTTTTATTTAAAATTCATTAAACTTGCAGTATGAAATAAACCGTTGCATTCACCACGAACGAAAAGTGTTTTTAAAAGTCCTCCCAAGTAATTCCGTCCTCGGCTGCTTTCTCGTCCTTAAAATGCCACTTTTCGATCTAGATAAATAAACTACTATTATTCAATGTAACTGTCACAATTTCTACACACATTTTGAGACATCAAAAATCTCAAAAGCTGTTTTGAATATCCACAAGTGTAGTGGTATCCAAAGTGGGGTACGTGAGTCCAAGATTAACAGATATTAACTTGCACTTTTAAATTAAATGAGAAATTGATGGCAGCGCCACTATCTATTAACTCTTAAGGCTACACTTAGAGATGTTATAGGGTGCATCAAAACATAAAAACTTTGCATTCTCCTAAAGAGGTTAGAACATTTTAATGGACAATAATTTGATTATACAAAAATATGTACTAGAAATCCCAATATATTATAACAGTTAATCAGCAAAATGCATTGCATCATGTATTTATGTTTTTACATAATAGCTATTTATGATATAAGTACATAATGCCTTACTTTAGTGGGCACGCCTATTTAAATGAATAAGCGACTGTTAGAGAGCGAGTCCATATAAAGACGCAAGCACATTCTGCATTATTTACATTTTGTGTAGACAGAAGGGGTATTGTTGTATTAGTTTGGCTCTTTTGTTGGATTTAGATACATTTTATGCGTTGTCGTGTGCATACGTCGTAATAAAGAAACTGAATTTGTAACCTTTTGAAATGATGTGCGAAAAAGCTAAATAATTTATATTTTTAGGTTTTAGAGGTGTTTGTTACTCGTCTGCTAAAGCTTTAGAATTAGGATCAAATCCGATTCCCAACCTACCTTAATTCTACATAAAAAAAATAACGATTTGAAGTCAATATGGTTAACACTTTTATATATCGAAAGATAAACATTTGGCAAAATGTAAAGTTTGTCCCAAGAAAATTATCATAACCAGAGACGGCTTGACAAAAGGATTACACAAGCACTTTGCAGTTGACGTAAAAGCAAAAGATAAAGAGTGACAGACATTTTTAGTACCAGACACAAGTAATTAAGTTGTCAACGAGTACCAACGCAGCTCATTACGAGCACAGAAATACTTTATATAACTTAAAACACTCGTTTTTCTTTGAAATTTACATTCGGAAATAACACCTGAACATTATTTCCTTTCGGGACCATTTGAAATCTTCAGGACTAGTCCCGGGACTTGAAATTTAGCTTGTAAGTCCTGAAAACGCTTTTTGTCCCAGGATTTGAAAACACTACCTCTCACACCAAGTTTTCATGATTTTAACCCGGCATTGGTCGCTACATGAGCGATTCCCTCACATTTTTACAAATTAATTCGCCCTTTTAGTGCAATGGCAGGTATGGCCCCGCCAATTTTTTTAATCCTCATCCTATCCGTCAAGCACCGGTTAGTGGTATTATTTCATGAAAAAGCAAGGCACAGTGCAATTGTGACAAGCAGTTTGGTAGGTGCGTGCGCTAGTGTGAGCAAATCGCTCATTACGCGACTAACCACGTTTACTTTTATATTTTTGTATTTGTTCTAAACATTTTTGATTTTGCGATCTTGCCAACGAGCCATTTTCACGGAATATACCACATATACCTGCTCTAATTGTTTACAAGTTTCGGATGAGTCGGATACAAACTAGAGATCGAAGCAGAGTTTATATTATATCTTTTTTGGATTTGAATTTAACGATTTGTGTTGTATTTACACATGGTGTAAAAAACAAAGTTTTGTATATTCAATGAATAATTTTTTATTTTAATTTTAAGGTATGACGTTAACAGATATTGCCACATTATGATTATAAGGTAATAATTGCCAATTACGAAAAAAACACAACGTATACATTCAAAATGTCAGCTGTGAGCGAAACGCTCACGCGCGACCAACGACGCGAAACGAAACCTAGCGACTAATCCCGGGTTAAGAAAAACAGACGAATTTGATATTGCATATTACGAAGTGTACTGAAGTGTTTTTTCTGATATAACAATTTCTTGTTTCTTAGATAAACTTCTATTCCTAACAATTTTAATCAAACAGCTGCAACAATGTTGTGCATTAATTTCCAAACCATTATGAGGGTCTGTTATTGAACAATACGCAGTCACATAATATGCCAAATATAAATAAATACTTGTGTCAAGGCATCCTTGATAAATGACTAAATGTCTTTTCTTCTTGATCTTTAAGGAGCTGTAAGTTATCAGTGATACAACTTTGTAATAAGGTACGTTTGGCTTAATCTTCTTGTTTCAACTCAATGATTCACTTGTATCATTTAGGTTACTTCATTTGAAAACACCCTGTATATAACTGAACTAAATTTCTTTGCTGTTCCATTTTCACACGTAGAGCAACTGTTAAGGTTCCCCTCTAGAATGTATGTTCATTTTCTGTCTAACTAAACTACATTTTTGTGTTGCAATGAATTAAAAAACAAAGCAACTGTTATTAGCCTATATGTGTAACTAAATGAATTTTCTGTTTTGCTTTGAATTCACAAACACAGCAACTATAAGGTGTTTCTCCGGTGTGTGTCCTCATATGTTTAACTAAACTACTTTTTTCTGTGGCTTGGTATTCACAAACACTACAACTATAAGGTTTTTCTCCGGTGTGTATCCTCATATGTTTAGCTAAAGTACTTTTTTTTGTGGCTTGGTATTCACAAACACCACATTTGTAAGGTTTTTCTCCCGTATGAGTCCTCATATGTGCAACTAAACGACTTTTACGTGCTGCTTGATATTCACAAACAGAGCAACTAAAAGGTGTTTATCCGGTGTGTGTCCTCATATGTTTAACTAAACTACTTTTTTCTGTGGCTTGGTATTCACAAACACTACAACTATAAGGTTTTTCTCCCGTATGAGTCCTCACATGTGCAACTAAATGACTTTTACATGTTGCTTGATATTCACAAACAGAGCAACTATAAGGTGTTTTTCCAGTATGTGTCCTCATATGTCCAACTAAATCACTTTTACGTTGTGCTTTGAATTCACAAATAGAGCAACTATATGGCGTTTCCACAGCATGTGTCCTAATATGTGCAACTAAATTACTTTTGTGTTTTGCTTTGAATTCACAAATAGAGCAACTATAAGGTGTTTCACCAGTATGTGTCCGCATATGTGCAACTAAATTACTTCTCTGTTTTGCTTTGAATTCACAAATACAACAACTGTAGGGTTTTTCTCCCGTATGAGTCCTCATATGTGCAACTAAATGACTTCTCTGTTTTGCTTTGAATTCACAAATAGAGCAACTATAAGGTGTTTCTCCAGTATGTATCCGCATATGTGCAACTAAATGACTTTTACGTGTTGCTTGATATTCACAAACAGAGCAACTATAAGGTGTTTCTCCGGTGTGTGTCCTCATATGTTTAACTAAACTACTTTTTTCTGTGGCTTGGTATTCACAAACACCACATTTGTAAGGTTTTTCTCCCGTATGAGTCCTCATATGTGCAACTAAATGACTTTTACGTGCTGCTTGATATTCACAAACAGAGCAACTATAAGGTGTTTCTCCGGTGTGTGTCCTCATATGTTTAACTAAACTACTTTTTTCTGTGGCTTGGTATTCACAAACACTACAACTATAAGGTTTTTCTCCCGTATGCGTCCTCACATGTGCAACTAAATGACTTTTACATGTTGCTTGATATTCACAAACAGAGCAACTATAAGGTGTTTTTCCAGTATGTGTCCTCATATGTCCAACTAAATCACTTTTACGTTGTGCTTTGAATTCACAAATAGAGCAACTATATGGCGTTTCCCCAGTATGTGTCCTAATATGTGCAACTAAATTACTTTTGTGTTTTGCTTTGAATTCACAAATAGAGCAACTATAAGGTGTTTCTCCAGTATGTGTCCGCATATGTACAACTAAATTACTTCTCTGTTTTGCTTTGAATTCACAAATACAACAACTGTAGGGTTTTTCTCCCGTATGAGTCCTCATATGTGCAACTAAATGACTTCTCTGTTTTGCTTTGAATTCACAAATAGAGCAACTATAAGGTGTTTCTCCAGTATGTATCCGCATATGTGCAACTAAATGACTTTTACGTGTTGCTGGATATTCACAAACAGAGCAACTATAAGGTGTTTCTCCGGTGTGTGTCCTCATATGTTTAACTAAACTACTTTTTTCTGTGGCTTGGTATTCACAAACACTACAACTATAAGGTTTTTCTCCGGTGTGTATCCTCATATGTTTAACTAAAGTACTTTTTTCTGTGGCTTGGTATTCACAAACACCACATTTGTAAGGTTTTTCTCCCGTATGAGTCCTCATATGTGCAACTAAATGACTTTTACGTGCTGCTTGATATTCACAAACAGAGCAACTATAAGGTGTTTCTCCGGTGTGTGTCCTCATATGTTTAACTAAACTACTTTTTTCTGTGGCTTGGTATTCACAAACACTACAACTATAAGGTTTTTCTCCCGTATGCGTCCTCACATGTGCAACTAAATGACTTTTACATGTTGCTTGATATTCACAAACAGAGCAACTATAAGGTGTTTTTCCAGTATGTGTCCTCATATGTCCAACTAAATCACTTTTACGTTGTGCTTTGAATTCACAAATAGAGCAACTATATGGCGTTTCCCCAGTATGTGTCCTAATATGTGCAACTAAATTACTTTTGTGTTTTGCTTTGAATTCACAAATAGAGCAACTATAAGGTGTTTCTCCAGTATGTGTCCGCATATGTACAACTAAATTACTTCTCTGTTTTGCTTTGAATTCACAAATACAACAACTGTAGGGTTTTTCTCCCGTATGAGTCCTCATATGTGCAACTAAATGACTTCTCTGTTTTGCTTTGAATTCACAAATAGAGCAACTATAAGGTGTTTCTCCAGTATGTATCCGCATATGTGCAACTAAATGACTTTTACGTGTTGCTGGATATTCACAAACAGAGCAACTATAAGGTGTTTCTCCGGTGTGTGTCCTCATATGTTTAACTAAACTACTTTTTTCTGTGGCTTGGTATTCACAAACACTACAACTATAAGGTTTTTCTCCGGTGTGTATCCTCATATGTTTAACTAAAGTACTTTTTTCTGTGGCTTGGTATTCACAAACACCACATTTGTAAGGTTTTTCTCCCGTATGAGTCCTCATATGTGCAACTAAATGACTTTTACGTGCTGCTTGATATTCACAAACAGAGCAACTATAAGGTGTTTCTCCGGTGTGTGTCCTCATATGTTTAACTAAACTACTTTTTTCTGTGGCTTGGTATTCACAAACACTACAACTATAAGGTTTTTCTCCCGTATGCGTCCTCACATGTGCAACTAAATGACTTTTACATGTTGCTTGATATTCACAAACAGAGCAACTATAAGGTGTTTTTCCAGTATGTGTCCTCATATGTCCAACTAAATCACTTTTACGTTGTGCTTTGAATTCACAAATAGAGCAACTATAAGGTGTTTCTCCAGTATGTGTCCGCATATGTACAACTAAATTACTTCTCTGTTTTGCTTTGAATTCACAAATACAACAACTGTAGGGTTTTTCTCCCGTATGAGTCCTCATATGTGCAACTAAATGACTTCTCTGTTTTGCTTTGAATTCACAAATAGAACAACTATAAGGTGTTTCTCCAGTATGTGTCCGCATATGTGCAACTAAATGACTTCTCTGTTTTGCTTTAAATTCACAAACACAACACCTATAGGGTTTTTCTCCCATATGAGTCCTAATATGTGCAACTAAATGACTTTTGTGTTTTGCTTTGAATTCACAAATAGAGCAACTATAAGGTGTTTCTCCAGTATGTGTCCGCATATGTACAACTAAATTACTTCTCTGTTTTGCTTTGAATTCACAAATACAACAACTGTAGGGTTTTTCTCCCGTATGAGTCCTCATATGTGCAACTAAATGACTTCTCTGTTTTGCTTTGAATTCACAAATAGAACAACTATAAGGTGTTTCTCCAGTATGTGTCCGCATATGTGCAACTAAATGACTTCTCTGTTTTGCTTTAAATTCACAAACACAACACCTATAGGGTTTTTCTCCCATATGAGTCCTAATATGTGCAACTAAATGACTTTTACGTGTTGCTTTGTATTCACAAACAGAGCAACTATAAGGTGTTTCTTCGGTGTGTGTCCTCATATGTCTAACTAAATTACTTCTTTCTGTTGCTTGGTATCCACAAACACAAGTGTAAGGTTTTTCTCCCGTATGAGTCTTCATATGCATAACTAATTGACTTTTACATTTTGCTTTATATTCACAAATAGAGCAACTATGAGGTCTTTCTTTTGTATAAGTCCTTATATTTGTAACTAAATTAGTACTTTCAATGTTTTCTTGTTTGAAGTATAACTTATCAGCACTTCCATTGTTATCCATGTTCTGCGATATGCACGATTCTGTTCCTTTAGAACTACAAGATATACCATCTGTAGTTTCTTGTTTGATGTTCATTATGTTTGTTGACATCGGAATTTCTCCGAATAGTAGGTACGTCAGTGAATGGAATTTAAATATGTTCACACCTACAACAAAGATTATCATTAATCTCCGATAAAATTAGCAATATGGCTGCATTGAGCATTGAACAGTAATATTTTTATTTAATTTTTAAGAGCTCTTTCATATTTTGTTACGTTCTTGTAAAAAACAAATACTGATTACAAATAGACCTCATATGACAAACAAATCAAAGCCCAAATGGTTGCGTTAAATTTTATAAGTTAACCTGTGCTTAGTTTTGATATTTCATTCTAAAAAACATTTTTAAGTCCTGCAGTTTGCACTGGTGCATACTGTAATGGATTGCATATAAGAAGATTAAGTTAATTTATTAATGCAAGACAAGGATTTGATATTATATAAAAAAAATTATTAAAATATTTTATCTTACAGTAGCGCCTATTACCATACATTATACAACTGTTTTCAGTGACTAAAATAAGTTTTATTCACAAGTGAGTTTTCATTATTTATACTACTGCATTGTTGGTAGCACTGTCAAGCTATGTCAAATTCGTATCTTTCAGGTTAAGTTTTGCGTCAGTCTGTGTCAAATAACAAACAAAACCTAACCTACGAACCTCGAATTTGACATAGACTGACAATACACTTCAGTACTGCCAATACACTTAAGTACTGTCAAACGTATATCACAAATCACAGGCGACTAATTATAAATTTATTTCGTGACATATTCTGACTGCGCAAACTATTTAGGCACAAGAATTGCTACTGTAAGATAAAACGTCGTATATCACACGTGAGCGAAATGCCATTATAAGCTCGTGAGAAATTGTATCGCTTGTGCTGGGGGCACTAGCGATTCAAAATTCTCACTCGCAAATAATGATGCATTTCTCTCACTTATAATATAATCTACTATTACTATTAAATTTACAGGCATGAATTTGGATATAATAATAAGATATCAGATTTGATTTATTAACATGTATTTTGTAAAATAATGGAATAATTTGAATTCAGTTGAACAATGAAAAAGAAGAAACAGAAGGTTCTAAAATGATTTAAAAGTTATCTGAAATAGAGTGGTAGATTAATAGCAAATATGCAAAAACGATATCACTAAGGAAATATTAATTTTATGTACACAATATAAAATTTTAATAGAAAACATGTAATAATTTTGTAAGAAGCTGAAATTTTGAAAATAAACCCTTTTCTAATATGATTTCTTAATCTATTTTGGTATATGAAGGGTTTGATTATAATTAAATTATCGAGAAAAGAAGTGTAAATTTTAAAAATAAGAAGAATATAATGAAGATATGGAGATGTGTATGGTAGGAAGAACAAAATTTAAAATACTACAGGCTATTGGCTTAAACGGTATTTACTGGAAATAAAACACGGCAGGATTTTTGGAGTGAAAATCTTGGGAATTGGAAGTGGTTTCCATCTGACGGAGTTGAACCTTGCTGAACTTTTGTTGGAGTGACGTTTTGAGATTGGCACAAGTTGAGGTGACATCCTGTGGTTTCTGACAGATAGGGATTCGCATGATTTGGATTGTTAATATTTATTTGGAAGGGATAGTGTGTTCACTGCTGGAGTATTTTGTCGAGGTTCGTGTTGCTGAATTGTATGCTGATTGAGAATTGGAAGGAGGCATCTTCCAAGGGTGTTTGCAGTTCTTGACAGTAGGATGGGCTTGTACTGAGGTTACTCGGAAGTTGGTATACATTTTGGTCTTTGAAAAGGCGGTTTAAATTTTTTGGACAAGCTGCAGGCACAGATATTTATTGCGCAAACAAAAATAAAAGTAAATGAGTGAAGTGTGGTAATTAATACAAGGACTACTTACTATTTCATGTTTTTTGAATGACGGGTAGTGTAACAAGAAGGTATTTGCGATTAATATTCCATGTACAGTGGAGCCGGTCCTGGCATAAAGAATGAAAGCAAGTGGTAAAGTGAGCTCTGCGTTTAAACCCGATTTATACGCTAAATAAGGTAGATTTTAAAACGTATTCTAAACAAAAGTGGATGACAATCGCAGATAAGTAATACACAAAACCGGAATTAACAAGGTAGGAACAATTTTAACTAATATCTAGGAAAACTCCAAACGCCGATAACAAACAACTCGCCAGCTGACCGGAGGTGACCGGCGCGCCGGCGCAACGCGCGTCAGACAAAGTGAATATTTAAATGAGCGCGGGAAGCCAGGACCGTAACGAGTAAAATCGCGAGACGGAATAAATTTACGGTCTCGAATTAAACTACGGCAATTTAGGCGGTAATCGAATAAAAGTAAAACCAAGCCACCAAAGGAGGTCGAGTGACCCAGGACCGAGCAAAACTGCGGGAAGGAATAAGTGCGCGGTTTCGAATAAAACTACGGCAATTTAGGCGGTAAACAAATAAATGTCAAACCAAGTCACCAAAAGAGGGCGAGTAATCCAGGACCGTAGCGAGTAATATTGCGGGACGGAATAAATTCGCGGTTCCGAATAAATCTACGGCAATTTAGACGATAATCGAATACAAGTAAACCCAAGCATCCAAAAGATGGCGAGTGATGAAGAAAACAACCAGTTGCTCTCAGAGGAAAGCGACGAGGAAGAGCTGGACACGAAAACAATGCTAAAAGCAATCACAAAGCACCTAGTCAAAATAGAAAAGAAAATCGATACAAGGAATGAAAAAATAGCGACCTTAGAAAACGAGAACCAAGAAATGAAAGAAAAAATTAAAAATCTACAGCTACAGATAAAGACATTACAAGGGGGAAGTGACAGGAAAAGCAAAATATACTATGGAATAACGGACGAAGCGGAAGAAAAACACGAAACACGAATCCATAAAATAAGAAACGTGTGTAACAGGATGCAGGTGACGATAGAACCGGAATTCCAAATTAATTTCTCCAGAAGGTTGGGAAAATATGAAGAGGGCAAAACTAGACCAATACTGATGCAGTTAACAACAGAAACTTAAAAATATGAGATCCTGAGCAAGAGTTATAAACTGAAAGACACAAATTTGAAAATATCAGAGGTGTATAACAAAGAAGAACTCGAGAAGGGGAAAACGCTGAAGAAACAGTTAATACAGGCAAGAGAAAAAGGATATAATGCAAAATTAAGGGGAACAAAACTCGTGATAAACGAGGTAATATACACCGAAGCAAACCTAGGAGCGCAAGATCAGCAGGAGAAAGTAAACATAGACAAAGCAACAAAAACCAGAACAGCGAGCCAAAGGTCTCCAGAAAACATAGAAAACAGAAGCCACAAAAAAACTTACCCAGAAAAGACAGACGAAAGTTTTAAAACGAGGACGTTCACCAGAAACCAGATGAAGAGCACCGAAGAACAAGGAATCAAGAAAGGGGACTCAAAGAATATAAACGAAAAAAAAACAGACAAACTGATCCAACAGCTACTAGCACCAATCACACAAAAAACCCAGGAACAGGGAAAGGATCACATACAAAAAATATAGCAACCAACAAGCTCGGCAACCCCACTGATGACGACGGAAGAAAAGTCTATGGACAATGAGAAGGCACATCAAAAAAACAAAAACAAAAATACAAAATCCCAAAAAAAAAAATAAAAGGAAGAAAGTATGAAGAGATAAGATTGGCAACTTGGAATGTGAAAACGATGCTCAGACCGGGAAAAATGGAAGAAATCGCAAAGGAAACCCAAAATTACAAAATACATATAGCGGCAATTCAAGAAGTAAGATGGGAAGGGGCAGGAGAGATCACGAAAGAAGGCTACAGCTTTCTTTACAGTGGAGAAAAGAAAACTGGAAGAAATGGATTAGGCTTCTTCATAACCAGCAGAATGAAAAACAACATTATCAACTTCACGCCAATTGATGGAAGAATAGCAACCCTAAGAGTAAAGATGGGAAAGACAAACACCACATTAATTAATGTATATGCACCCACAGAAACAGCAGAAGTGAAAGATAAAAATAATTTCTACGATCTGATATGGAAAACGTGTGAAGATATACCAAAGAGAGATGAAATAATAATATTAGGAGATCTAAACGCCCAGATAGGTAAGTAATAATATCTAAAAAAAGCAGTAGGCAATGGCAGAGGCACGATACACGAAGTGAGTAATGATAACGGGCACAGGTCATGCCAACTAGCCGAAGCAATGGGCATGACAATACTAACGACAAAATTCGAATACCCAAGAAAACACAAGGTCACATGGAGACATCCGACAGGCAGTGAGAACCAAATAGACCATATAATGGCGACAGAGGGGATAAACAAAAAAACAATAGATACTAGAACTTATAGAGGGGCCAATGGAGATTCCGATCACTACCTGGTCATAATGAAAGGCGACTATGCAGCAACAACAAATAGGCAAACCCGACACATAAAAAAAACAGAATATTGGAACGTGGAAAATCTACAGCAAGACAATATCAGACAAGAATTCGAAAAACAAATATGCGAAGAATTTAAAGAAGTGACACCAACGGAAATCTAAGAATTATGGCAAAATATAAAGGAAAAAATAATTAAAATAGCAACACAGACCTTAAAACAAGAACAAAAGCAGAAACAATTAAAAGAATGGTACGATAAAGAATGCGAGGATGCAACTAGCAAGAAAAATACAGCAAGATTGAAATGGATTGGCACAAATGAAGAGCAAGACAGAGAAGCATACAAAAGAGCAAGAAATAGTGCAACAACAATAATGAGAACAAAGAAAAACGAGTGGATAGACGAAAAGCTAAGGGACATAGAAGAGGATAGAAAGAACCATAAAATAGGGCAATTCTACAACAAGATAAAGGCGACTAAAAACAAACCAAAAATAAAAATAAGAGGAATCAAAAATAAAAAGGGATTACTAGAAAACAAGCCACAACAACTAAATAAAATATGGACAGAACACTACACTACGACATTATACACAGAGGTTAACAACACAATAAAGGATCAAACAACAGACGATAGCAAAACAGAAGAACAAAGAAACAAATGCACCATCCCTAGAAGAGGTCCAGCAAGAGATAAACCAAATGAAGAATAATAAGGCACCAGGAGAAGATGGCATAAGAAATGAACTGCTGAAATATGGTGGACAGCAATTACACAAAAAAATACACACATTAATTGAACAAATATGGGAACAAAACGAACTGCCAACAGACTGGAATATTGGGATAATACAACCCATACACAAAAAAGGTGACAAAGAAGAATGTGCAAACTATAGGGCCATAACACTCCTGAATACAACGTATAAACTGTTCTCTACCATACTCAATAAAAAACTAAAAACACACACAGAAACAATATTGGGCGACTACCAGAACGGATTTAGGCCGGGCAGATCCACGGTCAACGCAATACACGTGTTAGAGCAAATTTGTCAAAAAGCTTGGGAATATGACAGAAACTTACACATAATCTTTATCGACTTCAAAAATGCTTTTGACAAAGTAAACAGAAAGCTACTGATACAGGAATTGAAACTTTTTGGAATACCAGTAAAAATAATACAACTAGTAGAAATATGTCTCAAAAATACAAAAGCAAAAGTACAGTTCCAAGGTACAAAAACGGAAGAGTTCAACGTAAATGTAGGAGTAAAACAAGGAGACGCCCTATCCCCGACGCTCTTCAACTTGGCACTAGAAAGCATTATCTGCAAAGCAAAACTAAACAAAAATATTATAACAGATCAATTTCAAACTATAGCGTACGCAGATGACTTAGCAATAGTAGCCAAGACAAAGGAGGATCTAACAGATGCAATACAAAGACTGAACAAAGAAGCAATAAAGCTAGGCTTACAGATAAATGAACAAAAAACAAAATACATGAACTACGGAAGAAATAATACCACAGATAGACCGTTAAAAATACATAACCACACCTTCGAAAATGTCACATCATTCAGCTATCTAGGAGTACTAATAGGAAATGGAAGGGAAAGAGTAAAAGAAAGGATCCAGAAAGGAATCAAATCGTACAGTATCAACAAACCACTGCTAAAAAACAAAAACCTAACTAAAGCAACCCAAATAACAATCTACAAGACATTGATAAGACCAACCATCACATATGCAACAGAGACGATTGCACTAACTAAACTGGAGGAAGACCAGCTGAAAAAATTAGAAAGAAGGATAGTAAGGACAATACTAGGGCCAAAGGTGACAGAAGAGGGAGAAAGAAGGGCAAAGACAAATCAGGAGATAGAAGAAGTATTAGAAGGAGAAAATATAATAAGACATATAAAAGCACAACGTCTAAAATGGTTAGGGCACATCATGAGAAGGACACCAACAGATATAATAAAAAGAATAACACACTGGAAACCACTTCAACAACGAGGACGAGGGAGGCCAAGAATAACATGGTGGGACAACATCGAAGAGGATTTAAAAGTGATGAAGGTAGAAAATTGGAAAAATGCATGTAGAGACAGGAAAAAATGGAAGGAAATAGTCAAGAAAGCCAGGACACACAAATGTTTATAATGGAAACAGTAGAGGAGTGATCCACCTCAGAAAATGGATTTTACATCTTCTCCACCCAAGGAGAAGAAGCCATAATCCTATGGATTGCAAGGCTTGATGATGATGATGATTCCATGTACAGTAATGCTCACATAAAGCTAGTACAAGCAATTTAGATCTAGTAACGCAATTATCTAAAATTATTTGTTGTACAACTTACTCTTCCTTGAGTACAAAATAAAAGAAATAAAGGCAACTAATATTTTATTGCCCCACGATTTGCGTCAATTACAGCTCTGAATTTCCTCGGCAAAACAAATATGTTTGTAATAGATTTATGTAAGCATGACTGTACATAATTTGAAGTGACACTAACGTTCATTGGGGTTGTCACAAATATTTAACATAAGTTTTCATTAAACAAATAATTTTTCAGAAATAATAAACCGTCTTGATTTTGCGTAAAACGACTTGTTTTGGGAGTAATGCTGTTCTACTGAGCTAGAAATATTTAATAACTTAATATTAACGATTCATATTAAAGGGCATCAGAAATACTTGAATTCATCTTAATTGAGAATTTATTTAAAACTAAAATAGAATTTGTAGTCAAATGTGACATATAAAGAATATCAAATAATTGTCGTAATGTAAAATAATTACATATCCAACTTATATTGTAGTATAGTCGATCAGTGCATAATTAGACGTCGCAACGTAAGGCTTTAAGAATAACATTGTGTGTAACTATTACAATACATATACAATAAATAGTGCAAGCACGGGGTTTGGTTAGAAAAATGTTTGGACATTATCATTGTAAACACAAATAACAAACAAACAAAAAATATGGAGCTAAATTACAGAAAGGAGAACAAAACCTAACAATTAAATATATTAATGTAACGCCAAATATAACAAGCATTTCAAAATGCAAAAAAATAACTGGTTTTATATGTATGTACACATAAAAACGTGCGACGTAAATGACTATTAAGATATTCGGATCGATACATAGTGCCTCAGCACAGAACCTCTAAATTTGAAAGTTGTTTTAGGTATACTGGCCCGAAATTTGTAAATACTTATTTAGAAATATTTTGTAAACTCAATGTTTGTCAGTTTAAAACAGCTTTCAAAAGTTTCTACAGAGTGGCCAAGCTAAAAGAGGTCCCGTGTGAATACAGAAAGGTAAATTAATATTATATTTTTATTTAAAAGTAGTAAATACAGAATATTACGAATAACAACATACTGAAAGCAACACGGAGCGATACACAGTTAACACAAAATGGCCGCTGGACATCACGTGACCCCGCACGAGCGCTCAATATCACTTTCAGTATGGACACCGGACCTCTTTTATCTTGGCCACCCTGTATGTGTAGTGAATAATGTTAAAAACTATTGTACTATAATTCTTTGTTAATGTTTTCGATTAATGTACTGTCAGGGAAAAGTCAAAAACGGCTACAGAGATCTTTCTCCTTGAAACATGTTTTACAGATTAATAGTATAATATAATTTTAAGTTCGGAATTATACATTTTTGTTACATGTTTAATAAATATCTTTATTATTATTATTAAGTGCGCTTAGAAACCGTAAAACCAATAGAAAACCTAGGTAAATTTATTCTAATACAATTATTTATATGATGCAAGTGTTGCAAGAAAAGCTTTATTTATTACGAGAATTGTTGAATAATTTATTGCAATTTTATTTCGATTGGATCAATTTTTGAGTGTGAAAATAACCTTCATATTTTGTCTGATCAGCAATGATACCATTAATTGCTGTGGTGACTTTTTTAAATGGAAATATGCAATATGCTATAGTGGACATTCCAGGATATACTTTATTGCAAACAAATTATTTTAGGCGAGGGGATTACCAGTATACTAAAACATTTCATAAATTATAAATGAAAAAACACTGTAGATTTTCCAGAATATGTTTAAAATTTGAAAGTTTATCGTGTTGAACTTATTTTTACTACCAAAATACAAATTTAGTTTCTTGGTTTTACTCCAAACTAATTGTTATATAGAGTGGTAATTCAATTATGGAAGGTATCTGCTTCAAACTTCATGTAATTCACTGTAATTATAAACAATTAATAACTTTTATTAGGTATGTACTTCGGCAAAGAAGTTAACAGTCACATGACAAAAATATTATATCATTTTGGCAACCCATAAAATATTTTTGTATATCAAACAACTTAACCAAAATATTAATTGCTCCTTCAGGTGCTTAATCTACTCATAGAAACACCCAGGATCTCAAAAAAAGAGTAAACAAACTTTAATAGGGCAATAGTACTCTTTACTACTACTCTGCTAAAGTAACTGTAAGAATTGCCCTGTTTTTATTGGCAACGATATTATATAAATTAATGCTACATTTAGTTTTATATTAATGTATAAGTGGATATTGGCCTATTTTACGCCCTTGATACATAAATAATGATTATAATTTCTATAAATTTTGGCAACCTACGATTTCACTGCTTGCCAAACTGACATACAAGACATTAGGCGAGCTATAAAGTGACACATTACACCTTCAAAAATCTCTCTCTCGTACGCATTAAAATTGCATGAAGCTAATACCTGCGTTTAATTTAATAACACTTTAGTGAGTTGCACTTTAATCACTCCGAGTATGAATATAGCCATTGGTGTTCTATATATTTTTGGGCACTATTTTAACTAATTCTTTGTTTGTGATTTTTTCAGTATTGTAAACAATGGTGCAATGATACTTTAATGGGAATTATTTTACCCCGTTTGCATATGTACAAACATTGACAAAAACTTAATTTCACTCCATTTAAATTTTAGAAAAATCTGCTGTGATAAAAAAAACTTAAAACAGTTTTTGTCCACAACAATACATATGGAAAGGCATAATGAAGTTTGTTCATGCGTAATTTTCAGTTTTGTCAGCTGTGTACTCCATACGAGCTTGTATTAAGAAAAAAGCATGCTACAAACTATATTTAGAAACTTTAAACATGTGTAGCTGTTATGAGACCCAATATAACGCTGTGTTACGGTTTTGTTTTGAATATTTAACTACGCTTAAGCCCTATAGGTCACTAATACTTAATATGATCTCGTTTAATATGGTAGCTTTGTTAGAAAATATTTCTTGGAAGGCTAGCCTTCAGCTGGTCAAACTTTTTAGCTCATAATATGATCATCACAAAATCATATGGGAGTACGCCCTTTTGCTTTAATTAGCCTATTTATAATTAAGTTACTGCATAAGCTGTTAGCTTTAGCCTTTATTTATATTTGTACGAAATCGTATCACTGTGTTTAATTTTGAATTAAACACACATAAATTTTAATAAAAAAATTTACGAAATCTAGTCAGAAGTTCTAAATGTAATTCTGATTTCATAAACAAGCAGTTTTAATCTCCAGTTTTGCTTCATAATTTCGCCAGTTTATTATGTTTAATTTAGATCTGTTTAATCTTGAATTAAACAGGCAAATTTCAGTTCACATTTACAAAATATTAAAAACCAATCTTGTTTCGCAAGCATCGAGTTTAAAGACAGGAGCAAACCTGCAACTTGGCATTTCACGCCATAAGCGACCTACTAAACCCAAGTTCACCGCTCTGGCTTGCAAACGCACACGGAAATACAATCAGCTTACAGTGTTGAATTGCTATTTCGTACCTTTAAACGCGCTCCAGTAATCTACACAATAATTGAACTTTGTTTTGTGACTTAGCTATGCTATTTTGTTTTGTATAAATAGACCATTTATTTTTATAATAAAATCAATCTGCATCTAATGTCTGATTCATTCACTACGTCGCTACCCTGCTACTAAGCCATAATGTCATTGGGACGTGAGGCTGCGTCCCCCAGGGTAGTTTACTGTCGTCCCTTTAAGTGCCATTGACGACATTGGCTTAAAACATAAATGCAGTCTCATTTATGTGCTTAAAATTAGGGATAGAAGCAGCGTAAAGCAACGAAAACCTGATCAGCCTCCAGGCAATTCTGTTCAACTGCAATAAATTGTACTTTTACAAATAATTTCCTACCTTACTTTCTAGATTGTTAAATTCACGTTTGCACCAAGTATTTCACAACATACTCACAAATTTATAGTTTTTAATGTAACTATCTAAAATATGTGTTTAAACAATTTATTAAATTTGTTATTTCTGAGAAACAAAATAAAATGTTCTTGTTAAAAATACGAAAATATACCCGGGTATTACTTTGCTGAAACGTGACTGAAAAAAAAAGGAATTAGACCATGGTATTGATCCAAATCCGGTATATTTATTATTGACCTTTTACAAGAATAATCACAATATATGAACATTAGGGAGGAGGGCGCAGAATCTATCTGCAGGAAACCACGTGGATGTGCAGGTGATATACAAACTTTAATAATCTGCTGAGGGTCTATTCTAATTGTTTTTAAATCGCATATTATTATAATCTGATGATACTGATTTCCGGTATTAATCTAGCTACTTTTGTATAAAATCTAGAACACACTTTTGTGCCAGCTGCCTAATTAATATTACCTATTTAAAGTACATTATGGTAATAATAAAAATGCAATTTGTTTGTTTCTTAATAATTTGACAAAATGGAAAAGTAACAATTGAGTAGATACTTTTCATTGTAAATATTTAACTGATTTTTACAGTATTTTCTGTACTTCTACTTCTTTAATTATATTTATATGCTTTCTAGATTATTACATTCTAAATGAAAAATAGATACATAATGGTAGAACTTCGTTAAACATTATGCAAAAATTGTAAATTTTTCATATTTTTGCAAATATTCAGACGCTTTGTGCGATCGGAATATATGCTTTAAAAGCGGTGATATTCTTTTCACAGACTATTCAATGCTACTACTTACGTTAAGCACCATAGCGCTAAAAAATACAAACCCCAAATTAAAAAATAATTTACTAAAAAACTGTCAAATTCGTAATTTTGAAACACTTTCGGCGTTTTGCGCAATCGGAAGATGTTTGATTTTAATAATTTTTTTTTGTTCTGCTAGTATACACCTAAGGCAACTTTTCCGCGGTATAGCAAATCGAAAATATAACTTTGACATTTTTCGATCCACCCTAACCTACATGCAAACCCAAAATAATTTATAAATTTCAGTGACAATTGGCAATTTGCGCTAGTGCAAAAAATGCAAAATTTGGATGTCATTTGCATGTGATTGGTGAAACATTTTTGAGAGAAATTATGAGTAATACAACAGTGGCCTGATAATTCAGCTCAATTAAAACCAGCAAAGTTGAAAAAATGGAAACATCGAGATTACTATATCATATAACAAGCTGAAGTATCTTTAGTTAAATATACAGCAATTAAGAGTCAAAATATTGACGTCAATGCCTTGATCTAGTTCAGGGAACCAAATCGACAAAATCTGATATCTATGTTTCTGGTGTTGAAACTGGATAAATGTTTGAGTTCATAATGAAGTGCGTGATACAACGGTAAATATGTAAGTTCTAAAAAAGTACAAGTAAAATTAAATGTTTAATGCATAGTTTATTAAGCAAGGAATGGAATATACAGGGTGTTAAAAATAAGGGTAACAAACTTTAAGGGGCGATAGTACTTTTCAAAATAAGGCAAAAAGTTCCTAAGACCATGATTCCGGAAAAGCATTTTAAGAGAGCTAAAGCCCTAACAATAAAAAAACAGGAATTTTATTTAATTAATATAATACAGTTAACGCAAATTTTGTAGAATTTGGCATATCTATGTGAAGTATATGCGGAATTAGATGACTTTCAAAACAATTGGTATAATAATGTTCAGAAGGTAGTTTATGCCAGAGTGGAGAAATATTTTCCATCGTAACTTTTTCATTTTAGTCAATTTTCGATAGATATTCGGAAAGCTTGGACTTTTCTACATACAAGAGGTACTCTTGTTTGGAATCGCTAAAAGCTACAGTTTTCGAGAAAAGCAAACCTAGAGATTGAAATTTATTACTTCAGGAGTAGCAATGTCTTTTCCCTTCACCCTTCTCACGGCTGTAGCTCCCTTAAAACGCATTTCCATATCCATGCTCATCGGAAGTTTTTGTCTTATATCGACGAGTACTATCACCTTATATAGTAACAAATACTCAAAAGACTTCAACCTTAGGGCTGGGGTACGCCAAGGGTGTATCATTTCCCCACTACTGTTTAACATATACAGTGAACATATAATGCGTGAAACCTTTGACGAATGGCAAGGTGGAGTAACGATAGGGGGCCACAGAATCAACAACCTGTGCTATGCAGATGATACAGTAGTGCTAGTGGCCTCAAAAGAAGAACTGCAACACATTATGAGCAGGCTCAAAGAAACAAGCGAAAGATACGGCCTTAAGCTGAATCAAGACCAAACAAAAGTTATGGTAATCGACAGAGCGAGAAACAACCAACCTGAAATTGGAGTCATCGCAGGATACGAAACAGTTAGCCAATTTAATTATTTAGGCTCAATGATAACCGACAACGGGAGTTACAAAGAGGAAATCCGCAGACGCCCTGCGAATGGGTAGAACAGCTACAGTCAAATTGACCAAAATATGGAAAACACCAGTATCACAAGAAACACCAAACTGAGACTCGTTAAATCGCTCATATACCCTATTGCCACTTATGCATCAGAGACTTGGACTGACAAGAAAACAGATTCCAAGCAAATAAGTGCTTTTGAAATGTGGGTATATCGAAGAATTTTACGAATACCTTGGACTACCCACCGTACAAATGCCTCAGTTCTAGAGGAACTAAATACGACAAGACTCATAACATGATTGCAAAAACTATAGACCAATAGCTTTACTTTCAGTACCTTGTAAAATATTTGAAAGCATTCTGCATAAGTATATTTTTTCTCATGTTAGGCCATATATATCTCCATATCAACACGGATTTCTGCCAAAACGTTCCACAATGACTAATCTTTTAAGTTTTACTCAAACAGTGACTGAATCAATGAGTAAAGGTGACCAAGTAGATACCATTTATACTGACTTTGCAAAAGCGTTTGATACAGTCCATCACGATACTCTTCTCTATAAACTGCATTTATTTGCTATTTCAAGAAATCTCTTAAAATTATTCACGTCATATCTACGAGAGCGTAAGCAATATGTAGTTTTTCGTGGTTGTTCATCTATAGAATACCATGCTTCATCCGGGGTTCCACAAGGATCGAATTTGGGACCGCTACTATTTTTAATCTTAATTAATGACTTGCCGGAATGCATAAAAAACTCAGAATACCAAATTTTTGCTGATGATTTCAAATTATATAAGTCAATAACAGAAGCTGATGATTGTTTAAAACTACAAGAGGATCTAAATCGTGTTGTGACATGGAGCAAACAAAATCACCTACGGCTAAATATTAAAAAATGTAGTTGCATGTCATATACGCGTAAGCCACAATTCATTGTTTATAATTATGCAATTGAAGGAGAGAACTTAGAAAGGGTGACTACTACAAAGGATTTGGGCGTTTGGTTTGATGCAAAATTGACATTTAATCACCATATATTCCAATGTGTTAAAAAGGCTTACCAAATGCTCGGATTTATACTGCGTAATTCAGCAGGATTCAACCAGATATCATCGTTTATTTACTTGTACAATGTGTATGTTAGATGTCACTTAGAATACGGTTCCATTATATGGTCTCCCTACTACAATTATCTTAAAAACGAGATAGAAAAAGTGCAAAAAAAATTGCTAAGATATCTATATTACAAAGAGCATAGAATATACCCGACTACCAGGCCGTACCTTCTATTACTTAGTGATTTCAACTTTCGAACATTAGAAACTAGAAGATGTGTAAGCGATTCTATATGTTTGTATAAAATTGTAAGTTCTCTAATAGATTCACCACAACTGTTGCAGCTCCTTAAATTTAATATACCTTCTTATCAGCATAGGTCAGTTCTAACATTTTTTATTCCTGTTATACGAACCAATTATTTGATCAATTCACCTGTATATAGGATGATGCATTTTATAAATTCTTGTGAATACGTGGATATATTTTTTATGTCTATAAATCAATTTAAGACACAGATTGTGAAGATCCTTGATGAAACTCAGAGGAGTATACAAGATCAAAATGTATATGGTTAAGTTATATTATGTTAATGAGATGATTGCTTGTTAATTTTCTAATTGTATAATTTATCATTTTTAATTTCTTGTCATTGTCTGCATATGTATCATTGTTGATTGTTGCTTGTTATTGGGCTTCGGCCTGTTAGCGACATATTAAATAAATAAATAAATAAACAACAATAAGCATTCTTCAATACTTCGACCACATGGTAAGGGGTGGGGACACCATGGAACGACTGATTGTGAAAGGCAATGTCAAAGGCAATAGAGCGCAAGGACGGTCTCCCACTCAATGGATGGACCAGATCAAATCAGCCACGGGATACACATTTGAAGAAGCAACTCACGAAGCGCAAGACAGAACAACATGGTCCGAAAAGATAGCGCAAACATCATGATTCCACCACGTCCTTACGAAGGATGATGGACAGAGGAGGAGGATCACCTTATTAGTTTTTACCTACTTTGTTTACAGCCTGGGTGTTGCTATGAGTAGATTAAGCTCCTGAAGTAGCAGATTACAATCTTTAGGTTCGGTTTTCTCAAAAACGACTGCTCTTAGTAGAGTGACCACCCGTCCCGATTTGCCTGGGACAATCACGCATTTGATAATCAATGTTATGGTCCCGAGTTGGTATCGCTCAGGACATAAGATTTCCCGATTTAGAGCTAAATTTATTTTTCTGCTTTATTTCATGGAATTACGACTTCACTTCTTCAGTATCCTTGTAAGAATGTATATTCGAGTACAGTCAGCTAGCTGATAAGAATTAATTGTCGATTCTTTTTGCTGCCTGTCGATTAACTTGCTTTAGTTGACGCTTGACTACAGTATAGATTCAGTGTCTCAGTCGTGTAAAACCCACCTGTGCATACAGTGCAACATCCAAACGATCAGCTCAGAACTATTACTGACAAGTTGCTACAAGTTTATATATTAATTAATATACAGAAGTAAACAGTTGTAGGCTTTCCAATTTCTATAAAAAAATCTAATAAGTCAGTATTTACGTCATATGTCTAGATGCTGATTCAAAACTGGCGGTAGCAACAAAACGCCCTACAAAGACGTAATTTTATCTCCAGTAAAAGTACAAAGAGACCAAAAAGAATGTGTTTCCACGAAGTGGAAATCACAGTACAATTAGATTATTGGCTGTCAAAACTAAACCAAACAGTGCGTACTGTATACTTTATAAAAAATAATTTGGTATAGACCATGGCGGAGAAAATGATCGAAACAATCATTCAGCTACAGAAATGCATAAGTTACACTCTCGAGCAGCTACGCAAAGTTCAACTATTAAAAATTTCGTTTTAAACAAAGACAACAATCAACTAAAAAATAAAATTACTGCTGCTGAGCTAACTTTGGTTTATCATAATAATTGCCAAGCGTTGTCTTGTCATTCATTGGACTGCAATGTAAAATTATTGGGAGTATTATTTTCAGATTCTGAAATTGGAAGAACGAAAGCGGAGGCTTTGCTCATTAATGTTCTTGCTCCAAGCTCTGTGGAAACAATTATTAATGAATTTTCAGATGATTATATTTTTGCAGTATCGCCAGTGATGCGTCTAATCGGGGAAATATAAAATTGTTTCCAATCATGTTAAAATATTTTATCCCAGAAGAAGGGTTCGTTATTAAATTATTGAACTTTTATGAAGATTCACATGAGACAGCAAAAGCAATAGCTGAAAACATTTTTAGCTCTTTGAGAAAGCATAATCTTCCAAGTAATAGAATATCAGCGTATTCTGCAAAAAAAAGGTGCCGTAAATTTTGGAAAACAGAACTTCGTCGTTAAAATACTATCTGCCGAAAATGATAAACTCTTAGCTTCACATTGTCCGGCACATATTTTAGATAACACAGCTAAGAAGGAACCCAATTTACTACATTTCGATGTGGAGGCATTTATTTTGAAAGTATTCAACCATTTTTCTGTGTCTGCGAAGAGTGGTCACCCCAAAAATTCGAAATTGAGTTTTCAACAGATCTTCACGTTTTCGAGTTCCCTAAACCCAAAAAACGTATTTTTGTTCATTGGTCTATTGTAATGAGATAAAAAACCAGTGTATATGTAATATATTAAGATTTTTTTTCTATTTGTTAGTAACTATAGACATAAATAGGTGCCACATGTCGCGAGTTAGTTTTTTCAAAAGGTCGTCACCCTAGCTCTTAACGATTCTAAACAAGAGTAGGTATTCTTTTTATGTAGAAAAGTCCAACCTTTCCTAATATCTAACCAGAATTGACTAAATTTTTTTTCATGAAAATATCTCCCTACCCTTGCATAAACTACCCCTTCTCAACCTTATATCAACTAATTTCAAGGTCATCTAATTCAGCTCATAAAAATGTGCAATATGCCCAATTACACCAAAATTGATTTGTCTGTATTATTTAATTTAAATAACATCTGTTCTTTTATTTATCCTTTTCAGCTCCCTTAAAACGAATTTCCGAACCTATGTTTATAGCAACATCTTGTCTTACCTTAAAGTTTGTTATGCCGTTTTATCACTTACTTGAATCCTGTGTAGTAACCTGCACAAGTAGACAAGACACCTCTTCGCTATTGTGCCGGATGCTATACTTGGAGTTTTGCTGTGGTTCTAGAAGAAGTGAATATTTCTACTACAAATACTTATAATCAGCTGCTTGCTCAAATATAGACACTTACATAATATATTGTTAACGGTTAACGGTCGAAATCACAAGAGGTTGTTATCTAGACCTAGAGGGTTTGAAAATTGTACCAAATCTATCAGATGCATGTATTGCATCCCATTAATAAGTTTGTGATAGACGGATTACGTTAGTAAACACGTCGTTTAGCACATTTTGGGTTATTTTACAGATATACTTATAGCAGGTAAGTTCTGAAATTATCTATTCAAATTTGTACCCATCCATCATCTGACTAACGACTGGCAAATGATATATATCTGGTTGATGACTGGTTAATTTTCACAAATGCGTAATATTAACAACAGTATTAAAACTCCCACTAATAAGTAGCAATTTCGTAGATTATAAATGCAAGATGCAAACAACTTCGCCATATTAAATTACTCCTGTCTTATTGATCTACGCAAGTGCAAAAGACCTATTCTATAGAAGTAAAATGAAATATAAGAAAATTAGAAGCCTGAAGCATTCACGATAGGGTCACTAGATTAATACACTATAAGTGTAAGGTACCGCCATTTCATTGCTCGTTTGAGAATGTGAGAAAATTGTGAAATAAAAATAACAAATGCAAATTTCTCAAGTGCAATAGGTAAGACATAAGTTTTTAGGGATTTTCTTTTTGGTGTAGTAGCACTGCTTTAAAATCGAACTATTGTTAGATTCATATATTTATCACTTCTATATTGCTAGCAGGGTCTCCCAGACCCTCGTTCCCAACGAGCGGAGACATTACGGCGCCGACATAGTCTCACTCTTAGTACTACACGTCTCGTGCGTATGCCTGAGAATTCGATACCGCCTTTAGAAGAGAATTTTAAACTTGACCGTGAGGTTCACTTCCCCACGGCGGGGCCGACGCTTGCGCACAGCTCACCAAGTGTGTAAAAGAGTTGGTTGTCTTTCTCAATTCCGTTGTGACCTTTCCACTTATAGGCGCTAACGATATAGAAGTAATAAATATACGGTTTGATAGTGTTTTTATCCACAGTTGGAGAAAATTGTGCGACAAGGATAGATATAAAAATCTCCAATGGCGGTACTTTACACTAGTGTGTTGATCTAGTGACCTTAATTAATGACCATAACCACTGCTTCCTACACTTACAAGCCATGCTGTTAGACTTGTCAACATTGCATCTCTGGTAGTTGGTAGTCCTAAATTACAATACTCCAATTTGAAATAATTTTGCTTTAAATGAAGAATAGTTTTACCCTTTATCATATGTTACTTCTATAATTAACTAAAGATAGATTCTGTAATTGTGACAAATTTATTTACATAATCAAGTAATACAAACATGTAACAGTATAGATAATTTTTGAGACTTTCACGGCCATTGTCATTAAGTAACAAACGACTTCCGGGAGTGGACCGTATCATGATTGAGATCGAAGAACTCAACGTTTCACCCACTTTCGTAAGGGGCTTCATCAGGAGCAAAAAGCAAAAGAGCACGGTAACTCAACGTGTTAACCACGCCAGAGGCGAAACTCTTTGCAAGGGAAGGGACAGAAGAACACGGTAACTCAACGTGTGAACTACGTCAGAGGCGAAACTCGACTGACTATAGGAAGAAGAAAGGCGAGAATTTATAGGCAAGCGCCGTCGCGATTCAGCAAATGCCGTCGCGGACTAGTGGCGGAGGACGGGGCTTAGGAATTAGCACTTTCCACATAGAAGGAAGGGGAAAGCCTACGTCCCGATTAAGATTATTAGGGTGTTTGCAAATCTGAATGGCTTCGCGAATCTTTCTGCTAAAGAAGAAAGGGGATTTGCAGATGATGGAAGTTTCACCAAAAAGGATCTTATGACCAGTATCGCGTTGGTGTTCGACGATGGCTGATAATGAAACGAAACTTGACTTGAGACAGCGCTGGTGCTCAGAGATGCGAGTTTTCACTGAACGACCTGTTTCACCTATGTATACAGCATTACAAGAGCAAGGGACTCTATAAACATCTTTAGATGACATAGTGTTTAATTTGTCTTTAGATGAAGGAAGAACCTGTGAGATTTTGCTCGGGGGTTTGAATACTGTTTTAATGCTTTGTTTTCGAAGAAACTTTCCTATGCGGTCGGTGACTTGGTGGATATAGGGAAGAAAGGCTATTGCTGCAGGAATATCGGGTTTTTGGAGGTTTGGGTGGTCGTGGATGAAGATGGCGATTGATGGCAGACTGTATATCCCTAGCACGGTAACCGTTATTCCTAAGAGCTTTCCGAATGTGATTTAATTTAGCGTGGATATTATCGGGCTGGGATATGGAAACAGCCCGGTGTACAAGCGAATTGATAACGGAAAGTTTTTGTGTAGGATGATGGTGGGAATCGGCATGTAGATAGCAATCAGTGTGAGTGGGTTTGCGATATACAGAATGACCAAGTTTGCCACTGGGATGGCGAGAGACCTGTACATCTAAGAAAGGAAGGGAACCGTTACTTTCTATCTCCATGGTAAAGTTAATGTCTGGATGCTGACTATTGAGATGATTTAAGAAGACGGGTAACGTGTCTACCATGTGGCCAAATAATAAAGGTATCGTCAACGTATCGGCACCAAACCTTAGGTTTCAATTCTGAAGATTCCAGAGCTACGGTTTCGAAAGCTTCCATGAAGATATTGGCAACGACAGGTGAAAGAGGAGACCCATGGCCGCACCAGAAATTTGTTTAAAGAACTGACCTTGAAATAGGAAATAAGTTGAAGAGATGAATTTTTCTATCAGGGCAGGTAGACTTGAAGACGTCTCCCCATGCTCTGATAACAACTGTTGGATTATGACTATGGAATCGGGAATAGGAACTTTGGTAAAAAGGGAAGTGACATCGAAATTCACAAATAAATCCTCAGGTTCAACGCTTATATTGGATATAAGTTCAGCGAAATGGGCTGAATTGCGAACAACGAGGGAAACTTACCAGTGAACTTTCTGAGGATAGTGGTTAGGTATTTAGCTAATGAGTAAGTAGGGGAATCTATGGTACTGACAATGGGCCCGAGGGGAATGTCTTGTTTATGGATTTTGGGAAGACCATAGAGCCGAAGAGGCTTTGAAGCGCGAGGAATCAACCTCCGTTGAATATCAGTGGACAGATCTGAAGATTTTATGAGAGAAGTGACTTCCCGTTCGATTTCAGATATTTATAACCTCCGCGACTAGGTATCAAGAAACCCCAAGGCCGTTAATTAGAAGGTGTAATCCATAAGAAACGTTGAAATTTAAATGTTTCAACTGAGCAAATACTTTAAAATAGGCAACACATTTTGCAAAGCAGATTTCACTAGATGTTTATCAAAGATTAAGTACAAATCCTAGTAACAGGATTACAGTTTAACGGAGATACGGAGACTTGCACTGATGCCTCAGGCGCCTAAAGGTAAATAGTTGGATATTTCTTAGACAGGTAATGGATCTTCTTCTAATGTTTTTATCTAAGTAAATATAAAAAAATATGTAATTGATATTCCACAAAAATATATGAAAATTGGTGTAAAACGTCAAATTGTTTTTAAAGATTAAATAATTTTTTTCGTATTTTTAAGCATCAATATGCTACATATTTTAGGAATCATTGAGTATTACATCTCTTCATCAGTAACTTATTTTTTTTCCATTTTTACTTCCCTCGTCTAGAAGAAGGAAGTATTGTAATAGCAAAAAATTCACCTTCAGATCTTTACGTTTCAGGGTCTCTAGATGACGAAAAACAGGTTTTATCAATTCCGTCTGTCTGTCTGTTGCCGTATAACTCAAAAACTATTTGTTGGAGGATGACGATATTTTGTATGCAGATTATGTTTACCTGTCATGAAACCGATAAAATTTCAGACAATAATATACAGGGCAAGCGTCTTAAAAAAAATAAGTTTTGTTTATTTTTGCGTCAACTTTGAAATAGATGGAAGTAATAATTTTCACATAGGTCAGGCTGACACTTGCCGAAAATAGGACACAACATATACAGGATAATGTCACAAAAGAGTCGAAACGTTTCAACAATAAGAACGTTCCGTTAAATAGAGACGCGCGCCGCATCATTTCAATAAGGGTGGATGGCGCAATACGACTTATCGATGCGGTACGATCGCTACGCAGATGCGGCAGATTTCAAATCGCAGCGGAAACCATTTTTTCTAATTTGCAAATTGACCTAATTCGCGCGAGGTAAGTTCCGTGTAAACACCTTTACAGATTTTTTGTTATTGGCGGCAATAACTAGTAGTTGTTTCCACAATTAAACTAAGATTTGAATGAACCATAATATATGCACCTCAATTAGCTGTTGGCTGTAACACAATAATAAAAATCTGGTGTGATAGAGAAAGAAAAACAAACAAAAGTGTATCCATTTTATAGGTATTCAACTGGAAAATCACCTATCTCACATCAATACATATTAAAAATGTAATAAAAACGTAAAGTTTAAAAAAAATCGTTAGGGCCGTTTTTGAAAAAAAAACGAAAAAAACTGAAAAATTACAAGAGTAAACACCATAGTTCCTGTTATGCGGTTTTCTTCAAAAGCTTGCTGTCACATCTAGATAGTAGGTACACAAAACTTATATATGAAGTTTCAACGCCATACCTCTTTTCGTTTCTGAGATATTCTGTTCACAGAGACACACAAACAGACACACAGACAGACACAAAGACACACCACTAAACAAAAACAGTTTTTTTGAGTTCAGGGGAGTCTAAAACGTGAACATCTGTTGAAAACTCAATTTCGAATGTTTGAGGTGAATCCAATACTTCCTTTATTGTAAAAGGAGGTAAAAATGTTCAAATATTGGTTTTATACTGACAGGTAATATTGGCAACGGTATTATCCATTTACTTGACATCCGCACTGTGAAACTGACAGTATGTTGGCACTAGTGTACCTGTATAATTACACTAGTTGGCACCACTGCTGTTTTTCACATTTTAATAACTAAATTAATGTACAGTTTAATAAAAAACACATTATTTTGGAAGTATAGTGTAGACATTTTTTAAAAATTGGCACTGACAGTGAGGATGTCAAGTAAATGGATAATAGTATTTAACTAGCAGTCCAGTGAGACAAATGTCTCATTTAACGCGCCTTCAAACCTCGATCGGTTAGGCAACCACCCAGACCTGGAAGGTGTCAAAGTGGTTGCCTAACCGATCGAGGATTTAAGGCGCAGAGGGTCGCAGCTACGTTTGGCGGCCGAAACAGTTTTTATTTAATACGCGTTCTATTTGAAAAACGGTCTTTTTGTGATTTCTCGAAAACCGGAAGTGTCACGTGACTGAAATTCGGTTGGTGACCTGACATGACCATTCCAAACATATAACTTTCATAACTTTTTTCTCTATCTCTTACGGTTTGGCTGCTGAAACAGCGTCCCGGATAAAACAGCGTCCCAGACAGACACGTCTATTAGATAAAGGATTTAATTGCTTATTCTTGACAGATTATTGTAACTATTGTAAGTTTATATTGCAAATGATTTATTGGTTATACATATATCTATTTTATATTGGTTAACCAATATAGTTTTAATGTGGGATTGGCTACATTGATTAAATATAATTAGGTTTTACCTTGTAAGGTGATATTGCAAATGGTGTGCTGATCATATTTCTGTTTTATATTGGTCACGACCTACTGAATTGTTTGACAAATGTCACTGTATACGGCCTGGGCAAATGTGAAGTTTCCCGATTCTCCGCAGAGCGCTGTATACCCACGAGCGGGAATTTCAAATTTGCATTGTAACATCAGTTACTACGTTGACTACAATGCAAATATTTGATTAAATTTTGCGGCGTTTCTTAAAATGTTACAACAATAATATAACCCTCCCGTGTATTTTTTACTTTGATTTTCTATTGCGTTTTTTTATCAGTTTCCTGCTAGTTTTTACGTGTATTATCTCATTTACATTATTTACGTTCACAGTATAATTTGTTGATTAATTTATTCGTTATTATTGCTTATGCTTTCGTTTGGTATTGTTAAAATAGATAGCATTTCTACAACGTGCAAATATACCAATTGGGGAAGATCTTATCATAAATTTACCTCCAACTAAGTTTTACGAAGGAAATGGTCTAAAAGCTAAATTTAAATTATTGTACTTGTGCTTCAAACAACGTACCTTTTTAGCGATTTCTACTTTCTATTTTTATTTAAATAGGTATTCATAAACAACGGGAAAGAATTGTTAGTTGTAGCTTTCAAGAAAGGTGTTTCCGAGTAACTTCTTCTGGGCGAAGACTATAAAATCACATTGTACTTCCTTTAGTACATTTTTAATTATTACATTTACAGATAGGTATCTAATAAAACAAATAACTTTTAAATTTTTTACTATAAATTACACATAAACTTGCAACATTGCAATAACATGAAATAAAATACTTCATTACCACCTAGAACATCTTCCAAATTTGTAAGAAATACTATTATCTGCATATCATGTGCTATTTTAGAGAGTATGTGTGAGCTATCCAAAAAATACCTGCCTGAAAATATGAATCCGTCTTTAACTACGAAAGCTTCCACACCTCTCTCAAAAAAAATATTAAAACTATAGATCTCTAAGGTACTTACACGACACTAAATAATAGATTACACCATTCGTATTTATATTACATTCAAAACAATAGGTCCTTATCCTACTGATACTGCATTTAAAAAATCATTTCTAAACACGAATTAGTCCTGACAGCCGTTGTCATTTACAGGGTGGTTTAAAAACAGCTACATCTAGTTGGCTTTGAAATTTGTTTGCTTCTAAATTTCTATGTGCAGCTAGATTACTATTGGTATTGCATTATGGGAAATTCACAGCCAACTAGATGTAGCTCTTTTCTAACCACTCTGTAAATGTCATCGTGGGTACGTGGCGCCAAACGGCCAAAATTGGCGTTTTCTCAGAAATGAAAACAAAAATGGATTTCAAAAAAATGCCCAGGCCGTATAAAGTGACATTTGTCACATAATTCAGCAGGTCATGATATTGGTTAACCAATATTGTTTTTATACAGGATTCTCTACGTTGGTTAAATATAGGTTTTACTTTGTAAGGTCATATTGCAAATGGTGTGCTGGTTATATATCTGTTTTTTTTTTGTTAACCAACATATTTTTTGCACTTCCGGGACTAAAGTTGATACTTTAGTCCCCGTAAACAGGGACTAACGTAGATCATTTAATCCCTAGGGACTAAAGTAACTCATTTAATCTCTAGGGACTAAAGTAAAAATGATACCGTAACTATGGTAAATTTATGTACACACGAGGTTAGTAGGTTAGGTTTTGTTTGTCATCTGACACACACTGACGTAAAACTTAACCTGCAAATCTCGAATTTGACATATACTGACAATACACTTCAGTACTGCCAACTGATTCAGGATATCCAGGACCTGCTGCAATTCAGTTTGTAATTTAATTTAATTTAATTTAATTTAATTTAATTTAATTTAATTTGCACTCAGCCAACAGCCGTTAGGCCAATTATAATTGTCAGTTTCCAAATTGACAGATTCCAAATTTTGGAAATGTTTGATGATAATGTTCCCAAAAGTGCAAAAAGTAGCGTATATACCTCGGGACTAAAGTGCCTAAATCCCTTGAGTGGTTATTGCCCTCGGGCTTCGCCCTCGAGGCAACAAACTCCACTCGCGGGATTAAATGGTGCACTTTAGTCCCTCATGATATAATATACTATTTCGTGTGGGATTCAGGGGTTATTTCTAGGTTTTTATCCTCGGATACGGTTTTTGGCTTTTTCAGGTTGTTTTAACATTTAACAAATATACTTTGTATTGCCAATAATTATTCCTTATATAGGTACCTATTACAGGTAGGGAAGTTGGACGATAAAATATTGAGCCAACGTACAACATAAAATAAACCTTGCATATATATATTGGATACATGTTGTATGCTACTTGGGGTGTGTCCACTGTAAATTACGGTATATTATCTTCTTCTTTCTCTTACTATAGACTGAGAGCCTGTTAGTACCAAACTGAGTGTAGTTTTCTAAGCCATCTGCACCCACAGGCTGGGCAGGTGACTAGCCGAACCCATTGATAGGGCGAATGCCCTTTTGAAGGGATCAGGACCACCAAATGTGTTGTATGATGGCCATTATATTATAATAGGTACACATATTTTAATAAAAGTAAGTCAATATTTGTAAAATTTTGCAGCAGGTCATGATTTTACATTTAGAACAGCTTTTCTAAATAAAATGTTTCCCTAATGAGCGGATAAGATACTTCACTGGCTGGCTGGCTGGGATGTAGATGGATCCCAGGCCCACAAAATTACATAAAGAAAATATGCTAAATAAACTGTAAATAAATAGAAGAAAACGCTAAACATTTCAAATTTTATAAGATATTTAAACAAATCATGGCCTGGAGTCCATATGAACCCCAGTCAATCTATTAAAGGGTAATGACGTTATATGAAAGCCTGAGCCAGAAGGAATTGTAAATTACAGAATTAGCAAATATCATGATTCTATTATCGAGATTACAAAACAATTAAAAAACTGGGCGGGGTGTCACTAAAAGGTGAGGAAATAAATTAACCACATGTAGTGTAGCTCAAAATATGGCGAAATAACTCAAGTTACCTATATGCAAAAGTTCAACCCTGAGGAGTTACAGCTATCTTAAAATTATGAAATAAACAAAAAGGTAAAATATTATCACCAATCGAAATAGCATGTAGGCTTTGAAAATACAATAAGTTTTATTTTAAAACTATATCTTAAGCAAAACAGTAAATCGAAAATTGCAGATGTTCGAAATGTCCAATTTTCCGTAATACCTACATAAGCGGACGTTTCTCAGTAAGGAGTTTCTAACAAGCTCAAATATTCCAGGTCATGTACAGATATTCTCTGCTTTTGTATTCGATGCCAAAGTTCTGCGTGTGGAATACACTAGGGCTTTTAAATTTCCCCACACAAAAAAAATAAATTTTTAGATCTGGTAAATGGCTAAGCCAACTTTAAGGTGCATCCTGCCCCTGTCCTATCCACCTATTTCGATACTGTTCGTATAGAAATTGTCGCACAGCTAGCGAATAATGTGGTGGAACACCATCATGCATTAGCCATATTATCCGCCTTGTAGCTAATGGCACCTCTTCCAGCAAACCCGGTAAAGTTTCCCTAAGAAATGCTAGGTACGTGTTACCATTAAGTTACTGTGGTAGCATAACTGGACCGATCAGATAGTCGCCTAAAACACTGGAAATATCTTTCTTGTATTTCATGCGGATTTTCATCTGCCCAGTGATGCGTGTTATGAAAATTTGAGGCACCGTTTTGGGTAAAGCAGGATTCGTCAGTCATAAGCAAACAATTTCCAAAATTGGGATGATCAGCAAAATGACTAGTTAGCTACCCACAAAAATGTAGTCTGGGAACTGTATCAACCGGTAGAAGTTGTATTTGATAAACCTAGCATGATGCAATCAGTGATAACCACAGATATCCATAAATCATCGTATTGGTCCATGCTGGTTTATCAAGATCGTTTTCATATGGCAGCTTTGATTTGCACTACCTTGGGTAGGTACTGATATTTACAATTTGTGACCAAAGTATAATTACTTAGTGCTATTCTTGGGCTAAAAGTCAACAAAAGAAAAAACACACGACATAATATAACATACTGAATATCTTTATTTACTATGCGAACGTCTGAATTTTTCCATTTATTCGAGCGAATGTTGTCATGAAGTGCATAGCGAGAACGATCTTCATTTTCGCTATTTTTATCGCTTAATAATTGGGCAAAATATCGAGGCAATTCGTCATAACTTTGTAATACGGTTCTGCCTTCATCATCTTTCTTGCTGTCGGCGCTTTATCATCATCGTCGTAATGGTAGCGTTGTTGCCAATCGTTGTTAGGTTCCGCTTTAACTGCTGGCTTTGCTGCTGCTGCTTTTGTTGTTTTTGTTTTTGCTGCCGACTTTACAGCAGTTTCGATTTCTTTCAATGGCTCTATTATTTGCTTGTGAATATCGCGATATATATGCTGAGCTTGCGCCTTATTACGCTTAAAAGAGAATTCGAGCGATTTTTGCAACCTCAACTGCTTTTTGTTTAAATAATTCGGATGGCTGCTGCTGTTGCTGCTGTTGTTACATTGTTAGCAGCAGTTAATATGCAAATGAATTCGTTTTTTAAAAGATATATAAGCATCAAATCCTTTGCGGTACCTTCCCTTATTAAGATCACTATCTTTGACAATTGCTAGAAATCCATATTTATTATCGCTGCCGTCATTCCAACATTTATTGCAAATATCTTTAAATACTTGGAATGACATGTCCATGCTCACGTGATCGTCGTAAATATGTTTGAGATTCAAATCGTCCTATTTAAATAATACCATCATATTTACATTATCTCTTATTAGATGTTTGAGCGTTCGCGCATCCGACTTGCTAAGATAGAATACGTCAGTGCCATTATGCCTCCTCATGTTGAAAAACCTTTGGATTTTGTCTGGCTTGTAGCATACGATATCGTCGAAAATAAAGTATCTTCTTTCACTTTATCTAGCGATATAATTACATCATTTTCGCTATATTCTGAATATTCCAAGCCATCCATCGACTTAAGAACTTCCCGCAAAAATGGATATTTTTCCTGATTAAGGGATTATGAAAAACCTTTTGGAATCTTAACCCGTTTGGATCTATTATTAGGCTAATCACTGCATTCGTTTTGCCGCAATTAGAAGGACCGCAAATAATGAATCGAATTGATGATGGCAATAGATCACAGTGTTTCGATGTTACGGAATGTTACGGGAATAAGTTGAAGAGATGCATTTTTCTATCAGAGCAGGTAGACTTAAAGATGTCTCCCCATGCTCTGATAACAACTGTTGGATTATTACTATGGAATCAGGAATAGGAACTTTGGTAAAAAGGGAAGTGACATCGAAATTCACAAGTAAATCCTCAGGTTCAACGCTTATATTGGATATAAGTTCAACGAAATGGGCTGAATTGCCAAGATACGAGGGAGACTTACCAGTGAACTTTCTGAGGATAGTGGTTAGGTATTTAGCTAATGAGTAAGTAGGGGAATCTATGGTACTGACAATGGGCCCGAGAGGAATGTCTTGTTTATGGATTTTGGGAAGACCATAGAGCCGAGGAGGCTTTGAAGCGCGAGGAATCAACCTCCGTTGAATATCAGTGGACAGATCTGAAAATTTTATGAGAGAAGTGACTTCCCGTTCGATTTCAGATATTTATAACCTCCGCGACTAGGTATCAAGAAACCCCAAGGCCGTTAATTAGAAGGTGTAATCCATAAGAAACGTTGAAATTAAAATGTTTCAACTGAGCAAATACTTTAAAAATAGGCAACACATTTTGCAAAGCAGATTTCACTAGATGTTTATCAAAGATTAAGTACAAATCCTAGTAACAGGATTACAGTTTAACGGAGATACGGAGACTTGCACTGATGCCTCAGGCGCCTAAAGGTAAATAGTTGGATATTTCTTAGACAGGCAATGGATCTGCTTCTAATGTTTTTATATAAGTAAATATAAAAATATATGTACTTGATACTCCACAAAAAAATATGAAAATTGGTGTAAAACGTCAAATTGTTTTTAAAGATTAAAAAATAATTTTCGTATTTTTAAGCATCAATATGCTACATATTTTAGGAATCATTGAGTATTACATCTCTTCATCAGTAACTTATTTTTTTCCATTTTTACTTCCCTCGTCTAGAAGAAGGAAGTATTGTAATCGCAAAAAAATCACCTTCAGATCTTTACGATGACGAAAAACAGGTTTTATCAATTCCGTCTGTCTGTCTGTCTGTTGCCGTATAACTCAAAAACTATTTGTTGGAGGATGACGATATTTTGTATGCAGATTATGTTTACCTGGCATGAAACCGATAAAATTTCAGACAATAATATACAGGGCAAGCGTCTTAAAAAAAAAAGTTTTGTTTATTTTTGCGTCAACTTTGAAATAGATGGAAGTAATAATTTTCACATAGGTCAGGCTTACACTTGCCGAAAATAGGACACAACATATACAGGATAATGTCACAAAAGAGTCGAAACGTTTCAACAATAAGAACGTTCCGTTAAATAGAGACGCGCGCCGCATCATTTCAATAAGGGTGGATGGCGCAATACGACTTATCGATGCGGTACGATCGCTACGCAGATGCGGCAGAGTTCAAATCCCAGCGAAAACCATTTTTTCTAATTTGCAAATTGACCTAATTCGCGCGAGGTAAGTTCGTGTAAACCCCTTTACAGATTTTTTGTTATTGGCGGCACACAATTAAACTAAGATTTGAATGAACCATAATATATGCACCTCAATTAGCTGTTGGCTGCAACACAATAATAAAAATCTGGTGTGATAGAGAAAGATAAACAAACAAAAGTGTATCCATTTTAGAGGTATTCAACTGGAAAATGACCTATCTCACATCAATACATATTAAAAATGTAATAAAAACGTAAAGTTTAAAAAAAATCGTTAGGGCCGTTTTAAAAAAAAACGAAAAAAATTGAAAAATCACAAGAGTAAACACCATACTTCCTGTTATGCAGTTTTCTTCAAAAGCTTGCTGTCACATCTAGATAGTAGGTACACAAAACTTATATATGAAGTTTCAACGCCATACCTCTTTTCGTTTCTGAGATATTCTGTTCACAGATAGACACACAAACAGACACACAGACAGACACAAAGACACACCACCAAACAAAAACAGTTTTGTTGAGTTCAGCGGAGTCTAAAACGTGAATATCTGTTGAAAACTCAATTTCTAATGTTTGAGGTGAATCCAATACTTCCTTTATTGTAAAAGAAGGTAAAAATGTTCAAATATTGGTTTTATACTGACAGGTAATATTGGCAACGGTATTATCCATTTACTTGACATCAGCACTGTGAAACTGACAGTATGTTGGCACCACTGCTGTTTTTCACATTTTAATAACTAAATTAATGTACAGTTTAATAAAAAACACATTATTTTGGAAGTATAGTGTAGACATTTTTTAAAAATTGGCACTGACAGTGAGGATGTCAAGTAAATGGACCTTTGGATTTTGTCTTGCTTGTAGCATACGATATCGTCGAAAAATAAAGTATCTTCTTTCACTTTATCTAGCGATATAATTACATCATTTTTGCTATATTCTGAATATTCCAAGCCATCGATCGACTTAAGATCTTCCCGCAAAAATTGATATTTTGCCTGATTAAGGGATTATGAATATATGCAAACCTTTTGGAATCTTAACCCGTTTGGATCTATTATTAGGCTAATCACTGCATTCGTTTTGCCGCAATTAGAAGGACCGCAAATAATGCATCGAATTGATGATGGCAATAGATCACAGTGTTTCGATGTTACGGAACATCGACGGTCGCGAACATTGATATCTAAAATTGGTAAGCACAATTTCTATTTAACGGTTTTCATGATTCTGAGTCGAGTCTTAAAATAGCTAAAAATTTATAGTTAAAAAGATGTGTGAATGTATCTCGTAACGTCTTCAGTGAAGGGATTGTATTCCATCGTGCAAAATTTAACAATAAGCAAATTCTAGCCTTATATCAACAGTAGAATCTTTCAGAGATTCTTGCTGCCTAGAACAATCTATTACGAAGATTGCGCAAGTTTTATACTCGCTGTAAGTGAGCAAACACTTATACAGATCTTTTCCATAGTATTTTTCGTGAAATTCCCATTGTCTAAATGCCATTACAATAGTCGGATTCATTTTTAGCTCATTCATTAGATTGAGTTTTAATTCATCGCGTAGTGTAATATGAGGAACTTCCAATGAAATTTTGGTTATGGTAAAATCAACTTCGGTCCCGCCATCTTCCATCTCTCTTTTATAAGAATTTAAATAATTATTTGAACGTATTAACTCAAGCTCAGGTCTCATATTTAATATATAGCTTTTCGATAATCTTCAGCAAACCCGAAAATTGTGTTTAATGAGATGATACATGAAAGTCGACCATCTGTAAAAACTTGTTCAACGCCGTTTGTTGTCTTGTACCAGCTAGTACAGCTCAGCTCCAATTCGTCTGCGGTGTGCGACACTATAAACCGTTCAATAGTTATTTTCCCGGTAGGTAGCTATGGAATTTTGTTTTTATAATTAATAAAATTAAAACACCCTAGAATTTCTTTCTGACACTTTGTCAGAATCAGCTGTTATGTACAGTAGGCTCACGAAAGTGTCTAATTTGACATTTTTAGGTTAAACGTGCAATGTTGCCAGTGCTTTCATACTTTGTTTGCCACTAAACATAATATTTATGAACATCGGCGTCATGTATACCTATCTGTCAACAAATTGTAATACTAAGGCAAATATGCCGAAAGTCATTAAAGGTGACACAAAACTACAAATTACAAAGGCCTACAGGCATTATAAAGTCGACAAGCCACCCCTCAGTGAAACTAAAATCTTTGCCCGGCTTAGTGACATTTGGGACGTAAGTATTTATACATTAAGCTTAACTATTGGTTTAATTTTAAGCTATGTTTAGCGTCTGACCTCCCGCCTTGCAGGCCAAGCTCCTCCATGGGGTGTTAGTGCCTCAATATTTTTATTATTATACTGTTTTAGATATCTGAAAGAACTATTAGAAATATTATTGGGCAGGACAATCTTGAAATTAAACCTTTTGGCCCAAGACCTAAAAATGATACATACCTACTATAAAAATTTCACATTTCCGGACAATTTGCAACGACAGATTTGGAATTATCACTTGAAAAATGAGCAGTTTACTTTGGCTAGACTATTAAAGGACGCGCGTTAAATGTTGGAAATCGATAAGGGGAAAACGATTTTATATAATATTCTAAAATCAATTGGTTATAAATACAAACATGTAAATTGACGTAAAATGTGAAACATGAACGATGAATGTGGCAGACCAAGACATGATAAGTAGGTGGGAGAGAAAAATGCTGCGAAAAATATTTGGAGGGACTCGGACGGAGGATGGTTGAAGAAGACTTACAAACGAAGAGGTACAAGAGAAGTATGGGGAGCCAAGTATAGTAGACTTCATTAAAGCTCACAGGTTAGAATGGTTTGCGTATATATGGAGAATGCCAGATGGAAGAGCTACTAAGCTAGTATTGGAAGGCAGAGAGCGCAAGAAACCAGAAGAAGAGGGCGACCAAGGAATAAATGTAAGGAGGCAGTAATGGAAGACATAGCAAGGAAAGGAATAGAAGACTGGAGAAATAAAATAATGAATAAGGGACAATGGAGACAGATTGTTATGCAATAGGCCTAAAGTAGCTTGTAAAAGCTTTATTTATTTATACTGAAAAAATACATAAATTGTAATATTTAAATATTTTTGTATACAATTTATAATTACAATAAAAAACGACTTTCATTTTACCACTCAACAAAGTATGAAACGTATTCAGAATCAGCAAGTTGTCTTTCATGAAATTGATCTTAACCAATAATAAAAGTGGCACAAAATCTAAAACCAAATCTGGCCACCACGTTTTGTACATTAACATAAAATTATCATTTTGCATAAAATGGGAATAACCTAACTTTTGTTAATGACTGACAGCATATTTACAGGGTGATATTCATCACCCTAAGATGGCCCCCTATAGGAAAAATAACTATTGAACGGTTTATATGCCTTTAATTGTGCTCACTATTCCAGGCTGCCTACAAATATCTATTACCTCACTACTGCCCAAAAACAATTGCATTTCAGGAAAGAAAAAATGCCGCATTATTAACAGTAGTAAACGGCTTTCCAGAAGTTTTTGGCGTATATGTGTCTTTAATACTGATGTGTTCCTGGCCCTCTATTGTCATCCAAATTGATGATGCCACGCTCTTTGTGCAGCAGCGGCTTTGATGGCAATGAGTTGCGCATAAATACTCCACGAAGACTAGGGATGGCTTTTCCATACTTTTGCAAATCAATGTTGGTTAGAGCTCTTCGAGGCAAGTTATCTAGTTTTTTCGAGGACGTTTGTTGATGCCGCTGCCTCCTGGATTCTGACGTTTTTGCTTTCGCTTCCGCCGCCGACCTTATACGGTTTCATATAGAGCGCTTCGCCTATCTTGGTTTTTACTACCCGATACGGCTTCAAATAGAGCGTTTCACCTTTCTTGGTTTTCGCAATAATTTCCATATTTTTATTACGATTGCTATCGCGTATAGCTTTAACAATACCAGCAGCACCTCCCGCAAGATTTCCAAGTGCTGAAAGACCGGCGAAAATGGGTATTAAAAGTAAATTCCTTCTATTTTTGTAACTGCCGAAATTGGTATTATTCGGGGCCGTTTAATATTTTTCTTGCCTCCTATTGATTTAACAATCCTTCTAGCTGCCATTAAGGAATCTTTAATTAGTTGACGTTTGCTAACACCTTTCCCTTTTCCCTTGTTGATGACTCGAATTGCATTTCTAATTCTTGTTATTAAACCGCCAACAAAAGCTATCTGCTTCATTTCTAAGCTTAATTTTTGTTTTGATTTCGTCGCCGTTGTTACTGCCCAAGCAGCAGCCTTTTCTCCAAAGCTAGCGTCCTCGTCCTTGAAACAATTCCACGCTGCTTCTTCTAATATCTTATCGACCTTGTGCCTCTCTTTTAAACTATTGCTTTGAGAATAGGCAATGTCGTGCGTCTTGCAGTATGAATCTAAAGGGTTGATATCTTGATTAACTCGTTGTCTAGCTTCGTGACCGGACCACAAAACTAGTATCCTGGGATGTGTAGTTCTACAGGAAGATTGTTAATAAGTTTAAAAAAATTATAATTTGACTTGGGTAAAACTGGATGAATAAATTTAGGAGAAAATTAGTCAAACAAACGACATATTGTCGCGAAATATTGTTTAATTAAAGTTTTAAATAAAATTTTAAACAAATAGACGTTTCGCCATTTTTGATGGCTTTATCAGTAATATTAATGGATTGTTACACATTAGTTATTTAATACATTCTGAAATAAAAACAATAGGATTAGCGAAAAATACATTTTTTCCTTATGCATGTGTACTTACAAGATTAATTTAATTCTTTCACGTCATTTTTCAAAGTGTGTAAGGTAAAAACTTAATAAACATAGTCATTATTATGCAATCCATATTTAGGATTTAATTAATAAAAAAGACACAGAAAGCCAGCTCTTATGAAGGCAGAGTTCAAATGAATAAAGATAAAGGAAGCTTGCAAGGTCGTTCACATATTTACGTTATCAAGCAATGCGCAAAGGTAGAAAATTCGGAAAAACAGGTGACATCAGCAGAGACGTACTAAGTTAAATTTGATTTACTTGAAACGTTAGTTTTAAATTTAATAACAATGAATATGAATGTAAAATATTAAATTTAATTAAGACAAAATGTTATTTAAACAAATTATGATATATAGAACTGAGGTTATCAATTTCAGCTCTATAATTAATAGCATTGGGGCTTTTTTGTATTTCAATCCTTTCCAAGCATAGACGTTTTTTAAATTACTCTCTTATGTAAGATCTTAGGTGTATTAAATATGAATTTATATAGCGATTTATTGGCGTGGTCTGTCAGTGCAGTTTTTTTATTAGACGGGGATAAATTATTAATTTTAATGGAGTATTTATGTTGATTAATTTTATGTTTTAATAGCCGTTTTGTTTGCCCTATGTACAAAGAGTTGCAGTTATTACAGTCAATTTGTGTCAAATTAATTGTTTTTACATTTTAATCAAGTAGGCTTACATGGATCTAAACAAAAACAAACAACATTTATTTAAAAACAAATCACATGAAATGATCAAAAGGCTGGCAATTGTTAGCTAAACATAGTTGATACAATTTGACGACACGACGCAAACTTTCTTATTGTTTTTCATCATAGCTGCTTACCTACTCGATTATACATTTAAAAAGTAATATCACGATGGTTTTTGTGGTTCAAGTACTTAGTACTGAATTAACATGTTACTAAGTATTATAGGAATTGCATACAAAGGTTTTCTAAAATGAATTTCACCTAATTTTGTTTTGAGCCATGTAAGCCTACTTGATTAAAATGTAAAAACAATTAATTTTACTGGTATTTTTTTATTCAATCATATGTTATCTTACATCGTTGAAAAGAGAATAAAAAATTCTATTCAGTAACCTAAAAATCAAATATTACTTTTTTCGTATCTCTTATACTTACAAAGATATTTGGCATACAACAAAATGACAGTTTTTAGTTTTTTTCTAATAACTTTTGACTGGTTCGACATTTTGAACTTTTTCAAACAGATATTAAATCAGCATATGAAACTGCAAAACATTGCCCATTTAACCAAATCTACCAAATTTACCCATGCAATCCTACTCGATCTGGGACATACTGTATGTAATTGATTCATATGTGCCATTGAGATTTAAAGTATAATTAAATCGTAACACAAATTCCCTAATCATTTGATCGAAAAAATCTTGATTCACTATGCGATCGAGTCCCAAACTTGACACAAACTGACGCAAAACCTAACCTGATAACCTCGAATTTGACATAGACTTACAGTGCCACCAACATAAACAGTGCCACGAACATAAACAGTGCCAACCTAAGAAATAAAATAATTTACCGGGTGGCCATAAACATCTGAGATCTCGGTAGCCATGGAATTAGCTAATTATAAATGTTGCTTAGTATTATCTTTCAATTATAATAAGTATTGGTATAAAATGTAATAAAATGCAAATAAGAGGAGAGGAATGTGCCCCGGATTCTGCAGTTTAGCCTACGACTCGATTATAAAAATCTCCTGTTCTAACTTCAATACTTATTGCAATCTGTAATAATTTTCTCACAGATAGGAATTTTAGTTGTGTTGTCATTAATGACATTTAGTTTAGTTGGATTCATCACTTTAATAAAACAATGTTGATTCCAAAGGTAATGTGATATCAGATATTTATGGCCACCCGGTATAATCGTAACGAATACCACTCAGGATGAAATAATTCAAGGAACTGAAAAGGATTCCGGTAGCACCTTAGAAGAAATGACGGATGATGATTTTGAACCACCATGCGAAGTAGAAACTCCAGTAACAGTTCGAAGATCAAGAAGAGAAGTAAAACCTAGAAACTTATTTTAATTTTAATTTATTCTCAAACAGGCAATTGCCTAATTACAAGAGAATATATACATATACATTATAAGTAAATATATCTATATCAAGGTTTGTATAGCGGATTTATATACATTTGCATCATACAAAGTACGTGGTATTGCCTGAGACAACGGATCTAAATCGCACTGTGATTATGTGGGAGCAGTTATCAACAAGTATTCTTTTAGCTGCTTCTTAAAGAGGCATATATGTATGTTGATAAATCAATTTTAGATGATCCTCTAACAGTTCAAGAAGCTTTGTCGAGGCTTGTAGGAAATACGTGGAGACAAGCAATGTTGGAAGAAATTGAAAGTTTTGAAGAAAATCAAGCATGGGATTTAACAGATTTGCCAGAAAATGGAAAAGTGGTAAAGTGTAAGTGGGTGTTTAAACGGAAGCGTGACAGTGAAAATCAAGTGCGGTACGAAGCACGTCTCGTAGCTAAAGGGTTCACGCAGAGGGCAGGTTTCGACTATGATAAAACTTCTGCTCCAGTAATGCGACACTCAACTTTACGTTTGCTGATAGGTTTATCTGTTAAATGGGGTCTAAAAATTACGCATCTTGATGTCACAACAACTTTTTTGAACGGACATTTTGAACAAAATATGTATATGGAACAACCGGAAGGTATTTTTAAGGCAGGTAGAGAACAACAGGTATGCAAATTAAAGAGAGAAATTTATGAGTATAAACAGACTTCAAGAGCTCGGAATAAACGTGTTGACGAGGTTTTATTAGGTTTAGGTTATAAACAGTCAGATTCCGAGCCTTGTGTTTATGTTAAAAGAAATAATGATTTAATTACTGTTGTAGCTTTGTATGTCAACGACTTCTTTGTGTTTTCTAACGATTCTGAAAGTACCAATTTTTTGAAAGATTATTTAAATTCAAAGTTTAAAATAAAAGATCTAGGCGAGGCTACACAGATCTTGGGTATGCGAATCACAAGCGATCACAATGGGTATAGTGTTACATTAGATCAAGAACAATATGTGAATCAGGTCTTAAAACGATTTAATATGTCAGAATGTAAAAGTGCTAATACTCCCTTGGAGTGTAATAAAAATATTGTTGATCAGAATGTAAAAATATGTGATGAGAATTTGCCTTATCAGAAATTAATCGTTAATTTAATGTACCTGGCGGTATTAACTCGCCCTGGCATAGCATTTGCAGTTAGTTATTTAAGACAGTTTAATAATTGTTATACTCAATATCATTGGCAGCAGGCAAAAAGAGTATTAAAATATTTACAGGGTACAAAAACTTTAGGATTAGGATTTAAAAAAGAAAATGTGGACCTAGAGGGTTTTGTCGATGCCGATTGGGCAAGCAATAATAATGATAGAAAATCCTATACAGGATATATTTTTAAATTCTCTGGTTCTGCAGTTTCATGGGAAAGCAATAAGCCAAATGTTGGTCAACAGTAGTGGAGAGGGTATCGTTATCAAACTTATTAACAAGATGAATAAATTTAGGAGAAAATTAGTGAAACAAACGACTTATTGTCGTGAAATATTGTTTAATTAAAGTTTTAAATGAAATTTTAAACAAACAAACGTTTCGCCATTTTTGAGGGCTTTATCAGTAATATTAATGGATTGTTACACATTAGTTATTTAATACATTCTGAAATAAAAACAATAGAATTAGCGAACCATACATTTTTTCCTTATGCATGTGTACATACATGATTAATTTAATTCTTTCACGACATTTTTCAAAGTGTGTAAGGTAAAAACTTAATTAATAAATACAGTCATTATTATGCAATCTATATTTAGGGTTTAATTAATAAAAAAGGCACAGAAACCGAGCTCTTATGAAGGCAGAGTTCAAATGAATAAAGATAAAGGTAGCTTGCAAGGTCGTTCACATATTTACGTTATCAAGCAATGCGCAAACAGAAAATACAGGTGACATGAGCAGAGACGTACTAAGTTAAATTTGATTTACTTGAAAAGTTAGTTTTAAATTTAATAACAATGGATATGAATGTAAAATATTACTGACTATTCAACACTGTAACATATAAGCCAATCATATTGCAGACATTTGCTTTTTTCAACCAATAACAGCAGTATATCACTGATTATTTGTTTCGTAGCGATCTCAACCAATCAGAAGGCTGGATTCAGTTAAGTTATCTTGTATAATTTCGATTATACAAAATCGATTATACTAGAGTAACTTCACTAGGCAACGCAATACATAACTTTTGTCAACTTGATGTTGTTTTCATGGATATGACTTTCAGCTAGGTTAATACAAACAAATCGAACTGCCAATAAAATATTTATTTGTTCCTAATATTAAAATTTACTCAAAAAATAATCAAATCGAATACAATGCGTACTTCGAACAGGTTATACGTCTCAAACTTCCTGCACAATAACAAATCGTGTCAGTTTGACAGAATAATCCTCCCGCTGACGCGGTCGGATTATTTAATCTGTCAAACTGACACTCTTTTATTATTGTGCAACAAGTTATCGACATATAACTTGATAATATCGAAGTACTTATAGTATTACTTCTGAATATTGGGCACCATGCAAAATATTCACAAAACAATGTACGTACTCAAAAAATAAACAGCCTTGTTGCGAAGTATCGCTTAGCAACGATGTTCTGTCCTTAGTGATATCGCTAGGTTACGTAACACTAAACCCCAACAAACTGTGTGGCTTGTTTTAAAAATTTTAAAATGCTGTGTTTTGGAAGTATTCCGTTGAATTTAATTGAGAATGAATAATTATATTAATTGTGGATTATTTTTCAATAAATGTAATCGTTATGTATTAATATTGTTAAATAGTCGTCCCAAATACCACTCGAAGTGGATATATATTTTTTAAATATTTTGCCATTTCCATAGAAATTATTGCAAATTTCACTCAACAAAATCACATTTTTTATGTGATTTTGTATCGTGAAATTTAAACGCAATAGTTTACATGGAAACGACAAAATATTTGTCAAAAATATATCCACTGCTTGTGGTATTACCCTTGACTATTCAACACTATAACATACAAGCCAATCACATTGCAGACATTTGCTTTCTTCAACCAATAACAGCAGTATATCAGTGAATATTGGGCACCATGCAAAATATTCACAAAACAATGCACCTACTCAAAAACTAAACAGCCTTGTTGCTAAATATCGCTTAGCAACGATGTTATGTCCTTAGTGATATCGCCAGGTTACGTAAAATTAAACACTAACAAACTGTGTGAACAAAGTTTGGCTTGCATTAAAAATGTTAAAATGTTGTGTTTTGGAAGTATTCCGCTGAATTTAATTGAGAATGAATTATATTAATTGTTGGATTATTTTTCAATAAAGTTAACCGTTATTTATTAATATTGTTAAATAATCGTCCCAAATACCACTCGAAGTGGATATATTTTGTTTAAATATTTTGCAATTTCCATAGAAATTATTGCAAATTTCACTCAACAAAATCACATTTAAATGTCACTCGCCTTCGGCTCGTGACATTTTTAATGTGATTTTGTATCGTGAAATTTAAACGCAATAATTTACATGGAAACCGCAAAATATTTGTCAAAAATATATCCACTACTTGTGGTATTACCCTTGACTATACAACTCATTATAAATTCGGCCAATAGTAATTGAGAATTTTACTTAGTTACAAGGTATAGATAAACGAATATACTTTTGACGACGTGGTATAATCACTTCGGTGTTTCGGTGGGTCCAACAAAGCAAAAATAATGGATAATAATAATCTAGAGCCATGATGTAATAACTGTCTATTGCAAATTCGAGGTTAGCAGGTTAGGTTTTGCGTCAATTTTGACACAAACTGATGCAAAACCTAACCTGATAACGTCGAATTTGACATAGACTTACAGTGCCACCAACAGAAACAGTGCCACTAACACAAACAGTGCCAACCTAAGAAATAAAATAATTTATTATTATCGGTCTATTCATAATATAATCGTAACGAATACCACTCGAGCAATCGAAAATAATGATTATTTTTCACTCGTAACTCGACATAATCTTTAAAATACCACTCGAGCTGCGCTCTCGTGGTTTTTCGCAGATTGCGTCTCGTTACTCGGAAAATAATCGATTATTTTCGATGCTCTTGTGATATTATAACTGATTATATAACTCATCATAAATTTGGCCAATAGCAATTGAGAATTTTACTTAGTTACAAGGTATAGATAAACGGATATACCCTTGACGACGTGGTATAATCACTTCGGTTTTTCGTTGGGTTCAACAAAGCAACAATAATGGATAATAATTTAAATCTAGAGCCATGATGTAATAACTGTCTCAAATTCGAGGTTATCAGGTTAGGTTTTGCGTCAGTTTTGACACAAACTGATTAGGCAAATTCTCATCACATATTTTTACATTCTGATCAACAATATTTTTATTACACTCCAAGGGAGTATTAGCACTTTTACATTCTGACATATTAAATCGTTTTAAGACTTGATTCACATATTGTTCTTGATCTAATGTAACACTATACCCATTGTGACCGCTTGTGATTCGCATACCCAAGATCTGTGTAGCCTCGTCTAGATCTTTTATTTTAAACTTTGAATTTAAATAATCTTTCAAAAAATTGGTACTTTCAGAATCGTTAGAAAACACAAAGAAGTCGTTGACATACAAAGCTACAACAGTAATTAAATCATTATTTCTTTTAACATAAACCAAGAAGACTATACTAAGGAGATGCAACTTCGTATGACGGCTGTATATAAAAGCGGCCCTTATGTCGGGGATAGCCGTCGCCGCGCTGTCGACAGCGTGTACTGTCGTTCGAGAGTTGGAAGCGAGCTAAATTAACCTGTAATCGGGGTTAAAAGTCAGTTTACGGTTGTTAATCCAATGGAGTGTATTTCAAGTGTGTTATTAATTGTTAAAACATGGTCCGAATTTCCAGTTACACTCAGCAAATGTTTGACATTGACAGTTCACGAGTTTTGCGAATGAATAATTGTACACCACGGCCGCCTTACTTGTCAGCTTTTAGCGGTCCGCTTCGAAACGGGAGTTGCGTGTCCTTAGTATAGTGTTCTTGACATAAACACAAGGCTCGGAATCTGACTGTTTATAACCTAAACCTAATAAAACCTCGTCAACACGTTTATTCCGAGCTCTTGAAGTCTGTGTAAGCCCATAAATTTCTCTCTTTAATTTGCATACCTGTTGTTCTCTACCTGCCTTAAAAATACCTTCCGGTTGTTCCATATACATATTTTGTTCAAAATGTCCGTTCAAAAAAGTTGTTGTGACATCAAGATGCGTAATTTTTAGACCCCATTTAACAGATAAACCTATCAGCAAACGTAAAGTTGAGTGTCGCATTACTGGAGCAAAAGTTTTATCATAGTCGAAACCTGCCCTCTGCGTGAACCCTTTAGCTACGAGACGTTCTTTGTACCGCACTTGATTTTCACTGTCACGCTTCCGTTTAAACACCCACTTACACTTTACCACTTTTCCATTTTCTGGCAAATCTGTTAAATCCCATGCTTGATTTTCTTCAAAACTTTCAATTTCTTCCAACATTGCTTGTCTCCACGTATTTCCTACAAGCCTCGACAAAGCTTCTTGAACTGTTAGAGGATCATCTAAAATTGATTTATCAACATACATATATGCCTCTTTAAGAAGCAGCTAAAAGAATACTTGTTGATAACTGCTCCCACATAATCACAGTGCGATTTAGATCCGTTGTCTCAGGCAATACCACGTACTTTGTATGATGCAAATGTATATAAATCCGCTATACAAACCTTGATATAGATATATTTACTTATAATGTATATGTATATATTCTCTTGTAATTAGGCAATTGCCTGTTTGAGAATAAATTAAAGTTAAAATAAGTTTCTAGGTTTTACTTCTCTTCCTGATCTTCGAACTGTTACTGGAGTTTCTACTTCGCATGGTGGTTCAAAATCATCATCCGTCATTTCTTCTAAGGTGCTACCGGAATCCTTTTCAGTTCCTTGAATTATTTCATCCTGTTCATCGAGCTCTTCTGCGGTTTGATCTATCCCCACTAAATCTGAGTCATCCCTCTCAGTTTTGTTATTGTCGTTGTTAGTGTCGGTAACTACAATGTCAATCTTTTCAAATGTGTTTTCCATTATCACCACATTTCTACTTGTTATAACACTGTTCCGACTTGAATCGTAAAACCTATATCCTTTTACATCTTCACCAAAACCGACCAAAATCATTTTTTCTGCCTTTTTGTCCCATTTATTGAGTTTTTGTTTTGGTATGTGTACCATAACCTTCCAAAGACCTTAATGTTACTCACGTCAGGTTTTAAGCTTGTTCACATTTCATAAGGTGTTTTTCCTTTTAGCCAACTCACGACAGATCTATTTCTTAAGTAGACAGCACAGTTTACAGCCTCGACCCAAAAACGTTTATCCAACTTAGCCTCAAACTGTAAACATCTTGGTTTTTCAACCTAGGTTCTGCTCATCCTTTCCAGCATGCCATTTTGCTCCGGAGTGTACGGATTAGTTTTCTGATGAACTATACCACTTTGCCTAAGAAAATTTTCTAAATCGTGGTTGCAAAACTCACCACCGTTATCTGTTCTGAGCGTTTTAACTGAACATTCTTCTGATTTTCTACCAGGCTTTTGAAATCCTTGAAATAGTTAATTCCTTCAACCATGGTCTTCTAAAAATACACGAAGGTCATCCAACTGAAATCATCTTCGAACACCAGAAAACATCTCGACCCGTCAGTCGAATTTACCTCCATGGGCCCGCACAGTTCTGCATGAATAACTTCTAGGCAAGAAGTAGCTCTCCTTCCCTCATGTTTAAAAGGTAGTCTGCACTGTTTGCCTTCACAGCACACTTGACAAATACTGTTGCTTCTAAAATTACCTTTGCTATTCATGCTTTCCACAGCACCGTCTTTCATGAGTTTTAAGTCACCGTAGTTTAAATGTCCAAACCTATGATGTCACACGACATCTGTCGCTATTGAGGTAGCTACTAAACATTTTTCTGATTTTTCAATGTTTAACCTGTCCACATTCTCAATTAAATCAGCCTGTTCAGGGTGGAGGTTATAGTGGACTGTATGATTTTAATTTCGACAATTTGCAGAATACGTCTTAGGGGTGCAGGAATTAAAAAGGGTTGTGAACCAACGGTCTCGTGTAGTCTCACACGAGATGAATTTAAAAGACTTAATTTCCGTTGGCCAGAGGTTGGGTGAATACAGAACAGATGTTAAAACTGTATTGTTTATTGACTAGAATATTTCCTATTTATATACATTAACTATGACGTAAATTACAAGGTTCATGCTATTTTGCCCCAGTTTGAGCTCACATATGCACTTGCGTGTTCAATTTCATAACAAAGAGATAGCAAGTTTGCAAAATTGCAGTTTGTCGACCGGGTCATTCGACCAGTGCTGATAAGAATCGCTGACTTCTTTGTTGTAATTTCCGCATGTAACATTTCGCTTACGAAATGTATGCATATTTAATTTTAAAAGTTAAAATTATGTTTTGGTTCCTAAACATTCTGCCGAGTGACAATGGGCCGGGATGGTGTGGCTGAGACTGTCTCTCCACCTTCTTCGTCAGGTGGCAGTGGTTGCAACCTGAAGCTCTCTGACGGGTCTGAATTTGGGCGTGGCTGCGGTTTCCTGTTATTTCTCCAGTACTTCCATAATGTCCAGATGATACAAACTGATACCAAGATACCGTAGTAGTACCAGTGTTCACCATGATGGTATGTTGATGGTACCACAATGGACATTCCTGATGTAGCTGCAACTCGTCTTCTTCTTCTTGTAGGCGTTGAAAATGATCGGACGGTAGCAACACAGGTTCCTCCATTTGCAGTTGAGGGTGGGTGCTTGTATTCTGCAAAGTAGTGTTAATAATTACTCGTATTAGTTTGTTGAACCCAGCTACGACAGGAATAGTAGTGAATAGCTGAGTATGCAAAGTAGTCCGTTTGGTGTATATAGTACAATCTGGGGATATTTGGATTATGCCAACATCTTGAATCTTCACATCTTCTTGATTCCCGCTGCATTGTACTGCTGCTGTTGTGGGTTGATTGGGAATAAAGAACTATGTATTCGCTGCGTACAGTTTTTTCCATGCCAGTGTCTTAACTGTAAACTGATTGACCAAACATTTGACCTTGTTCAATCTCTGGTAGATCTCATCAATGATGCAGTTCGGATTGTTTTCAATACTTCGGACGTCGGATGGCCTGCATAAGTAAATATGTTTTCCTATTGGCTCGATCTCCTTCAACTTGTCTTCTTGGATTTCAAAATAGGTTTGTTCGCTGTAGTTGATCGCTAGGGATTCCATTGGCAAGTTCAGCGATGCGTAGGTTTCATTTCCCTTCTTCACTGGAATTGGAGTTGGCTTGATTAAGTTGTGTTCCCGCTTCTCAGTTATATGAAAATAACTGAAAATCTTTATGGTTTCATTATTGATGCTAACTTCCATCTTGTACATTGGTGTGGTAACTATCTCCAAGGTTGATGGAAGATTGGCCATTGCATTTGACACTATTCTGTAAAATTGTGATGATGGAATAAATTGCAGGATGTCTGCCTTTTTGAATTTTACATTTAGAAGTTGTTTGTACTTCTCACCCATCTCTTGTAAGTAGTTGGTAGCCATTTGATATGACGTTAACGCATGTATGTTTAACTTGTTGTCGTCTGTCTTTTTGTACCAAGGTTCCATCTCATTGATTACTAGCAACCCTTCGTTGAGCTTCCTTCGAAAATTATCCAACTTCTGGGATATTTTGGCCTCAGTCTCATTTAGAGTTGCTGCAGTTGACAACATTATCCTTGTCTGATGATTAGATGTATGTATTAATTCTAGTTGATTTTTCTCTAATGATTCGATGTCATGGTAAACTTCATCGTTAACTCCAAACACTGAGGTTAGTAGCTGCCCTAGTACTCCTCGCTTGGTCCTGACATCTTGACTATACATGCTTTTCATATTTCAGATGATCTGCCGTTGCTGCTCTCTCAGGTGATGATTTAATTCCTTGCAATGAGATTCTGCCGATAAGACAAGTGCCTTGCTGCATAAGGTATTCATTTGCTGGATTGTCTTGTTTATATCTTCTTCATCTACTTGGATGCTAGAGATGTTCACTGTTACTTCGATCCTGAAGTCTCTTCTCGAGAGTTTTGCGTGGCCAAGTTCTTCAATAAATAGGCCAGGTGATGGATACTTCACTATGTACGACCCCGTGGTTGCTGAAATCATGGTGCACAACGCAAGTAAGAGTGTTATTGTTCTTGTGACTGTTGACACTCCACTACCCCTGCTTTGCTTTTTTCCTCCTTCTTCTGCTTCCTGTCCTGGTAACGGAATGAGTTTCGTGATAGGAGGCTTGAGAATTGTATCTCCCTTTGTCTTAACGGTTGCAACTCTGACAATACCATCTGTGCCTGGATGCACTTCTGTCACTCTTGCTAAAGGCCATCGATTGGGAGGACTATTTTCATCCTTTTGTAACACTAGATCCCCTACTTGCAAATTCTCTTCCTTCGAAGTCCATTTTGTTCTGCGTTGTAACCCAGATAGGTATTCCTTAGACCATATTTTCCAAAAGTTGTTTTTCAACTTTTGAAGTAATCTCCATCTTGTCAACTTTTCGGAATGTACTTCTAATGGTGGTTCGTTTCGCGTTATTAGTCCCCTTCCAATTAGAAAGTGTCCAGGAGTCAACGCTACCACATCGTTAGGGTCTGTGGTTAATGGACAAAGTGGTCTTGAATTGAGACATGCCTCTATTTGGTACAGGGGGGTTGATAGTTCTTCAAACGTGAAGGTACTGTTTCCCACAATCCTTTTCATGTGATACTTTCTTGACCTTACCGCTGCTTCCCAGATTCCTCCGAAGTGGGGAGCTGCCGGTGGAATAAAGTGCCACTGGATTCCTTCTTGAGTAAGTTTTTCTTGAACACTAGAGTCCTTTACAGTTTTCTTGAAGTCCATCTGTAGAACTCTATTTGCTCCTACAAATGTAGTTCCGTTATCGTTATAGATGTGAAGGCATGTTCCTCTTCTAGATGTAAATCTTCTGAACGCTGCCAGAAATGCGTTTGTTGTTAGATCACTGACAGCCTCCAAGTGTACTGCCTTGGTTGCCAAACATACAAATATCACAATATATCCTTTGTATGACTTATGTGTTCTTCTTTTTGCGGTTCTGATTTATATCGGCCCTGCATAATCCAGACCAGTGTGAGAAAATGGTAGGGACGGTGTTACTCTGGACTCAGGTAAATTGCCCATGAGTAGCTGCAACGGTTGTCTTCTGAATGCGAAACAGTTCATGCAGTTCTGAATTTCCTTGCGTATATTTTCTTCACATTGACAATCCAACATTTTCTACGGATGTATGCCGCCGTAGCTTGACTTCCGCCATGTAGCAGTTTTCGATAAACATCTCTCACTATGAGTTGGGCTAGATGACTGTTATGGGGAATGAGAATGGGATGTTTTTCATTATATGGCAACATCGAATTTTGAAGTCGTCCTCCCACTCTAAGAGTTCCTTCATCATCGATGAATGGTCGTAATAGTGCCAAGGAACTTTTTGTGTCAACTGAGATGTTTTTCTTCAAGGCTTGAATCTCTGTCCACCAGCTGCTTGCTTGCACTATACGGATGATTTGGATGAGACACTTGTTGAGTTCTGCTGCCATAGGGTATTTGGTTGGAAACGGTTTTCTTCTACATTTTAAAAAAAACCTGTTACAGTATGCAGTGACTCGCAGTAACTTCTGCAATGACGAGTATTTGGATAAGATGTCCAATTCCTCTTTTGCGGCGATAAACGCTTTTTGCTTCTATAACTGTCATGAGAGTATTTGTTTCTGTAAGTGGCAAAGGATTAGCTTGTAAGCATTGCGGGCCGTTCCACCACAATATATAATGCTGTAATTTGGCAGGAGCGAGTCCTCGGGATACGGCATCTGCTGGAGTGTCCTCTGAAAGCTCATGATGCCAATTTCCACTGGAGGTTACTTCCAATATTTCTGTTCCCTATTTGCAGCAAAAGGTTTCCATTTCTCCAGGCCTGCTCTTATGCAAGATAAGGTTATCATGGAATCTAACCAAGCATATATGGAGATGCTGGGGATGTCCAGAGCATTAATAGCTTCTTTCAACATTTTTGCTGCTAACGTTGCTGCACATAATCCCAGTCTTGACAACGTTTTCTTCACATTTATAGGTGCAACCTTTGACTTGGCTGTCAATAGAGTTATGTGAATGCGTCCATCTTGAGATATTACCCTGCTGTAAATTACCGCCCCGTAAGCTTTTTCCGACGCATCACAGAAAGCATGCAGCTCTATTTTTCGGATACCGCTGTGGTACCCTAACCATTTTGGAATGGATATGTCTTCAACCAATGGCAATTCTTCTTGAAATTGCTTCCACACGTATATTATTTCTGTGGCCACTGCCTGATCCCATGATTGCTGTTGTAACCAAAGTTGTTGAATTAGTAATTTGGCCTTTATTACAATTGGAGCTAACCATCCTAATGGGTCAAACAAGCGGGATATTTCTGATAAGAGTATCCTCTTTGTAGGATTTGTATCAGCTCGAAGACTCACCCGAAACTTAAATTCATCTGCCTTCGGACTCCAGTGTACTCCCAAGGTTTTCCTTGTTTCCCCTTCATCGATCTCTAGTAAGTTCTTGTCCTGTAAGTTATCTGGCAATTCTTCAACAAGCGCTGCGCTGTTGCTTGCCCATTTTCTAAGGGTAAACCCTCCATTTTTTAATATATTGATTAGACTTACTTGGAGATGCGTTGCTTCTTCTATGAAGTCGGTTCCCGACATTAAATCATCCACGTAGAAGTCCTTGGTTGCTACTTCTGCTGCCATTGGGTATATTTGTATTTCATCTTCAGCTAGCTGCAACAGGGTACGGATTGCCAGGTATGGTGCTGCTGTTGTTCCATAAGTTACAGTGGTAAGTTTAAACTCTTGAATAGGTTCGTCTGGAGAAAACCGCCATACTATCCTTTGGAGGTCCTGATCTTCTTCGGCTATCTTGATCTGACGATACATCTTTTCAATATCTGCTGAAAATACAAACTTGTGTTTCCTCCACCTTAGGAAAATTTGCTTCAAGTCTTGTTGCAATCTTGGTCCAGCAGTCATTAGCTGGTTTAAGCTGAGTCCAGTAGTGGTCTTCGCACTACCATCAAAGACTACCCTTAACTTGGTGGTTGTGCTGTCTTCCTTCACTACCGCTTGATGAGGGATGAAGTAGGATTGTCGTATATTGGCTCCTGGTTGAACGCGTTTCATATGTCCCAGTTCTAAGTATTCCTTCATGAATGTTTTGCATTCTTTACCTAGAACTTTATTTTCTTCTAACCGCTTCTCTAGTTGAAGGAACCGTGCGATTGCCTTTTTTCTCGAATCCCCAAGCTTTTCTATTGGTTCCTTGAGCGGAATTTTCACAGTATACGTACCATCAGCATTTCTCTGGTGGTTGCAACTGTAAAATTCTTCGCATTCTTTGTCTTCATTGGACATCACCTTTTCTGGTACTACTTCTTCAATTTCCCAAAATTTGGTCCTTCGATCCATTAAAACGTTCCTGCCCCTAGCATCTGATATTTCGAGCCTTTCAACGTTCCTGCCCCTAGCATTTGGTCCAGTAATCCCGTAAACGTACCAGCCCTCTTCGAACAAGACCGTTACGATGGCGCAGCGACGGGAGATTTTCAAAGTCCAAGGAAGACTTCCATTCGCAGGCAGATTATCAACGTGAAGGATGGCCCATCAAGACAAAATGCAGCATATATCGTCGCTCGCAGATCCACCCTAAAACAACTTTGGAAAGAATTTGAGGCCAACCATTCAGACCTGGCGAAGGAAGTCTAGAAAAAACACCCTTATTTTAAAAACAATTTTTTTCAGCAAACCAAAGACGTTTACAATGAAGGGGTAGCCCTGCTCGACAATTGCGAAGAAAATCTCGCCACACTAGGTGAAAGTTCACAGCAGCCAGTAGCGCCAAAAGAGGACACGACAACAGTTGCTGACAAGGAGGGACAGTTTCGAATAAGAAGGCTACAGATCAGGGTAAATTCACTCCAGAGAGACATTCAGGAAGTCTGGAATAGGTTGAATGAGGAATGCAGTAAAAGGTATTGTGAATACAACATTAAGAATTTTAAGGATGATTGGGATTACATCAGAGCTCTAAACGAGGAGATACTATCCCACGGTAGCTACGACGACAAGGAGTTCCGTGAGACCAAGAAGATGGTCAACGAAATAATTGTGGTCCTGTACCAACACATCCAGGATCAAGAGGTTCGCCATGTGCATATAGTGTTGCCTACTCTCAAAATTCCATTTTTTGAAGGGACCTACGAAGCATGGCCTAGCTTTCATAATATTTTCCGAAGAATTGTTCATGAAAATTCACGACTAAGTAAGGCGGAAAAAATGCATTTCTTGAAGTCACAGTTACGAGGGGAAGCCAGCAAGTTAGTGGAACACCTGGAGGCAACTGAAGCCAATTACGAGTCTGCATGGTTTATTATAAGGAACAGATACGACAACACCAGGCTGCTACTTGCGAAGTATTTCGATGACATAGTCAACCAGGCAACCCTTTCGAACGAATCTGCAGAGGGGATCAAGAAACTCCATGACACAACTGCAGAATGCCTAAGAGCAATTGAGAACTTAGGAATTGAAACGGCCACATGGGGGCCTATCATATAGTGACACGGAAGTTGGACAAGGAAACCAACAGACTGTATGAGCAGTCACTAACGGCACCAAGAGAGGTGCAAAAATTCGAGCAGCTAATGAATTTTTTGGAAACAAGATTTCAGTCGCTGGAAGCTGTGCAAAGACGGAACAAACTCGAACCCAGAAAAAAAATAGAATTGAAAACCATGGGAAAATCACCAGAATCGGTGGGCAGTGAAAACGTACCACACGGCTGACGTATCGTGCTTTCACTGCGGAGGATCACACAGCATCAAATCCTGACCAAAATTCAACAACCTCAAAGTATCCGAACGTTGGGACTTTATAAAGAATAAAAAACTTTGTTCTAACTGCCTCAAGCCTACAGGAAAATATAACCCCAGACACTTTTGCCCAGAGAAATGAAAGATATGTAACAAAAATCATCATTGGCTTCTGCACGAAGATTTTAGTAAGCAGCAGCAGCAGCTTCCCAAGACCACGGCGGCGACTTCCAGTGCGACAGCAACTAATGAGAAGGAAAACATTGTTGCAAGCCTAGTAGACACAAAATCATACTTGAACGACCTTACACAATCAGACAAAATATATCCAAACAAGAAAAACAGTCACTACACACACTAAAAACCGATAACACAATTAAAATTCTACCTGCAGACAAAGGCAATGCCACAGTAGTACTTGACACAACCACATACAACGAAAAACTTTTAAAACTAATTGGTGAGGGACAATACACTAAACTAAATAAAGATCCAACACATACAATAGAAACAAAAATATACAAAACACTTTACAAACACAGAGAACAATTTACAGATTTTGTAAGACGTACACTAACACCACACTACAGTAAACCACCACATTTTTATGAATTACCAAAGATACATAAACCAAATGTACCACTTAGGCCAATAGTTAGTTCTATAGGTTCTCCTTGTCACAGTTTACCTAAATATTTACTTAAAATACTGTCTCCTATATCAGGAAACACAGACACATATATAAAGAACACGCCACATTTCCTTGAAAAATTTAAAGAAGCAAACATAAACTCAACACTTAATGGTTAGTTTTGATGTAGTTAGTCTCTTCACTAATGTTCCAGTAGACAAAACACTCAACATCATTAAACATAGGCTACAAAACGATAACACATTACATACACGAACAACATTAAATATTGATACCATTATGGAACTTTTAACATTATGCATTAAAACGACATACTTTCAACTAAACAATGAATTTTACCAACAAGATTTCGGGATGGCAATGGGTTCTCCTCTATCTCCTATTGTTAGTAACATTTTTATGGAAGACTTTGAACAACAACATGTCTACACGTACACCAACAAACCAGTAGTTTGGTGGAGATATGTCGATGATGTTTTTGCAATTTGGCCTCATGCTATGGTTGAGGTGGACAAATTCCTTGAACATATTAACAGTAAAGAAACCTCCATCAAATTCACATTAGAAACAGTTACCTTTTCTTGATACACTAATCACACGCACAATAAATACTTTTGAAACATCAGTATACCGTAAAAAACCAACACTAATATTAGGTACTTACATTTTAACTCCAACCATCACAAAAACATAAAGACAGGTGTTGTAAAAAGTCTTTACGACAGAGCCAAAGTTGTTTGCTCTAATAATGAAATTTTCAAAAAAGAGAAAGAATTCATTGTTAATGTTTTACAAGATAATGGCTATCCAGAGACTCTTGTTCGGAACATTTTCAATACACGAAACAATTCCACACTCGTACAAAGAAATGACACTCAAACATATAATACTCTAACTATACCTTATATTCCAGGCATATCTGACAAAATTAGACGAATTGGGAATAGATTCAATGTTAGGACGGTATTCAAAACGATGAATACCTTACGGTCAGTTTTTACAAAAACTAAACCGTTCAACGAAGAACAACATTCAAAGAATTGTATATATAGTATCCCCTGTGAATGCGGGAAATACTATATCGGTGAAACATCCAGACCTTTAGCAGTTAGAGTTAAAGAACATAAAAATATGATGAAAACTTATCAATTCAGTAAGTCTAAGCTGGCAGAACATGCTTGGGATAATAATCATAAAATACACTGGGATAACACAAAGATCTTGTCTAAAGAATCAATGTCAACTAAACGTAAAATTAAGGAGACGGCATATATTTTACTTAACGAAGAAAAATGCGTGTCGTCTTTCTCAATATTTTTAGACACTAGTTGGCTATCGATTCTTAAAGATCAGATCAAGTAGGTTTAGACAATCAACAAACGTCAATGTCAAGCAATTTATTGGAGGTTGGTGGTTTTCAATATCCGTGAAAAAAGCTAAGTTTTCTTTTTCCTTTTTAATTGTTATTCGTTGACAACGAGGGCGGATTGTCCCTCGAAACGTCCGTTATTTAATACGTTATTTAATAATTTTTATTTGCAGAGTGGCGAAATACCCAAAAAAGAATATGAATCCTAGTAGGAAGACAGCATCGCTACGTTTTGCTGGCAACTGCCCTAATTAGAGTCAAGACATCGGCGGGGAGTTTGGAGTACCTCAGAGCCCTAGTAGACTCCGGATGCCAGACATCATTTATTACAAGATATGCAGCTGAAACGCTTGGTCTACCACAAGAAAACGTGAGGGTGCAAATTTCTGGTTTAGGCAAGAAAGGAGCAGGTACAGCCCGAGGACGAATAACTGTAAATCTACGTCCACGATTTCCAAGCAACTACACAACCACATGCGAGATGCTGATACTGCCACAGTTAACCAAGTCACTTCCAGAAGAACCAGTTGAAAACTATCAACTTCAGGACCGTAAGAATATGGTGTTGGCTGATCCACTATTCCATAAACCTGGACCAATAGACGTTATCCTAGAAGCAGACATCTACAAGGAAATAATTCTGGAAGGAGTACAAAAATTCAACGGAGGCCTGTTAGCTCAAAACACGGAACTTGGATGGATCATCACGGGGAATGCAACAGCACCATCAGAAGAAAGGAAAATTCTTAGCATTGTCGCATGTTCTGCAGAAGATGAACAACTCACAAAATTTTGGGAAATTGAAGAAGTAGTACCAGAAAAGGTGATGTCCAGTGAAGACAAAGAATGCGAAGAATTTTACAGTTGCAACCACCAGAGAAATGCTGATGGTACGTATACTGTGAAAATTTCGCTCAAGGAACTAATAGAAAAGCTTGGGGATTCGAGAAAAAAGGCAATCGCACGGTTCCTTCAGCTAGAGAAGCGGTTAGAAGAAAATAAAGTTCTAGGTAAAGAATACAAAACATTCATGAAAGAATACTTAGAACTGGGACATATGAAACGAGTTCAACCAGGAGCCAATATACGACAATCCTACTTCATCCCTCATCAAGCGGTAGTACAGGAAGACAGCGCAACCACCAAGTTAAGGGTAGTCTTTGATGCTAGTGCGAAGACCACTACTGGACTCAGCTTAAACCAGCTAATGACTGCTAGACCAAGATTGCAACAAGACTTGAAGCAAATTCTCCTAAAGTGGAGGAAACACAAGTTTGTATTTTCAGCAGATATTGAAAAGATGTATCGTCATATCAAGATAGCCGAAGGAACGAAGGAACGAACCTATTCAAGAGTTTAAACTTACTACTGTAACTTATGGAACAACAGCAGCACCATACCTGGCAATCCGTACCTGTTCCAGCTAGCTGAAGATGAAAAACAAGTATACCCAATGGCTGCAGAAGTAGCAACCAAGGAATTCTACGAGGATGATTTAATGTCGGGAACCGACTCCATAGAAGAAGCAACGCATCTCCAAGTAAGTCTAATCAATATGTTAAAAAATGGAGGGTTTACCCTTAGAAAATGGGCAAGCAACAGCGCAGCGCTTGTTGAAGAATTGCCGATAACTTACAGGACAAGAACTTACTAGAGATCGAATGAAGAAGAAAACAAGGAAAACCTTGGGAGTACACTGGAGTCCGAAGGCAGATGAATTTAAGTTTCGGATCAGTCTTCGAGCTGATACAAATCCTACAAAGAGGATAATCTTATCAGAAATATCCCGCTTGTTTGACCCATTAGGATGGTTAGCTCCAATTGTAATAAGGGCCAAATTACTCATTCAACAACTTTGGTTACAACAGCAGTCATGGGATCAGCCAGTGGCCACAGAAATATTAAACGAGTGGAAGCAATTTCAAGAAGAATTACCGTTGGTTGAAGACATATCCATTCCAAGATGGTTAGGGTACCACAGCGTCATCCAGGAAATGGAGCTGCATGTTTTCTGTGATGCGTCGGAAAAAGAAGACCAAGCTGTAATCTACAGCAGGGTAATATCTCAAGATGGACGCATTCACATAACTCTATTGACAGCCAAGTCAAAGGTTGCACCTATAAATATGAAGAAAACGTTGCCGAGACTGGAATTATGTGCAGCATCGTTAGCAGCAAAAATGTTGAAGGAAGCTATTAGTGCACTGGACATTCCCAGCATATCCATCTTTGCGTGGTCAGATTCCATGATAACCTTATCCTGGATAAGAGCAGGCCCGGAGAAATGGAAACCATTTGTGGAAAATAGAGTAACAGAAATATTATAAGTAACCCCCAGTGGAAATTGGCATAATGTGCGTTCGGAGAACAATCCAGCAGATGCCGAATCCCGAGGGCTCGCTCCTGCCAAATTACAGCATCATATATTGTGATGGAACGGCCCGCAATGGTTACGAACTAATCCTTTGCTACTTACGGAACGAAACATTCCCATAACAGCTACAGAAGAAGCAAAAATTCACCAAAGTCCAAGCGTTTATCGCCGCAAAAGAAGATGTGGACATCTTATCCAAATACTCCTCATTGCAGAAGTTACTGCGAGTCACTGCATACTGTAACAGGTTTGTTCAAAAATGTAGAAAACAGCCAATTCCAACTGAATATCCTGTGGCAGCAGAACTCAACAAGTGTCTCATCCAAATCATCCGTATAGTGCAAGCAAGCAGCTGATCGACAGAGATTCAAGCCTTGAAGAAAAACATCTCAGTTGACACAAAAAGCTTCTTGGCACCATTACGACCATTTGTCGATGATGAAGGAACTCTTACAGCCGTATTCATAGTCGTTCGCCAGCGGTTCGCCGGCGAGTCGCCGGAGTTTCGTTATGAATAGTATGTTGGCGGCACTGTACGTCTATGTCAAATTCGAGGTTAGCAGGTTAGATTTTGTGTCAATTTCTGTCAAAACTGACGGAAAACCTAACCTGATAACCTCGAATTTGACATACCGTACAGTGCCGCCAACATACTAATCATAACGAAACTCCGGCGAACCGCTGGCGAACGACTATGAATACGGTTGTTAGAGTGGGAGGACGACTTCAAAATTCGAATTTGCCATATAATGAAGAACATCCCGTTCTCATTCCCCATAACAGTCATCTAGCTTAACTCAAAGTGAGAAACGTCCATCGAAAACTGCTACATGGCGGAAGTCAAGCTACAGCGGCATACATCCGTAGATAATTTATTGACAAGATGGAAATTACTTCAGACGTTGAAAAACGACTTTTGGAAAATATGGTCTAAAAAATAACTATCTGGGTTACAACGCAGAACGAAATGGAAGTCAGACGAAGAGATTTGCAAGTGGGACATCTAGTGTTACAGAAGGATGACAGCAGTCTTCCCAATCGCTGGCCTTTAGCAAGAGCGGCAGAACTGCATCCAGGCACCTATGGTGTTGGTATCATATTATATCCTCTTTGAATGCTCAGCATTAGAGCGTAGAAGACACCAACTCGATTGGAGCCTTAACTCTATTGACAACCGCAAGCTAGTAGGGGACATTGCAAATCTAGTAAAAGATACGGATGTCGGCCTGCTAACTTGAAAACTCCCGACAGTACAAAAAGCCCAAAGGGCTGAGGTGCGCATGCCAGAAAAAGGCAGTCGTGGAATCTAAATCTAAATCTAAATCTAATGGTGTTGTCAGAGTTGCAGCTGTTAACAGAAAGAAAGATACAATTCTCAAGCGTCCTATTACCAAACTCGGTCCGGTACCCAGCCAGGAAGGAGAAGAAAAAATAAAGCAAAGCAGGGGTAGTGGAGTGTCAACAGTCACAAGAACAATAACACTCTTACTGGCGTTGTGCACCATAATTTTAGCAACCACGGGGTCATACATAGTGAAGTATCCATCACCTGGTCTATTTATTGAAGAACTTGGCCACGCAAAACTCTCGAGAAGAGACTTCAGGATCGAAGTAACAGTGAACATCTCTAGCATCCAAGTAGATGAAGAAGATATAAACAAGATAATCCAGCAAATGAATACCTTATGCAGCAAGGCACTTGTCTTATCGGCAGAATCCCATTGCAAGGAATTAAATCATCACCTGAGAAAGCAGCAAAGGCAGATCATCTGGAATATGAAAAGCATGTATAGTCAAGATGTCAGGACCAAGCGAGGAGTACTAGGACAGCTACTAACCTCAGTGTTTGGAGTTAACGATGAAGTTTACCATGACATCGAATCATTGGAGAAAAATCAACTAGAATTGATACATACATCTAATCATCAGACATGGATAATGTTATCAACTGCAGCAACTCTAAATGAGACTGAAGCCAGAATATCCCAGAAATTGGATAATTTTCCGAGAAAACTCAACGAAGGGTTGCTAGCGATCAATGAGATGGAACCTTGGTACAAAAATACAGACGACAACATATCAGATGGCTACCAATTACTTACAAGAGATGGGTGAGAAGTACAAACAACTTCTAAATGTAAAATTCAAAAAGGCAGACATCCTGCAATTTATTCCATCATCACAATTTTACAGAATAGTGTCGAATGCAATGGCCAATCTTCCATCAAACCTGGAGATACTTACTACACCAATGCACAAGGTGGAAGTTAGCATCAATAATGAAACCATCGAGATTTTCAGTTATTTTCACATAACTGAGAAGCGGGAATACAACTTAATTAAAACCAACTCCAATTCTAGTGAAGAAGGGAAATGGAACCTACGCATCGCTGAACTTACCAATGGAATTCTTAGCGATCAACTACAACGAACAAACCTATGTTGAAATTCAAGAAGACAAGTTGAAGGAAATCGAGCCAATAGGGAAACATCTTTACCTATGCAGGCCATCCGCAGTCCGAAGTATTGAAAACAATCCGAACTGCATCATTGATGAGATCTACCAGAGATTGAACAAGGTCAAATGTTTGGTCCATCAGTTTACAGTTAAGACACTGGTATGGAAAAAACTGTACGCAGCAAATACATGGTTATTTATTCCCAATCAACCCACAACAGCAGCAGTACAATGCAGCGGAAATCGAGAAGATGTGAAGATTCAAGATGTTGGCATAATCCAAATATCCCCAGATTCTACTATATACACAAAACGGACTACTTCGTATACTCGGCTATTTACTACAATTCCTGTCGTAGCTGGGTTCAACAAACCAATACAAGTAATTATTAACACTACTTTGCAGAATACGAGCACCCACCCTCAACTGCAAATGGAGGAACCTGTGTTGCTACCGTCCGATCATTTTCAACGCCTACAAGAAGAAGAAGACGAGTTGCAGCTACTTCAGGAATATCCATTGTGGCACCATCAACATACCATCATGGTGAACACTGGTACTACAATCGGTATCTTGGTATCAGTTTGTATCATCTGGACATTATGGAAGTACTGGAGAAAGAACAGGAAACCGCAGCCACGTCCAAATTCAGACCCGTCAGAGAGCTTCAGGTTACAACCACTGCCACCTGACGAAGAAGATGGAGGGACAGCCTCAGCCACACCATCCGGGCCCATTGTCGCTCGGCAGAATGTTTAGGAACCAAAACATAATTTTAACTTTTAAAATTAAATATGCATACATTTCGTAAGCGAAATGTTACATGCGGAAATTACAACAAAGCAGTCAGCGATTCTTATCAGCACTGGTCGAATGACCCGGTCAACAAACTGCAATTTTGCAAACTTGCTATCTCTTTGTTATGAAATTGAACACGCAAGTGCATATGTGAGCTCAAACTGGGGCAAAATAACATGAACCTTGTAATTTACGCCATAGTTAATGTATATAAATAGGAAATATTCTAGTCAATAAACAATACAGTTTTAACATCTGTTCTGTATTCACCCAACCTCTGGCCAACGGAAATTAAGTCTTTTAAATTCATCTCGTGTGAGACTACACGAGACCGTTGGTTCACAACCCTTTTTAATTCCTGCACCCCTAAGACATGTCCTGTTAATTGTCCAAATTAAAATCATACAGACCACTATATCCTCCACTCTGAACATTTGGCCTGCTCTTTTCCAAGATAAGGTTATCATGGAATCTGACCAAGCAAACATGGAGATGCTGGGAATGTCCAGAGCACTAATAGCTTCCTTCAACATTTTTGCTGCTAACGTTGCTGCACATAATTCCAGTCTTGGCAACGTTTTCTTCCTCTTTATAGGTGCAACCTTTGACTTGGCTGTCAATAGAGTTATGTGAATGCGTCCATCTTGAGATATTACCCTGCTGTAGATTACAGCCTGGTCATCTTTTTCCGACGCATCACAGAAAACATGCAGCTCCATTTCCTGGATGACGCTGTGGTACCCTAACCATCTTGGAATGGATATGTCTTGACCAACGGTAATTCTTCTTGAAATTGCTTCCACTCGTTCATTATTTCTGTGGCCACTGGCTGATCCCATGATTGCTGTTGTAACCAAAGTTGTTGAATTAGTAATTTGGCCTTTATTACAATTGAAGCTAACCATCCTAATGGCTCAAGCAAGCGGGATATTTCTGATAAGATTATCCTCTTTGTAGGATGTGTATCAGCTCGAAGACTGACCCGAAACTTAAATTCATCTGCCTTAGGACTCCAGTGTACACCCAGGGTTTTCCTTGTTAACCCTCCATTTTTTAACATATTGATTAGATTTACTTGGAGATGCGTTGCTTCTTCTATGGAGTCGGTTCCCGACATTAAATAATCCACGTAGAAGTCCTTGGTTGCTACTTCTGCAGCCATTGGGTATAGTTGTCTTTCATCTTCAGCTAGCTGCAACAGGGTACGGATTGCCAGGTATGGTGCTGCTGTTGTTCCATAAGTTACAGTGGTAAGTTTAAACTCTTGAATAGGCTCGTCTGGTGAAAACCGCCATACTATCCTTTGGAGGTCCTGATCTCCTTCGGCTATCTTGATCTGACGATACATCTTTTCGATATCTGCTGAAAATACAAACTTGTGTTCCTCCACCTTAGGAGAATTTGCTTCAAGTCTTGTTGCAATCTTGGTCCAGCAGTCATTAGCTGGTTTAAGCTGAGTCCAGTAGTGGTCTTCGCACTAGCATCAAAGACTACCCTTAACTTGGTGGTTGCGCTGTCTTCCTTCACTACCGCTTGATGAGGGATGAAGTAGGATTGTCGTATATTGGCTCCTGGTTGAACGCGTTTCATATGTCCCAGTTCTAAGTATTCCTTCATGAATGTTTTGTATGCTTTACCTAGAACTTTATTTTCTTCTAACCGTTTCTCTAGTTGCAGGAACAGTGCGATTGCCTTTTTTCTCGAATCCTCAGACAACACCATATTCTTACGGTCCTGAAGTTGATAGTTTTCAACTGGTTCTTCTGGAAGTGGCTTGGTTAACTGTGGCAGGATCAGCATCTCGCATGTGGTTGTGTAGTTGCTTGGAAGTCGTGGACGTAGATTTACAGTTATTTGTCCTAAGGCTGTACCTGCTCCTTTCTTGCCTAAACCAGAAATTTGCACTCTCACCTTTTCTTGTGATATATCAAGCGTTTCAGCTGCATATCTAGTAATAAATGATGCCTGGGATCCGGAGTCTTCTAGAGCTCTGAGGTACTCCAAACTTCCCGACGATGTCTTGACTCTAATTAGGGCTGTTGCCAGCAAAACGTTACGATGCTGTCTTCCTAATAGGCTTGCAACAATGTTTTCTTTCTCATTAGTTGCTGTCGCACTGGAAGTCGCCGCCGTGGTCTTGGGAAGCTACTGCTGCTGCTTACTAAAATCTTCGTGCAGAACCAATGATGCTTTTTGTTACATACCTTGCATTTCCCTGGGCAAAAGTGTCTGGCGTTATATTTTCCTGTAGGCTTGAGGCAGTTAGAACAAAGTTTTTTATTCTTTATAAAGTCCCAACGTTCGGATACTTTTAGGTTGTTGAATTTTGGTCAGGATTTGAAGCTGTGTGATCCTCCGCAGTGAAAGCACGATACGTCAGCCGTGTGGTACGTCTTCACTGCCCACCGATTTTGGTGATTTTCCCATGGTTTTCCAATTCCATTTTTTCTGGGTTCGAGTTTGTTCCGTCTTTGCACAGCTTCCAGCGACTGAAATCTTGTTTCCAAAAAATTCATTAGCTGCTCGAATTTTTGCACCTCTCTTGGTGCCGTTAGTGACTGCTCATACAGTCTGTTGGTTTCCTTATCCAACTTCCGTGTCACTATATGACACATAATAGGCCCCCATGTGGCCGTTTCTATTCCTAAGTTCTCAATTGCTCTTAGGCATTCTGCAGTCGTGTCATGGAGTTTCTTGATCCCCTCTGCAGATTCGTTCGACTGGGTTGCACTATGTCATCCAAATACTTCGCAAATAGCAGCCTGGTGTTGTAGTATCTGTTCCTTATAATGAACCATGCACACTCGCAATTTGCTTCAGTTGCCTCCAGGTGTTGCACTAACTTGCTGGCTTCCCCTCGTAACTGTGACTTCAAGTAATGCATTTTTTCCGCCTTACTTAGTCATGAATTTTCATGAATAATTCTTTTCGTAAAATATCATGAACGCTGGGCCATGCTTCGTAAGTCCCTTCAAAAATTGAAATTTGGAGAGTAGGCAACACTATATTCGCATGGCTGTGTTCCTTGACACCTTGAACCACTTGATCCTGGATGTGTTGGTACAGGACCACAATTATTTCGTTGACCATCATCTTGGTCTCACGGAACTCCTTGTCGTCGTAGCTACCGTGGGATAATATTTCCTCGTTTAGAGCTCTGATGTCATCCCAATCATCCTTAAAATTCTTAATGTTGTATTTACAATACCTTTTACTGCATTCCTCATTCAACCTGGTTTTGTTTGTTGTAAATCTTACAACTATTTTCATCAAAATATACATTGTTGCAATTTTTTATAATCTGGCTAACACTTAACAGATTCGTTGTCAGTTGTCGCACGAATAAAACATCCCGTATTTTGATACTATGTTTCTGCTTACCGAGAAGATTAGTAACGTTAGTTTTACCTGCACGAAGTACTGGTATTGTTGCTCTGTTTGCCACCATTATTTCTGAAATTCCTGGTTTATCATGCAAATTTTCTAGCCAATCCTTTTTTGCGGTTAAATGCGCACTGGCCCCTGATTAGATATACTGACCACTTAAAAATACTGCATTAAAAGCATTTTGTTCTGAGCATTATTTTTACCAGTTTGATCACTTGAGCTGTTTGCACATTTGTTTCTAAAATGCCCAAACTGTTTACACCGATAACATCTAACGTCTGATCGCTCTCGGTTCGTATTCGTCCCGCCATTCTTTTGTTAATTTTTTGAATTCCTAAATTTCGATGTTTTACCGATGAAAGCGCCACCCGTTGAGTTTTCACCGAACTGCATATCCAACAGCTTTGCCGGTTTGCCTTGATGGAATCTGTTTTAATTTCAATTCCCGAATGCTCGATGGCCATTATGATGGGTTCAAACCTTTGCAAGAGCAATGACCCCGTCCATTGATCATCTACCTTGAGACCCGTCCTATTCAATTTCTGTGAAAGTTCTATCACTTGATTTACGTAGGTTTCCATTGACTCACAGTTTTCCAATCTCATAAATATGAGCGAACGAAGGAAACCGATTTTTCGCGCGAAACCAGAGTCGTCATACAGGGATTTTAACTTATCCCACAAGTCTTTGGCACTTGTTGCTTCTTTTATATGCACGAATAAGGAAGAGTTATTGTCAAAACCAACTTCGCTTTTGCTTTCGCGTTTTTTTTCGTTATCTGTCTCTGTCCCGTCAATACACCCGTCAAGCACTATAAAATTTTCTACAGCAAATGCCCATTCTTCGTAACTTTCGCGACCTAACAACTTCGGCACACTCTACATATAATTGATAGCCATTCTTGTACAACTCACAGCTATTTACATTTAATTTCTCAGTATTTGAAGCCTTGAGTCCATAACCTATTAGAAAATGAAACCACTGCGGTTGACTTTTTAGCACAGACTATTTTTATTCTTTGTACTTAACAACTGAGCAATTTCCATTATGGCTGGTTACAAGTAGCCTTCAACAGATGGCGTTGACAACATAGTTTTTATACAGTGCCTTTATATAGACAGTGACGACAATGAGGTGTCCTATTTTTGATTGGCTCCCTAGATCACCTGGTTTCAGCCGCCATGTTTAGGCTAAATCGCGTGTGATACGTGTTATACGTTTGGCAGTACTGAAGTGTATTGTCAGTCTATGTCAAATTCGAGGTTAGTAGGTTACGTTTTGTTTGTTATTTGACACAGATTGATCTTAACCTGCAAATCTCTAATGTTTTCAGTACTGCCAAACTTAAAACACGTATCACAGTCGACTCTGATTACGGATTTAAATGAGCACCCGTTAGCAATTTGCCTAAATATGGCGGCGGGGGTGTGGCTTATAGTTGTATTGTCGCCACTGTCTATATAAAGGCACTGGAAGTTTTTAGATATAATTTCAATAGGATTTACCCTCATACTAGCTTGTAATTTATTGGCGCCGCCGCCATTGCTGTTGTTGTTGTTGCGACATTGTCTGAACCTCCCATTGAAGCTGAACATGCTAGCAAGCTGTCTAGCCCTATCTTTAATTTCTTAAATTATTAGAGAGATATTCAAATAACCTATCATAACATTAACCTTCTTTAAATATGGAGTCAGGGTCAAGCATGATTGGCTGCTGCTGCTGCTGCGACCTCGACGTCGGCCATAGAAATTGACATTCTTACTCCAGAGAATTTTAGCGTTCATTAAATTATATACTTATAATAACCGCACATGCGCAGAACCGAAATTATCAAACACAAAAATCATCACAGCTCTATGGAACTTATTGGTTATCTTCTCAGGCGAAACTTGCAAAACATAAAGTTCATTGACACTTCCGCAGCGAGTTATTTTCCTGTCGAAACTTGTCGTCGTCGTCGTCGTCGGCACTTCCTCACATAAAATATCCAAATCTTCTCAATTGTCTATATGCAAAATAGGAGCACGTCAGCGTGACTTGAATCGGAACCAGCAAAATTAGAAATACGTTTAGCACTCCAAATACTTCGTGGCTATATATATTAGCGAATTCAAAATATGTAGCATTAAAAGAAGCCGATGTATATCGAACTTTATAAAAAATTGAAGTCTTATTTTGCGCTGCACCTTGCTGGCGGTAATGTTTTAGCAAACCTCCGCTAAATACATATATACGACTTTCATTTATAAATTTCATCTGCAGTGTGCAGTTGCTTCCTATGTTTCCACTATTGGAAAATTTTTACGCATACGAGTGCTTGGTCCACATACCACGTCGGTCGATGGACAAGCAAAAAATTGTTATTTATAGCAGCGAGAACGAGGTAGGTACATTACCCGCTGCGTCGCCGACATGTCGATGTTAACTACTGGCGGCAATTGGTTATAGGTGTTCAATTTTTACTCAAATCTATCGCCTAGATAACACGAAGCACACTGAAATATTTGCTGCGGCGGTCTCTCCAATACGTCACCCTCTAGCGGAAAATGCAGCCAACAATATTCATACATCCACAATCTTGCTCGTATCCGGCTATCCAATTTTGCAAAAAGTCTTCCTACGTCCTTAGCAAAATATTTTTGTATAATATCTATAGGTAGGCTATTCAGTTCTTCTACAGTAATCGGCATTGTATTGAGGCTGCTGCGGCAGTTATTAGTGATGATACTTGGACTGTGTTACACAAAAATCTTTTGCACGAATTCCAAGTAGCCGTTGTAAAATTGAGCCTATTCTCCAATTCTTTTTCGCTCGACTTTGCACTCTTCGTACTTTGCTGCAGTAAAATTATAGTCAATTCCAAGACGTGTCAAGTAGTTTTCCAGAGATGTGGCTTGAAACTGCAGATAATCCAACTCCACTTTATTATCTGAACATTCGATTTCTCGAGCTTCTGCCCCAGCTGCTGCTGCAATGCTATTATTCTTCTTCTGTGCAGCCTGAGGTGTCGACAGTGACTGAAGAAGTAGTGTTGATGTTGCAGCACTCCACTCCCGTTGAGGTCGATTGAAAAAAAATGTATAATTTAGTAGAGGCACTGACTCGTCGTGGCTATGGGTTTTGTTAAAATGCATACAGGGTGTTTCGGAACTATGAGATCAAACTACTAGGGGGTATTCAGTAGGACGGTAGACGGTAAAATACATTTGAGTATAGGAATCCATGCCGGGAAATGTCTACCTGAAGCACTGGGACTCTATGACACGTGAAGACAATTTAAAAACAAAATGTGTTTCAATTCCTCAAATGTCAACGATAACGTATAGCAAGTTTGTAATAATTCATCCGTTTTTATGGACTTCACCAATCACGAAATGGCGGATATGCATCTGGCATATAGAGCAACAACCTGCAATGCATTCAAATGTCGCCCATTCCATAATGGCCGACGACCAATCGCACAACCAGACCAATGGCCGCCGACGACAAACAACCAATCGCACAATCCCACCAATCCCAATCCATCCCGACGCCATCTTGCTCGATAACCACACCTCATTACCAAAATGGCCGCACAACCAACTAATCATAACCACACACAAACAGGAGGCCGACCCACGACACAACCAACCACACACCGGGGAGCGAGGCCGGCACTGGGGGGAGGGGGAAAAAGGGGCGATCCGCCCCAGAACTCTCATAACTTACCTACTCTCGATGTCATCGTGTGGGGGCAGTCAGACAATAAGCAAGAACATTCAAGGCGGCCATAGTCAAGTTCACGAGTTATCGTTTTTGAGCTCAGAAAAAAAAAGTTAAAAGGTTCCCGTATTGTTATACGAAAATATCTTTCAAAAAATCGGTCTGAGTTGTTAATAAATGCATGCCAGCACTTTGGACACAAGAGTGTCTGATCGCAGGATAGTATTACTATCAACATAAGCAATAAAAAATGTGCGTGTTCGAAACATTAAAGATTTGGGAGAGGCTATAAGTAAATTTGAACAATAAGCTATTTTTGTTTACTCATCTGTGTTTGGTAAAATCGGTAACTTATGTGCAGGACATGTGAGGCATTCGTAAATTACGTTACTGAAAATGAATTTTGCGTAAATTATAAAATTGTTTAGTTTCTAAGTTGAAGATGAATCATTTGACTGTTGCACATGTTAACGCTCAATCGGTGACTGATAATTTTTTTGTTTTGCGTGAACATATTTTAGAAAATAAATATGATATAGTTTCTAACAGGGAAACTTTCTTGGATTCAAAGGTTCCCACCAATACACTATAAATATCCGGTTATAACTTATTGGATTGTGGAACTTTTGGAAGTGGTATTGCACTATATTCAAAAACATTTTTTCAAGTTAATCAAATTAATGTTACAATTTTCCTGAATTTGAGCAATTGTAGGTGGAAGTTTGTTACAGCATAAAAGCGACATTACGACACAACCGTCAGTTAGTTACTACCTGCAAACTACTTTATGACAAAATCGGGAAAATTACACAAATCCGTTGCCCCAAATTCTCGTTACAATGGGCTGCAATACAAGGGTCCGGCTATTAGGGATGCTCAGCGAGAAGGAGTGGGTTCTTTACGACCTTAGAATTAGGGCATCGGTCCGGCAGATGAGGTAGAGATCTTAAAATTGATAGCGCCACCCCTATTGTTGAAAACCCGCCTATGAAAAAGGGGAAAGCATAAACGGGGCTAAAAAAGAGGTATCTGCAGTGCTCGATGTCCAACGGGAGCATCAACGGACTTACCTTTAGACCAATTTCTTCAAACCTCCCCTGTATCCCTTACATAAAGAAATCACAACATAAATACGCATGGAAACGTTTATACATAAAATAATAATGCCCAAAGTACTTAATTAAATGCAATCTTGATTTAAAAATGAAATAATTAAACAAGTACAAAAAAAAGGAAATCGTTAGTAAACAGTTGAAATTACTTAGCGAAAACAAAGTCCATCGACAATAATGGCATCAAAATAAATCATGAATTTGACAATAGCAAGAACTATGGTCATTAAGTGACACAACAAATTTTAAGCTAGGTGCACAACGACGGCAACTTGAATTTACGAACGCACTCGTCACACAAAAGGTTAGCAAGGCACCATAAATAACTAGAAACAAAATACCTACAAAAACTAGTAAAACAGCTACTGCATGAAAATGGTGTTTGCGGGAGACGGAACAGGGCTTCGATGATGCGTACCACAGCTAGGGGTCGGTAGGACGATAATCCCGTCACGGGTGAAAAGACGCCGAACAATTCCAATAAGGAATAACGAAACGATGCGAGATACAACAGGACGTCTTGGCAAGATACCGTTGGTTCTATGAAAAGTTCGTTATAATCCGCGAAAGCGATAATTTTGGAGTCTCGCTACCCCACGATTAAAACTCTTGTCCACACTAACTTAATGGCTTTACGTTAACCTCAAACAACTAGTACGCACATCTCGATGAAACACCAAACAGTTCCATAGGCTCAGAAGCCGTCCACAAAGCATACCGTTAAATACGTAGGACGAAAGCAGGTGTACAGCATCTCAAAAGGGCACCAAAAATCGGCGAGGCACACAGTTAATGTTTTATCTTTACTACGTCGTTTCAACCAGCGGAGAAAACCTTTCTAAATTTAGAACACACATATCTCAACCTAACTTAATGAAATAAAGTATTGGGAGACGCTAATATATTTGAAATAAACGGAGTAAAGTTTTGAGCCCTTACCGAAATTTTAATTTAGGCGTGGCTGAACTGGGAATTACAATCGACGCTAAAATAGGCGGAAAGGCGGAAAAGGGCGAAAATAAAGCAAATTGTCCTCACAAGTTATGGTTAACAAGCAGAAAATGTTATTAGGTACTGTGTATTTACCTAATGTATGATCAAAAATTATTTTCATCTAGTACGGCTATGGAATAGTTTCTAATTTATGAATGCAACTACATTTATACCTAAACGTCAAACTTGACATTTGATTTTTAAGTGACTCATAGTTGAATTCATAAATTATGAACTATTCCATAGCCATACTATATAAAAATCATTTTTGATCATACTATATTTACCCCCATAGAAATAGATACAAGGCTTTTATAGAAAATTTTGAAATAGTTTGTAGTAATCTGGTTTCTCTTTATGATGACATTAATGTGTAGGTGACTTTAATATTGACTTGCTTTAACCTGAAAGCACGGAATCGATCCAATATATTTCCATACTTGACAGTTTCGTGTTTACACAAATAATAATTAATTAACCTACTAAAATAACATTACAAACAGCAACATTGCTTGATCATATATTAATAAACAGCACAGATATTATTTCCTCCGGAGCTAAACAGTTAGGATTTTTTTTAATCATGAACTGATATGCTCTAGTTATGCACAAAATATATGTAAGTACAAACCACAAACCTATACTTTTCCAATTTTGATCTCAATAATTTTTAAAATTTTCTTCAGCTAATAGACTGGCAGCAAATCCTTCATATCCTATAACATAAAATCGGTGGTCTCTTTCTATGTATGTATGTTTGTTCACTATCTCCTCCGAAGATAATGGACCGATTAAATTGTATGATAGCTTAACATTTTGCTAATCTTTAGGCTAGATCATAAGCTGGTTATTATTTTCAAAAAAAAAGTACGAAAAAAGTAAATTTTTAATTAAATCGTGTAATTAAGGACGCTAAGTGTAGCTCGGGTGATTCACTATATATATTCCGCTACTAAAAAGAATATCCTCGGTTGAAAGATCTACAGTAATAGATTAGGTCTCAAATTCTGACTAAAGATTTCCATCCTGCTTTCATGCTTCACACAATATGAGTGTTCCACCTCAATCAGGAGTAAGTTTGTTGAACTTGCTCTGCAACTAAACTAAAAACGGATTTCATATTAATCGACGAACAAACTGCATGCGTTATGTATGTAACTACTTGGCAAAAATCGTTTTGGTAAAGTGTTCTTTTTACCATTCTATTTGAGCCGAAATCTTCGTTGACAAAATGTTTTTCGCATACTCGAAAGTTATCGACAACATACTTTTTCGTTGATCGTTTATTTATAGGTTTCATTAATGTATAAAAAATTGTCTATTAATGACCCTTAGTAATGAATGATTTTTAAAAATCGTTTATTAATAACCCCTATTAATGAATGATTTTTTTATTAATATACGATTTTGGTATAGGTAATCAAAGATACCATTAATGTCAAAACTTTAAGTGTCAAATTCTTTGCATGCAATGAAATTCGATTTTCTTCAAATCAATAACATACGATCAACGAAAAAATGTTGGAACCAACTCGTGTGTTAATCGGCGAGTAATAATCTCAACAATTAACGTGTTTGCTAGTGCTCACACGGTAAAATGTCTCGATTATTAATCGCTCTCATTAAGACGCTTGTTTGTTGAATAACTGTTTTGTTCAGGGTAATGAACTTTGTGTTACCAATTGCACGAACCGCCTCGAGTATAATTCAGGATTTTTCTTGGATGAATAAACCGATGTCGACTGTGACTCCTCTCAGGGATGCTGTTTGGCACGCAGCAATTAATTTTAACCATTTTAGATGGGATAACAATAATGACACTGCAAACACAAAATACAATTTATCCTCCAAATGAAACAATCAAAAATGACAATGACAAGACTGACAGGGGAGCGATGTCCAGTAAATAATATAGACCAATGCAAGGCCAACTAAATCTGTAGGAACAAGACTTTGTTCCTATAGATTTAGTTGGTCTTGGGCAAACTATGAGTGGCGCCATCTGAGCGACCTGGAAGTGCGGCTCTTTGAGCAGCCATGACTGTTCTCACTTTTACCCGCAGTGTTTACGTTCTATACCAGACTTGGTTTATTATTTCTCTAGGAAATTGACAGATCTTACAACAAATAAAATTCATTTTTTTAAAAACCTACTTTTATTTTAATTTCATACAAGATACATAGGGCCGGTTGCAGAAAGCAATGTTAAGTCTGGTGTTAGCTAACGCGACGTCAAAGTGAACAAAAACGAATCAAATCTCAAATGCTTATGGTAACTAATACATTAGTAAACAAAATTTGATGCTATTTTGATCACTTTGACGCGACGTTAGCTAACACCAGACTTAACATTGCTTTCTGCAACCGGCCCATAGTAAAATAAAGCATTATTACCATTTTCAGATAGCTATAACTCCTCATGGGTGAACTTTGGCATACAGGTAATTTGGGTTAAATCGACAATCGACGTATTTTGAGCTATACTAATATTAACCATTCACAAAACTTGTGAACTGTCAATGTCAATTTTTTTAAATATTTGCTCAGTGTACCTAGTAGTTACAGTTTTTTTGAGAATGTAATTCGGATCCACTGATTTCTAGTAATATTTAAAGTTAGGTTATGTTACATGCGTCAAAAGTTGAGCGAAGTTTTTCGTTGTAATAATTAACTATAGCCTTTTTCCCTTTCAAATAATAAAAAACCCTCTTTTATTTCTGTTCCATTGCAATTGAAATGTATGCACAAAAATTAAAGAATTTTGAGATTGTTTTTACAAGAAAGTGTGACATAAGTCAAGTTTCTAAATTTCAAAAATTTCAGTGCTGCCAAAATCAATAAGCAGAAGTTCCAAACCAGAATTTAAGCAAGGTTTTACCAAGTTGACAGCGGTTTGACAGTTCACGAGTTTGTGAATAGATAGTCTGTGGTTAATTTATTTCCGCACCTTTTAGGCACATCCTATCTATGTATAACTATTGTTATATGAATTTGTATTACAAGAACGTGTGTAAAGGAACAATTGCAACTTATCGTGCGTTCGAAAAAAAAGTTATCGAGAGGGCTTTCAACTACATTTTGTCTTACAACTGCATGCCGGTGATTATTACATCGTTCTACCCAAGATTCGGCACGCTCGGTCACTTGAGTTGTCAGTTGTCAAAGTGAGGTTGTGTGCATACACAATCCATAAAATAAGTTATGACATGACTTTCGAAAATTAATGTTTGCCACAAGACCACTTGATAACGGTTTCTTTTAGTGCACTTTACCAAAATATTACTATATGTGCACTCTAACACAAGCAACCACTATTAAAACCAACAGACTGCTAATGGTAAGACTAGAAGCACAGTATAAACAAACCCTGTCTTTGAAGTATATATACTGTGCTAGAAGCACACATTAATTGGAAGTTTAGCTTACCTGTCATAGATGGAGCCACTTACTCATAAAACTGGAACAGACATTACTGTACAAATATTACTGTGCTTTGGTCAGCCCTACTACACGTAGCTGTTAATATGTTTTTACTTTGCAAGAGCAATGTTTTTTTATAGTTATTTATGTACAAATCTATATTGTAATTTCTATATACCGTGCTCACTTAAATATTGTTGTTTCCACTATTTAAACAAGCATAAATAACCGTCACAGTTAGATTTCTCTTAAATGAACTAATAAAAAATCCACATGATTCAAACTTCTTGAGAGACGAATCCACATCTATAATAAAGTAGATAGAAATCCTAGTTCTGTTATTAGAAGCTTGGGTTTCTGTGGAAAATAAATATTACAGAGTAATGTAGGATTCAATATGTGTGTATGTACAATCACAGATCACTCGGCGTGAAATCGCTTTTATTTCTATTAACAGAATGACCGTCACTTAACGTACGTGACCAAAGGACCATAATCGTTTATATACAGTGTATCCACAGATTGATGTAACAAGAGATATATAATAATATAATAATGCTTTATTAAAGTACAATCAAAGGGTAACGGATCAGGAAAACCTTGTTCTTCCCCTCGAACGGTAATATTTACAACATTATTTGTATTATAATATATCAATATAATATAATTTGAATAACATTTTTTTCTACGATCGTGTCAAAATGATAACTTTTTGCACAGTTTCTAGTGTCAAAAGTGACATTTATAGCACTCTTAATATTAGCGCCTGCATTACGTTTTCTTGCACGTTACCATTGGTGGCGCGTTTTAATAATATTTTAAAACACACTTTGCCGTAAATTTGAATGTCAACATAACCGACGATATCTAACACAATGTGACGGAAAAAGTGGCATCGAACTAAGTTTTTATATTTTTGTTACGATCGTAGAAAAAATAGCGAATGATACACATGTATAAGTGCCATTAAAGCACTAGAGACGTTAAAAGCACTCTGCTTTGCATCGTGCTCTTAAACTCGTCGCATGTGCTTTAAAGGCGTACTTATACACTAGTATCATAATATACTATTAAATTTCAATTGCATATTTGTAGATTAAGCCTTGCTTGGCTTGAAACTAATTTTAAGAATATTTTCGATGTTTTCAAATCAAGGAGGCTTTGACAGTAGATAATTCAGGAAAAAGTGCCTTTCCTGTTCTAAATGGGTAAAAATCATTAGGAAGTGGTCGAGAATGTAAAATTATGGTGCTCCACAAAATTTTTGAAAGATCCGAGTACTTTTAGGAAATAGTTATTTTTCAGGTAAATTAGTTTCAGCATGAAGTAAAAAATTTGTTTGTCAGAAAATTTTATTCTTAATGTTGTATCATGCTTACTATGATAAATAAAATGGATTTCTTAAGATGGCACCCATTAATGAAGAAAATTACAGGTTTAATCTTTTGTATAAATTACAATGACATTAAACAATTTATTCAATGTAACTGTCACAATTTCTACACACATTTTGAGACATCAAAAATCTCAAAAGCTGTTTTGAATATCCACTAGGGTAGTGGTATCCAAAGTGGGGTACCTGAGTCAAAGATTAACAGATATTAACTTGCATTTTTAAATTAAATGAGAAATTGATACCAGCGCCACTATCTATTAACTCTTAAGGCTGCTACACTTAGAGAGGTTATAGGGTGCGTCAAAACATAAAAACTTTGCACCCTCCTAAAGAGGTTAGTTATGTTAGAACTTTTTAATGGACAACAATTTGATTATACAATAATATGTACTAGAAATCCCGATATAACAGTTATTCAGAAAAATGCATTGCATCATGTATTTATGTTTTTACATAATAGCTATTTATGATACAAGTACATAATGCCTTACTTTAGTAGGCGCGCATATTTAAATGGATGAGCGACTGTTAGAGAGCGAGCCCATATAAAGAGGCAAGCACATTCTGCATCATTTACATTTTGTGTAGGCAGAAGAGGTATTGTTTTCGGTAGGTTAGAATTAAACCTGTATTGTTTCAGCCACATTTGCAAGTATTCTTTTATCTATGTATTTGTTTGGCTCTTTTGGTTTATTTAGATACATGTTATGCGTTGTCGTGTGCATACGTAGTAATAATAAGGTAACTAAATTTGTGACCTTTTAAAATGATGTGCGAAGAAGCTGAATAATTTATATTTTTAGGTTTTAGAGGTGTTCGATACTCGTCTGCTAAAGCTTTAGAATTAGAATCAAGTCCGATTCCCATTAAATTCTACATAAAAAAATAACGATTTGAAGTCAATATGGTTAACACTTTTATATATCGAAAGATAAACAATTTGCAAAATGTAAAGTTTGTTCCAATAAAATTATCATAACCAGAGGCGGCTCGACAAAAGGTTTACACAAACACTTTGCAGTTGACGTAAAAGCAAAAGTTGAAGAGCGACATACATTTTTAGTACCAGACACAAGTAATGAAGTTTTCAACAAGCACCAACGCAGCTCATTACGAGCACAGAAATACTTTATATAACTTAAAACACTCGTTTTTCTTTGGAATTTACATTCGGAAATAACACAGTGAAACAAATCTTTAGCTCCTGCTATTTGTTTCGCCATTTAGTCACTTCCGGGCCAGCCTGTATATTTTCACTTGAGTTATAATTCGCTGTATTTGAATCGATATCAAATCTTGTTTGCGCAAAAGTGTTGGTTTTGGTTTTTCCGAAATTCACTTGTTATCTCTTTGCGCCAGCCGCCGCGGTCATTTTCCGTCCGCGACCTCATTTTTAACTTTCGCTTTGGTTGGAACAACTTGTTCCAAGAAAGCATCTCGTGTGCTATCTTGCACCTCGATAATTAATTTTGTTTGTGGGTTGATGACTGAAATCAGGTATGTTTGGTTTGATATTCAAGTTTAGTAATTTCCCTTTCTTATCAGCTTTTAGTTACCACTTTTAAGTACCGCTTTTAAACGCCGTTTTTAAGCGACTTCTTATTTGGATTGACGCCACGTTAGATGTCCTAATCGGCATCATAATTAATAATTTGGACCCGCAACTCCTTTCTGGAATGCCATTTTGGGCTTACCGTTTGTAACACGGAGCGTCTGTCCCCTTATCAACTTTGGCCACGAGGTCGCTGCTGCTGATGGCTGGATCTTTAAAATAAACCTGGACTAATTCAATGCCTACCACCCAGGTTAGTGTTTCAACGTTTGTTGACAACCACGTCCGACTATGAATTGTTGGCTGAATCGATTGTAACGACGCTTCAGATTTACAATTTACAAATTTAAACTACGATTTACAAATTTAAAACACAATGTATTAATTGCTCATAAATCTCTGCTTTAAAAGTCAGATTTACAATTTACAAATTTAAACTGCGCTTTACAAATTTAAAACGTAATGTATTAATTGTTCCTAAATTTACAATTCACAAATTTAAAGTTTTGCTTAATGAATACGTATTAAGAATTTTGTAAGAAGTGCCCTCACGCCATTTTACTATCATTACCGAGATAACGGTTAAAACATATGACAGTGGTAAGCTTACTCCTTCATTGAATTGCAATCATATTCAATCCAAGAGCCCAAAAGAGGTTCACATATTTTTTATGTGTGCTGCATTTTCAGCATTAGTTATATACTGTATTTAAACTTTGTGATAAACAATTTACAGACCTAATTACGGTGTTGCAAGCAACTATTATTTATTAACCAAATAAACCTAATTGTTGCTGTAATTTTATTTATTTCTCGAAATCTGTGATTTCTGGCGCCCTGTGTTTTTCTTATTATTAAAAGAGCTTGCAGCAGTTCAGCTGATGATAGAAATCTGCGACCCAAGGCCACCGAATTTGAAGCTAGCTAGGTCATTGCGGTGAGTAAGAACATTTCAGAGCTACCGTGGTGTATAAATGAGAAGGGGGTTGATCTGCGATTATACTACCATTGATTATTATTAGTGATCGATCGCAGGTTGGCTTCTTTATTGTTTCACTGACGCCAAACGTGTGGGGCTCGACTTTGGTATTACATCAGCTGTGCAACCTGCAATTCTCTAACATTTTGACCAAATTTATTTATTTCAAAATGAATGTTAACGCACTTCGTGTCGATGAATTACTCTATGAGCTACTGTTCAGGGGCTTAGATAGGGACACGGTGGAAAGTATGAACGTCGACCAACGTCGTAGGACCTTGCGTGCGAAACTGTTACTAGAAAAGGCTGACCCTACGTTGCTTAGCGCTTATCAATTAGTAGCACCCTTTGATGTACAATTCGAACTTGATGCTTTGTAAAGGCAAACTAACTGAACGTTCGGTGTTAGTTACTGCTTTCTCGGGGGCACCTTCTGATTCAGAATTTGCTCGGCTTGATACGCGGCTGACGCATTTGTATTCACGACTAACCAGACTACAATCCTCTTCTAAATTAGAACAGGAGCATGCTACTCTTACTAGTCAATGCTTAGATTTATTACAGTCACTTAGTAATGAGCATGACGATTCGCAATTACAAGTAGATCCTTTGCCCTCAAATGTTGATGCCACTAATTTTGTCGATTCTGTTAATACAGTAACTCTACCTAATTCTGGCCCTATTGAACCTATGGCAGATAATATTGTTAACAACCCTAATATAATTGAAGCAGCTGGGTTAGCTTCATCTACGTTCCAACGACCTAGGGTATCTTTTTCTGATGAGCACGTACATCCGTATCCTCCTTTTACACAACAACCTTGTATGTCAGCTACTGCTAATTTGCGAACTGAATTAGACCACATTAATTACTCTACGACGTCTCTTCCTAGACATGTAGGTTTAGTTTCTGTACCGGTATGCAAATGAGGTTTATCATTTAATGGAGACACGACTACTATGGGGGTAAATTCTTTCCTATAACGTGTCGAAGAACTTAGAGTAGCGCGTAACATTTCGTACGACCAATTATTTTCTAGTGCTGTTGACCTTTTCTCGGGTCGTGGGTTAGTATGGTACCGTGGTATGCATCACCGGATTTCAAACTGGCACGAATTGGTAGCTAAGTTGCGATCTGATTTTTTGTCTACTGAGTTTGATGAAGGATTATGGGACGAGATTAGGAAGCGCAAGCAGGGGGCCGATGAAAAACCCTCACTTTTTATTGCTGTGCTGCTTAATTTATTTGATCGTTTACTCGTTAAACCATCCGAATCAATTCGACTTAAGCATATTATGAAAAAATTGCAACCTTTTTACGCTACTCAATTATCTTTAACAGTAGTCCACGATATTGAACATCTTGCATTTCTGTGTAAAAAGCTGGAAGACGTTAAGATACAGAATATTAAATATCGCAATCCTGCTGCTGCTTCATCCTTGCAACTGGAACCTGACTTGGCTTACCAGCCTACTCCTAAAAAACCTGTGACACAGACTGCACAAATGACAATTAAACATCCTGGTCCTAGAACTAACCGTGCGAAAAGTACGACCACTTGTTGGAACTGCCGTAAATTAGGCCATACTTTCCATACTTGCTCAGCAGATAAGACTATTTTTTGTTATATTTGCGGACATGTAAATAGTTATTTTGCTACTTGTCCTAAATGCCATCCAAAAAACGCAAAGTAAAGGGTAGATATCACAGCCGATCTATTCCTTATCCCTATTATACTAAGGCTGATACTTTATCTTGGGAATCTTGGTTACGAACTGTGAATGAATTTTGCCGTATGACTTGTAATACTTCAGCCACCTTTACTAAACAACTTTCTGACAACCGTCCTTATTTAACCATTTATATTAATGGCGAACCTATTCACGCTCTTTGCGATACAGGGGCCAATCAAACTTTAATTGGGCGCAACGGTTTATATTTACTTCAGAGACATGATCTCAAATTGTGTAACAATAAGTCTCCGCTTACCTTGACTACTGCTGACGGTCAGCTACAAAATATTTTGGGTACTGTTGCCTTACCCATTACCATTGATGGTATTACTAGGTCCATCGATGCGGTTATTTGTGACTCAATTCCGTCTACACTAATTTTAGGTGTTGATTTTTGCTACGCTTTTGGAGCAAATACTGATTTTGTCGCTGGACGCTTCGATGTGGCTGAAACTTTTTCGCTGCAGATTATTTGTGGCGTAGTTGATTTGTCAGTTCAACAAAAACTTCTTCTAGACCAAGTTGTTGGGAAGTTTGCTGAAATTTCTGGTCCTACTTTAGGCTTAACTAATTTAGTTGTACACACTATTGATACGGGTGACGCATCTCCTATTAAGCAGAGATACTATCCTTTGTCTCCTGCTATGCAAGTCCATGCCGACCACGTACTTGATCGCTTGTTAGAGATGGGTATTATTCGTCCCTCGAAATCTCCTTGGAGTTCTTCAATGGTCTTAGTCAAAAAGAAAGATGGTTCTTATCGACTTTGTTTCGACGGTCGAAAATTAAATTCGGTTACCAAGAAGGATGCTTATCCTTTACCATATTTAAATAGCATTCTTGATAAATTGCGCGATGCACGTTATCTTACGTCCATCGATCTTAAGCAAGCTTTTCACCAAATTCCTCTACATCCTGATTCGTGCGAAAAAACAGCTTTTACAGTCCCTAGACGTGGTTTGTTCGAGTTTACAGTCGTTCCGTTTGGGATCGCGAACGCAGCTGTCAGTCAACAACGTCTCATGGATAGCATTTTTGGTCCGCTATTGGGTGAAAACATCTTCGTGTATTTAGACGATATTGTTATCGTGTCTGGAACCTTTAAAGAACACTTGGACACCTTAGAGCAAGTTTATACCCGTCTTAAAGACGCTAACTTAACTGTCAATATCGACAAATGTCAGTTTTGCCGTCCCAGTCTTACGTACCTCGGCTTTGTCGTCGATAAAAATGGTTTACGCACGGACCCTGATAAAATTTTGGCTATCACTAAATACCCTCAACCAAATACAGTGACCGAAGTTAAACGCTTTATTGGCTTAGCTTCTTGGTATCGTCGCTTCGTCCCAAATTTTGCCACTATTACTGCTCCTATTTCGGACCTAATTAAAGGTCGTATTAAAAAGCAGCGTGTGCATTGGACTGATGATGCTCTTAAATCATTTAATCAAATTAAATCTTGTTTGACCTCCGCTCCTGTTTTGAGTAGTCCAAATTTTTCGCTACCGTTCACGTTACAATGTGACGCCTCTAATTTTGGCCTCGGTTGTGTTCTTACACAAAATATTGACGATGAGGAAAAGGTTATTGCTTATGCTTCACGTACCCTTAACAAGGCCGAACGCAATTATTCTGTCACCGAGAGAGAGTGTTTAGCTGTCATCTTTGGCATTGAGAAATTTAGACCGTATATCAAAGGTACACATTTCACTTTGTTAACTGACCACTATTCCTTATTGTGGCTTACTAATATGAAAGACCCCACAGGCCCTTTAGCCCGTTGGAGTGTTCGTCTGTCGCAATACGATTTTACAATTCGACACCGACAGGGCAAACATAATGTAGTTCCCGATGCTTTATCGCGAGCTCCTATTCAGGTTTCCGCTCTAGAACTTGTTGATGGTGACTTAGACTCTTGGTACTTAAAAATGCTTGAACGTGTTAGCCAAAGTCCTAATCAATTTCCTACTTCGCGAATTGAAAATCACCGACTTTTTAATTATCTGCCCAACCGTCATGCCATTGTTAGCAACTTAGTGGAATGGAAACAAGTGATACCTCGATCAGATGACCTCACGTTAGATAAAGTAATCAAAAAGTGTGTGGCTGATGAACAAGCGAGTCAAGGCGTAACGATTTGCAAAGAATTAGATATGCCGAAAATTCATAAAATTAATCATGCCGATCATAGAAAAAAATTCAATTCAGGAGCAGGGCCTAGTAATAATGCACCACGTAATATGCATATGCAAAACACCTTCACAAATAAAAGTACAGTTTGTTTTCGTTGTGGTTGCAAAAACCACATTGCTCCTAAGTGCAAATTCATAAATACAACAAAATAGGGCATCTCGCAAAAGTCTGCCAGAGGAGCAGAAGTTCTATGTTTGCCGCTGCTAGAAGTGTAACAGACGTGCAACCCTCACCGGAAATTGCTCAAATATTAAGTTTGTCAACCAGTTGCGATCCTAAAAATAAAATTTTATTAGACATGCTTATAGAGAATCGACCATTGCAAATGAAGTTAGATACGGGTGCCACATACTCATTAATATCTAAATGCGTTCTTGATAAATTGCAAATTAAAACTGAAATACAACCTTGCAATGTTATTTTACAAACATACGACAAACAAACTCTTCCGGTAATGGGAGTTGCCAAGGTTAATGCAAAATTTAGAGATACGACATTTACAGGTAACATTTATGTCATGGATGGCAAATTTGATACCATTTTGGGAAGAGATTGGTTTTTTAAAATTAATGTAAATTTAGCAGATATTAAAACAACATCAGTTACACTGGATTTAAAACTTGGAATAAAAAAGTTAGTTGCACTTTACCAAGATATATTCAAGAATGAAATCGGGCTGCTAAAAATTTTTACTGCAGAACTACTTCTTAAAGAAAATGCAAAGCCCATTTTTTGCAAAGCACGTTCGGTACCTTATGCCCTGAAACCTGCGGTGGAAAATGAATTAGATAGGTTAGAATCCTTAGGTATTATTACACCCACCACTTTTTCAGAATGGAGCACTCCGATTGTTCCAATCGTGAAACCGGATAATACGATCCGTATTTGCGGGGACTATAAGGTTACCCTAAATAAATATCTTCAAACCGATCAATACCCAATCTCTAATATTGAAGAAGCTCTTTCTAAAATGGCCCGAGGAACCATATTTTCGAAATTTGATATTCGGGAAGCATATTTACATATGCAAGTTACACCTCAAACTGCAAAATTATTGACAATAAATACCCCAAAAGGTTTATATCAGGTAAATAGATTGATGTATGGGATTACTAATGCCCCTGCAATTTGGCAAAGATGCATGGAATCCTTATTTAATAAAATTGAAGGCATTCAAATTTTTTATGATGACATTAAAATTTCTTCTCCAGATGCTCGTACCCATTTAAATAGGCTAGAATTATTTTTTGAAATCTGTCGTGAAAACTGTGTTTGCCTAAAAGAGGAAAAATGTCAATTAATAGAAAACCAAATTTCATATCTTGGATTTAATATTAGTGCTTCGGGATTATACAAAAACCAAGAAAAAGTTACGACAATAACTGCTGCACCAACCCCTAAGAATGTTACGGAGACAAAATCTTTCATAGGGTTAATAACTTACTATTCTCGTTTCATTCCAAATTTGGCAGAAATTCTTTCTCCATTGTATAATCTTTTGCAAAAAAATGTTCCTTTTAAATGGACACCGGAATGCCAGTCATCATTTACAAAAATAAAGAAGGAAATTTCGTCAAATCGTGTTCTTGCTCTTTTTGACCCTTCAAAACCATTAGTTCTTGCAACTGACGCATCAAGCTATGGACTTGGCGCTGTCCTATCACATACCTATCCCGATGGATCTGATAGGCCAATTGCTTTTGTTTCTCGAACCCTTACCAAAAGTAAAAAAAATTATTCGCAAATTGATAAAGAGGCTCTATCTATATATTGGGGTGTAAAAAAGTTTTTCAATTATTTATATGGCCGTCATTTTATTCTTCTAACGGACCATAAACCCCTAGAATCAATTTTTGCTGCAAACGCAAGTGCACCGTGCTTAAGTGCTACCCGATTACTGCATTATGCAATCTTCTTGCAAGGATTTAATTATACAATAAAATATCGACAATCGACTAAACATTCAAATGCAGATTTCTGTTCCCGTTTTCCAGTAGAATCAATTGATAATAATGTTATTGATATGCCAGAGATTTTTCAGTTAGAACAAATTCAGACTGTGTTAGAACCTTCAAAAATTGCTAAAGAAACTGCACAAGATTCCGAAACAATTCAATTGTACAGGGAAATAATGGGCACAGTTAAATCAAACATAAATAATAGTGGTGAATATTCGATACAACAGGGATGTATTATGAAAGGTATTAGAGTATTAATTCCAAAAAAGTTGCAAACAATAGTTCTCAACAAGCTCCATCAGGGCCATTTGGGAATTGTTAAAATGAAAGGCTTAGCCAGAAGCTACGTTTATTGGAAGGGAATTGACTCAGACATAGAAAACATGGTAAAATCTTGTCCCAATTGCATCCAACAAACGAAGCAAATTAGAAATGCTCAAATACACCCCTGGGAGTATCCGTGTGGTCCTTGGCATAGAATCCACATAGACTTTGCAGGGCCATTTAAAAACAAATATTTTTTTATTATAGTCGATGCATTTTCAAAGTGGGTCGAAGTTTTCATTATGAATAACATAACGTCAAACAGCACTATCCAAAATTTACGAGAATGCTTTGCAAGATATGGGTTACCGGTAACATTAGTTTCCGACAATGGTCCTCAGCTAGTGTCGGATTCCTAGCCGTAAATGGAATCAAACACATTAAAACAGCAGAACAGCCATACAGTCCCAGTTCAAATGGTCAGGCTGAACGTTATGTTCAAACAATAAAAACGGCTTTGCATGCAATGAACGACGATCCAGGAGACTTGCAAACAAAATTATGTAATTTTCTCTTGCAATATAGAAAAACACCACATGCTACTACAGGGCAATCTCCCGCGTCTTTGTTTTGTAAGAGAAACTTACGAAGTAGGTTAGACTTAATGTTGCCTAATGCAACGGCAACTGTTATAGATAAACAAGCTAAAATGATTAGTCAGAACTCGATAAATAAAGAAATTGAATTTAAAGTAAACCAATCGGTTTTGTTTAGAAATTATGATGGTAAAGCAAAATGGAAACTAGGTACGGTATTAAATAAAGTTGGCTCAGTCTTATATGAAATACTACACGATGGCAAAACCTATACCCGTCATGCCAATCAAATGCGACAATATAGTGAAAATCCTGAAATTCAAAGTAATGTAAAGGTTCAAACAGACGATTGCAATAACAAATTGTCTAGTGTACATTTTGGAGCACCCTTGCCAGTTTATAGGTATTCTCAAGGTCATTCCAACAAAGAAATGACTGCACTTCGAGCTACTTCTACCGCTCTGCAGGAACCGGAAATCTGCAACGAGGTAAATTCGGAATTTCCAACTACTGCCACCACACAAGAACGAGATGTAGGTGCAGACCATTCACACAGCAGTGAAGCAGATCAGAACAAAGAAGAAAGTTCTGGCAGTGGAAGGAAAAGGCAAGCTGCAGAAACCAAGTTGACCAATCTAACGAGCTGCTTCATCCCACGACCACCCAGGAAAATCAAACCTCCAATGCGCTACTCTCCTTAAGATGCATTTAAAGAAGGGAGGTGTTATATATTAATCCAATTATAAATATTATTTGTTAGTATAAGTTTTGCTCCCTAATATTAAGGTTTTGCGCATGCTCGTATTGTACAACGGTTTAGGAAAATGTTAAATTATTCATCTGCATTCTGACTGCCGTACGAGAAACTCACGTGAAGGTAATGCGCTTGCTTATATTATTGATGGCTTATATTATTGATGCATATTCAGTATTCTTTTATATGTAGTTCATTTAGTCATTTATGTTGTATCCACAGGTGTTTTATTACGCAATAAATCAAGATTACATTTGTACGAGTTCCGAGTCTTTTCTTTACCCACGTGGTTATATAAATAAATACACAACACACCCTACGGATAGTATTATACTATCAACATTATTCTCAACCTTTTCGACTTGATAACCAATTTCTATTATGATTATTCTTATTTATTGCATGCTTTTTAAGCCGCATATTTTTTTGCTTTTGAGTGCTAGTTAAGCACCTTGAGCGATTCCCCAATTACCGATTTGATGGTACTTTTCCCTATCATTAGATTATATTAGGTGAAACCCTTTTGAGTGACGGATTTCCTCGCTTCCTTATAGATAGCGATTGGACCTTGTGTCGAACTCTTCTTTAGTCTTTTGTTGTTAGTGAAGCAAGTGTTTAGGTGAGTTGCTTTCGTGATGAGTGCTTGAGTCTTCTTTACTTTTTCGAAGTGTGTCTTTCTGACGATGGAGTTAGTTGTAAAAGGGTTTCTAGACCTGCACTATTTACTTACGGTGGTTGGTTGGGCATGCAGGATCGGTCTCTTTTTGGGAAACCTTTCCATCAAATATTTGTTTATTTCCTTTCCCCATCTCGCTTCACGAGATATTTTCAAAACGTCAGGTCGACTTTATTAGGTTCTTTAGTAGCCTTTAGGATTTGTGGTATGCATGAGTTCATACTTGGGTTTTTTAATAGTTTTTGGGTTGGTTTTTTTCGGCCTTGTGGAGATTTCTGGGAGTTAGGGCGAGCGATTGTGTTTCCATCCGACTCAGTGAGGGAGCCACATTCAGTCCGTCACCGGCGCACCTTTTCCATTTAGCTGCGACGACTAGCTGAATGCCCGAGCGGGGTTTGGTGGTTGTGCGGTCGTTCCCTCCGGCTTCTGGGGTCTTTACCCAAATTCGGGGCGGGTATGGTTTTTGGGGATTTTTTGTCCTGGGTTTTACCCGAATTTTTTTGTCGTA